>SJYV01042559.1:177208-208747 GCA_006410875.1 Neotragus pygmaeus
TGAGGGGGTGGGAGGGAGGCCCAAGAGGGAGGGGATGTGTATATACTTAACGTTGTTGAACAGCAGAAACTAACACAACATTGTAAGACAATTATCCTCCAATTAAAACACAAATAATAATTTTTAAAAGCTTGATTTTAAAAGTATTTATAATTACACATATACAACAATCTCAATTGTTTTACTAAGAAAGTTACCTTAAAGAAAAAAAATATATATATATAAACATAAAACAGCTATTTCTTAAAGATAATCTTTTACCTAAGGAAAAGAGCAGAAGAAAAGCTATTTTAAAGAGCCTTCATAAAGGGAAAGAGAAATAAAGTATATTTTTAGGTCATTCTAGTAAGCATTAATAACTAACAGAATATCACACTAATAAGGTGGTCTTTGGAAATGCTGTATAGTGTAAGATAAATACATGAGCAAGCCAAAGATTTCCAGTCTCATTTTTATCATATTCTTTAATAGAGGGCAAAGCTAGTTAAACAGATGGCACTCAGGATTTCTCAATGAATTCAGCATCTGTGTGTACATGTTGCATAAATGCCAATTAAAATGTGTCCGAGTAAATTTACATCCCTTGCTGATAGAAAGTAAGCCAATCCTGCTGGCTCAGGATCAAGGTTAAACTTAATCATCTGCTGAACTTGCAGCAAGTTGTTCTCAAATTGTACAGAAATTCCCAATGAAATAATAAAAACAGAACTCCTATTGATTTGTATTTATTTACATTCATAACTCATTTCTAAAGCCTTGGGCTAGAGCTCAAAGAGGAAAAAAAAAAGTTACTATTTGTATGACTTGGCCAAGTACACTTTTAACCATATTTCCAACAAATACCCCTTTGATTAAGATGCCTGCCTGAATAAATTTTCCTAACCTCCTTCTTTCAACTTCCTAGTTCAGATAATTTTGTTTAAAAATTATCCTTTCAACATGATCTTGAACAAAGGAAAAAGCATGCAGCAGTTGGAATATCATTTATATAAGAAAGAACAGAATCTGCTTCAGGGTGACAGGGAGCTATGAAATTATTTGCAACAGTTCCTCCTAGAGGAACATAAAAATGGCTTCACCTGACATCTTTTTGACTCAATATTTTTTGCAGAATGCTCTCATCCCCAGTTCATATGTACCTCCCTAAAGCTTTGCTGGGCTACGATAAACTTGCTCTTTTTGAATTTCAAACTTTCAGTACCCACATTACTCATTCTAAAGAAAAATTGGGGACTTGTTATTTAAAACATTCATCTCATTGCAAGGGGATATTACACAGATATTAAATACAATGTTTTTTAAAAGAACTAATAAAATGCTTAAGATAAAATAAAATGTTAATTGAAAAAAGAAAGCATATAAAAATAGGTATAACCAAGTTTCCAAAAGTACGCTCTATAAAATACTAGTTCAAAGTGCTCTCAATATGTATTTGCTTTACAAAAGTAAGACATTTATGTTTGGAAAATGTTATATTACAGTCCTCCTTTGGAAAATTACAATATCCTTTAGCATATTAAAAGTATTGTGAAGTCCTACAGTGAAGAAACCCATTTAACTTTGTTACCCTACTATTTTATTTAACCATGCCAATTTTACTTCATTAACTCTTTTAAATTATTTGAGAAATGGAATATCAGTGCCCTATTTCTTTTTTAAAATTGAAATATAGGTAATTTCTCACAAAGAGTCAGACACTCCTGAGTGACTAAGCAAAGCACAGCACATAGCTGATTTACAATGCTGTATAGCAAAATGATTCAGTTATACACACACACACACACACACACACACACACACACACACACATTCGCCTGAGTGTGGAAGAACTGATGCTTTCAAATTGTGGTGCTGGAGAAGACTCTTGTGGTGTTGAGAAGACCCCCAACAAGGAGATCAAACCAGTCAATCCTAACGGAAATCAACCCTGAATATTCATTGGAAGGAGATGCTGAAGCGCCAAAATTTTGGCAACCTGATGTGAAGAGCCAACTCATTGGAAAAGACCTTGATTCTAGAAAAGATTGAAGGGAAGAAGAGAAGGGAGTGACAGAGGATGAGATGGCTGGATGGCATCACTGACTCAACGGACATGAGTTTGAGCAAACTCCGGAAGACAGTGAAGGACAGGGAAGCCTGGCATGCTACAGTTCATGGCAATGCAGAGTCAGACATGACTGAAGCAACTGAGCGCATGCACGTGCGTGCACACATCCCCCGCCCCCCCCACACACAAACACATCTTTTTAATATTATTTTCTGTTATGATTTACCTCTGAATACTGAACATAGTTCCCTGTGCTATACAGTAGGATCTTTTTGTTTATCCATTCTTTCCACAATAATTTACAAATTATATCTGCTAACCATAAACCAGTGCTCCCTCTAAAATAAAATCCTTAGTAATATACTTTGGGAAAGGCTATGTTTCCAACTTTGCAAAAAAAAAAAAAATTAAATACGTATATAGGTAGAAAGCAGAGGCACAAAGAGTAGAAAAACTGTTAAGAATAGTCATTTTTGAGCCATGACATTGTAAATTATTTTTTAAATCTTTGTCTTTGCACATTTCTAAATAATTTTCTACTATAATAAACCTGCCATGGTTTCATAAGAGAAAAGGGTCCATTGTACTAAATGCCATGTTATTTCTTATACTGCAGAAGTATACATGATACCATTTCTAATCCCTCACTACAAATGGCTACAAATCTGTCATTTTGTATGTGGAAGACTGTGAATTAAGAACTGAATCTCATGTAATCATCACAAAGGCTGACAAAGAGTTTTCACTATTTCACAGATGAAGAAACTGATATTTTGCTTAGTATATGGGCAAATAAGGATTCTATCCTAGGTTATTCTGATGTCAAATCCAATACTTTTAAACACTAAATTCTGTTAATCTTTAAGGACAAGAATTATGCTTCATATTAGATATTCCCAGAGTATATCAAAATAGAACCTAAAATAATAATCAACTAAAACTAATACTTAATACTCACTGGCTATTGTGTGTGTGTGTGTGTGTGTGTGTTAAATAATAACATTAACATTTAATGAGTGTATTATGCTGTGCTAGGAACTGGGCTAAATGTTTGTTACAGGTTAATTTCATAAATTACCACCAGAACTATATGAATTTAATATTATTATCACCAATTTATTGGTAAAAACAAAACAAAACTAAGAGATATAGGAGTACAAAAACCAGGATACAAACCGTGTCAGTTTAATTTTAAAATCAGTGCTCACTAGGCCAGTGTGACACCACAAAAGGAATGATTTTTATCCCAATATGTACTTTCTAAATTGAGTTCTTCTTTTAGGAAAAGTTAAAGTTTAGAAGACAAATTCAATTCAAATTTCTTACATCAGTATTAGATGCTTATTCATTCTACTCGTTCGTTACTTAAAATGATGAAATTAAACTATTATCCAAGAGAGATGAAAAAAAATATCATAAATATATCTACATTTTGATAAATATCTAAACATCTCTTTTAAAAAATATTTTTCAAAATAAAATGGTAAAAAACTATTTTATAGAGTTAATCTTCTTTGATTTTCTGACTTACAGATTTGGACAGGAAAGAAAAAAATTTCATGATGAGTGGTTTTACACTACACTCAATATGATGTACTAGATATAGTCCCTCAAACAACCTTTCCCATTGGCTATATCTTCTTCCTCTACTCACCCTTATTGAACTGTACCTAACACAACAGGTGTGCAAAAACGTTGGTGTTATCTTTAACACAATAGAGTTCAGAATACACTATCCCAAAATAAGGCACATTGAATATTTTAAGATGAAGGAATTTGAGAAATGGCAGATAGAATAGGATCCTCTGATCTCTACTTCTTCCTGAAACACAAGACCCTTATGTAAGAGATATCCCCCTATACCTGGAGAAGAGGCGAATCCTTATCTCTGAAGATGGAGGACCACTGAGAGAAACCTGAACAAACAGGCCTTGCTTATTTCCATCCACTTTACTATTCTGAGCTCACACCCTTTTATCCTATCACATTCTCCATGACTTTCTACTCTTCGTCAAACTTAGTATATAAACTCTCCCAGGTTTAACTGCTTCTTTAGGTTTTCATTTTCTATGAAGACTTCTGTAACATGTAAAGCTTGTATTAAATAAATGTGTGTGTTTTTCTCCTATTGGTCTTTTGTCAGTCCAATTTACAGGGCTCCAGCCAGCGAACATGGGTAGCAAGAAAAATAAATTTTCCTCCCCTACACACATCGACCCTGGATATTCACTAGAAGAGGACTGACCCTGAGGCTGAAGCTCCACAACTTTGGCCACCTGATGTGAAGACACTGGAAAAGACCCTGATGCTGGGAAAGACTGGGGGCAGGAGGAGAAGGGGAGACAGAGCATGAGATGGTTAGATAGCATTACTGGCTCAATGGACATGAGTTTGAGCAAACTGCAGGAGATTGGGAAGAGGAGCGAAGACTGGTATGCTGCAGTCCATGGGGTCACACAGTCAGACACGAATGAGCAACTGAACAACAAACACATGTCTTAGTTTTATGACTGAATTGCTTTAATATTAAGCTCAATGTCCATCTTTTTATCTCCATAAGAATTGGACTGTGAAGAAGGCTGAGTACCAAAGAATTCATGTTTTTGAACTGTGGTGTTGGAGAAGACTCTTGAGAGTCCCTTGGACTGCAAGGAGATCCAACCAGTCCATTCTGAAGGAGATGAGCCCTGGGATTTCTTTGGACGGAATGATGCTAAAGCTGAAACCAGTACTTTGGCCACCTGATGCAAAGAGTTGACTCATTGGAAAAGACTCTGATGCTGGGAGGGGTTGGGGGCAGGAGGAGAAGGGGACGACTGAGGATTAGATGGCTGGATGGCATCACGGACTCGATGGACGTGAGACTGAGTGAACTCTGGTAGATGGTGAACAGGGAGGCCTGGCGTGCTGCAATTCATGGGGTCGCAAAGAGTCGGACACGACTGAGCGACTGAACTGAACTGAAATGAAGCTTCAATACCTTGTTTATCTCAAGATAGCTGGAATCTGGTAGTTACTAAGAAGGACCTAACTGCGTACTTTTCTGCACGAACAAAATAATCCCATTCAATCCCTAAAACAATCAACGAGGTGTACTCATTTTTTGTGTGCTCATTTTCTAAGTTAAAAGTTTTGCCCAGAGAATTGTAGCTATTGTGTGGCAGGTGGGGCGTAAGTAAACCTAGGTGTGTCAAATTCCACAGCCAAGTCCTTTCCATTTATCTGTTCATTATCATTTACTTCAGCTCTGATATTACAAGCGATCATAAAAAATGGAACAATCAAAAGCAATTACCTAATTTAAATATTCCCACCATCTTTAGTGTTTTCATGAGTCACAATGATCTCTTAAACTAAGCTTACATTAAAAAAAAAGCTCCTTTAGTATTTCATACTTTATTGTAACAAAAATTGCTAAAACAAACTATAATAATAATGATAATAAACAATATGCATTTACTATATAGCACTGGAAACTATATTCTGTATCTTGTTATATACTACAATGGAAAACAAAAGAAGTACAGATATATAGTGATACATACACCTATTAATAACTGAATCACTTAACTGTACATCTGAAGCTAACAATATTGTAAATCAATTATATTTCAATAAAAAAATGATACTCTATCACTCGGATGTACCACAGGAATCACCCTTTAACTTCTATAATCTGATGAACATTCATTTTTAGAAAACAAATAGGAAAAGGCAGACGCAGTTCAAATTTTGCTCCTTGCTGAATAGAAGTTTAGAAACAAGAACCACCAACAGTTTCCAAAGTGTCTCTAGTTACCATGTATAGGGAAAAACATTCAGAAATGACCTTCTGTGCACCTTACAAAGCAATAATGACTTGAAAATGTATTCAGTATTTACCATTTAACAAACTTCTACCCAATATATATTCAGTCACTGTCCACTGGTAATTTGAAAATTCTCTTCAAAGCAAATCACAAAAGCTAAAGGTTGCTTATAATTTTAATATATTGGAGTGGATGTTTTCCAAGTTTCCTACATTTAGTATTTAACATTTCTATGTTTTATATATCATAGGCTTTGAAGAAATCCATTATATATATGTATCCCTTTGTTCAGGATCCCAATTTGTAGCCATCATAAAACAAATCCAACTAAATGGTAAACCATCCAATAAAATTCTATATTTTGGCCAACTTAACCTAAAAATGTTTTTCCAGTAAATCACCCAGATGAACAGAAATCTTGGACAATTATATCCCACTAGCTCATGTAATTATTAGGGTGGAAAACTGCAGCAAGGTACAGATGTTCATTTTCGGATGACCAAAATAAGGGGAAAATATTCTTCTTCATACTGAATTCTGTGTATGTAATACATTTTGCTCTAGTTACACTTTTCTGTGAAAGACACCTCTTCATGGTTCTAAATTATAAGTAAAATAATTAAAATGAGACAGGTGAGACTATTAAATCATATACTAGAGGGCTGCAAGTATTTTCTTTGAATTAGCACTTCAGTCAACATCCAATAATGTAGTCACAACTCTGTACAACGGGGGGGGGGGGGGCCAAGTTATAGGGAAAGTAACAATGGTACCTTCCTTTAAATACCTGTGAAGACTGTCCTGCATCTTGCTGGGAACAAAATACAAGCTGTTTTAGCTTTAATGCTTCCAGCATTTTTCTAAAAAGCTCACCTTGTTTTCACTGGGGTCCTTTGTGCTACTTGACTGTAATTTAGTCCTCTAGCTCCAGTTTTCTCCTGCTGTTTGCTATAGAATTATTGTCTGGGAACCATTTTTGACCTTCTGCTGAAGAGTGACTCTTTTTAGTGGCCTTAGCTATTGTTTTAGCTAGTTTCTGCTGAGGTCTGTGCACAGATCAACTCAACAATTCACTGGATGGTTGAGAACTTAGCATCTAATTTCATAAGAAATGAGTGAAGAGCCAAGTAAGGCGCTCGGCACTTTCCATTGAAACCTACTCTACGGTTCTGAATTCAGGACACACTTACAGAATCAGAATGTTATCCTATGGTTATATGTATATCACATCATACTACATGATAACATGCTATATCTCCTTTCTCAATTGTCTCTTTTCCCCATCCATCTAAAGTCCCAAGAAAGTTTTCATCCACAGCATACAGAGTAGCATCAAGGAGTAGCAGACACCTAATAATGACTCAGTCGAATGACTCAAAGAATTAACTCAAAGGACAACTCAATGAATGAACCTCACATCCGCCAAAGGTACTTCTTTGTATGAAGAAACCCTTTAACACTTTTCACAAGGAATAAGCCCTTCATGGCCTTTAATATGATTCTATAAACAACAAGTAAACCTTTGGTTATTACTGCCAAAAAACATACTCACCTACTGACACTGGTTATTATCCTCTGCAGATTTATTTATATTAAACTAGACTGTATAAATCTGGTTATAACAGTGTTTAAGAGCAGAGACCCTGGAGCCAGACTGCCTGGGTGAGAAACTTGGCTCAGCTGCTTACTTAGTATATGACTTTGGACAAGTTGCTTAACTGTTTTGTGCTTGAATTTCTTCACATGTAAAAGAAGAATGAAACAGGGATTGATAATAGAAACTCTATCAGAGAATTTTGAGGATTAAATAAGTTACTACATGTGATACACTAAATAGTGCCCAATGCACTGAATAATGATACTACTAATCAATCTTAGCTAGTTATTATGGTTAATATTAACGTAATTCATATAAACATTTTGTAAAAGTGAGTGCAATCTATTACTATTATTAATTCTATCATTAATCTCATTGAGAAATTGGTAAATTGAACTGGACTTTAACAGGTTGATTGAATTTCAGTGGATAGCAAAATTTGTTTATTATGGAAAGCTGAGCACAAATTCGTGGTATATGATGATCTGATTTGAATAAAATATGTAGTCACCATTGGCTAGTAATAAAAACAGCATCAGTAGAATCTTTATATAAATAAGGTCTCCTATGAAAGGATGACAAGTTCAAAAAAAAAGCACACAGCAATGTCAATTTGAAAAGGATTGTAAAATGTGGGTCAAGGACACACCGAAACAGAAGGAAGGGAAGGATCATGAAGACATACTTAGTCTGTGTCACAATTTTCTCCAGTGTGTATACACAATCAAGGACATCTGGTGCCACATCATTTTTATTACTCCTATAATTTGAATGAATAGATACAACTTTCAGTTCAGTTCAGTTCAGTCACTCAGTTGTGTCCGACTCTTTGCAACCCCATGGACTGCAGCATGCCAGGTCTCCCTGTCCATCATTAACTCCTGGAGTTTACTCAAACTCACGTCCATTGAGTCGGTGATGCCATCCAACCATCTCATCCTCTGTCATCCCCTTCTCCTCCTGCCCCCAATCACTCCCAGCATCAGAGTCTTTTCCAGTAAGCCAACTCTTCACATCAGGTGGCCAAAGTACTGGAGCTTCAGCTTCAGCATCAGTCCTTTCAATGAATATTCAGGACTGATTTCCTTTAGGATGGACTCGCTGGCTCTCTTTACAGGCCAAGGGACTCTCAAGAGTCTTCTCCAACATCACAGTTCAAAAGCATCAATTCTTTGGTGCTTAGCTTTCTTTATAATCCAACCCTCACATCCATACATGGCTACTGGAAAAAATCATAGCCTTGACTAGACAGACCTGTGTCAGCA
This sequence comes from Neotragus pygmaeus, assembly GCA_006410875.1. Lineage (NCBI taxonomy): Eukaryota > Metazoa > Chordata > Mammalia > Artiodactyla > Bovidae > Neotragus > Neotragus pygmaeus. Next base: position 185,927 of record SJYV01042559.1, read on the forward strand.
AAGAAATGTCTCTGCTTTTGAATATGCTGTCTAGGTTGGTCATAACTTTCCTTCCAAGGAGTAAGCGTCTTTTAATTCCATGGCTGTAGACACCATCTGCAATGATTTTGGAGCTTCCCAAAATAAAGGCTGCAACTGTTTCCACTGTTTCCCCATCTATTTGCCATGAAGTGATGGGACCGGATGCCATGATCTTAGTTTTCTGAATGTTGAGCTTTAAGCCAACTTTTTCACTCTCCACTTTCACTTTCATCAAGAGGCTTTTTAGTTCCTCTTCACTTTCTGCCATAAGGGTGGTGTCACCTGCCTATCTGAGGTTATTGATATTTCTCCCAGCAATCTTGATTCCAGATTGTGCTTCGTCTAGCCTAGCATTTCTCATGATGTATTCTGCATATAAGTTAAATAAGCAGGGTGACAATGTACAGCCTTGACATACTCTTTTCCCGATTTGAAACAAGTCTGTTTCTCCCTGTCCAGTTCTAACTGCTGCTTCCTGACCTGCATACAGGTTTCTCAAGAGGCAGGTCAGGTGGTCTGGTATTCTCATCTCTTGAAGAATGTTCCACAGTTTATTGTGATCCACACAGTCAAAGGCTTTGACATAGTCAATGAAGCAGGAATAGATGATTTTCTGAAACTCTCTTGCATTTTCCATGATTCAGTGGATGTTGGCAATATGATTGCTGGTTCCTCTACCTTTTCTAAAACCAGTTTGAACATCCAGAAGTTCATGGTTCACATATTGTTGAGGCCAGCCTTGGAGAATTTTGAGCATTACTTTATTAGCATGTGAGATGAGTGCAATTGTGCAGTAGTTAGAGCATTCTTTGGCATTGCCTTTCTTTGGGATTGGAATGAAAACTGACCTTTTCCTGTCCTGTACCACTGCTGAGTTTTCCAAATTTGCTGGCATGTTGAGTGCAGCACTTTCACAGCATCATATTTCAGGATTCGAAATAGCTCAACTGGAATTCCATCACCTCCACTAACTTTGTTCATAGTGATGCTTCCTAAGGCCCACCTGACTTCACACTCCAAGATGTCTGGCTCTAGGTGAGATCACACCATTGTGACTATCTGGGTCATGAAGATTTTTTTGTACAGTTCTTCCATGTATTCTTACCACCTTTTTAAAATATCTTCTGCTTCTCTTAGGTCCATACCATTTCTGTCCTTTATTGAGCTCATCTTTGCATGAAATGTTCCCTTGGTATCTCTGATTTTCTTGAAGAGATCTCTAGTCTTTCCTCTTCTATTGTTTTCCTCTATTTCTTTGCACTGATCACCGAGGAAGGCTTACTTATCTCTTCTTGCTATTCTTTGGAACTCTGCATTCAAATGGGTATACCTTTTCTTTTTCCTTTGCTTTTCACTTCTCTTCTTTCCACAGCTATTTGTAAGGCCTCCTCAGGCAGCACTTTTGCCTCTTTGCATTTCTTTTTCTTGGGTATGGTCTTGATCCCTGTCTCCTGTACAATGTCCCAAAACTCCGTCCATAGTTCATCAGGTTGGATTACATCATCATTCCAATTATCATGGTGCATCATTACAATCCATCATGATGCATCATTGCTCATGGTTGGATTGCGTCATTGACTCAATGGACATGAGTTTAAGCAAACTCTGAGACATGGTAAAGGATAGGGCAGCCTGGTGTTCTGCAGTCCATGGGGTTGCAAAAAGCTGGACACAACTGAGCAACTGAATAACATCAAATCCAAAAAAATAAATAAATAATTGTGTAAAATAATCTGTGCCTAATTTGTCCATTGTGTCATTTTTATCTTTCTACTTTAATAATTTTTCTATTCCGTATGGATGTATGACTATATCTCTCCATTAGCCAAAGCCATCTCCTCAAACTGTTCTCAAAAGCACTTTCATATTCCTTCCTCCACAGCCAAACATTCTTCAAGTGGAGACACACTAAGCTTTTCTGTCTTCATCCTACTGAAAACACTTCCCAATTTAGATTTTTAATAATCTCTTAATTGCCACAATTAGAAAGCCTTATTTCATGTTCATCCTACTTGATTGTTCTGCAGAATTGTTTCTGTGGACCACTGTGCCTTGCTGGCAGGCTTCCCAGGAGATTGGGCGATAAAGAATCTGCCTGCCAATGCAGGACACACAGAAGTAGTGGGTTCAATCCCTGGGTCAGGAAGATCCTCTGAAAGAGGAAATGGCAATCCACTTCAGTCTTGCCTGGGAAATCCCATGGACAGAAGAGTCTGGCCAGCTCCAGTCCATGGGGTCACCAAGAGCTGGACATGACTGAGTGACTGAACTCACATTCACGCCTGCATGCAAGCTCCTTCTTAGCAGCCTAATCTGTCTTCGGCTTACCATATTTTTTTCTGTTGCCTTTCTTTCCTTGTCCCCAGCTGTCTCCCTTCTTGATCTTTATTAATTTTTCTCCATATGTTGTCCTTTTAAAGGTTTATTTTTTATTTTTTATTTTTTTTGCAAAATACACTGCCTGACTCAATATTATTCAACCATATGATGTTCTCTAGTTTTTTTATGTGGGAAGCTTCAGTATTTACAACCCTAGATCAGATTTTTTTACCCAAGTGCTAAACCAATGATTCCACTTTCATCACATATAACCACTTGGATCCCTCATCCTTCACAGGACTGAATTCTAAACACACATGGTCTTCACCAATACCACTTCTCTTAAAAAATAAATAATAATAACCACACTTATTCCTTGAGTATTTCCTCTCTCAGTATATGAGAACACTGAGAAATCCTAGAGTCAACGTGAAATGCTCACTCTGCATCAACTTCATATATTCATACTCAAATTTACCATATTTTCCCCCCAAATCAGCAGCTTCTCTCCAACTCCAAATTCCCATATTAAACCAAATCCTAAGGAATTCCCTGGTGGTCTGGTTATTAGGACTCCATGCTTTCAATGCCAAGAGTGCAAGTTCAAACCATGGTCAGGTAACTAAGATTCCAAATTATTTTGATGTAGCCAAAAATAAATTTAATAAATAAACCAGATTGTAGCCAGGTTGTTTGTATAGAGTAACTCTATGAGTTTAATTCAATCTTGATGAATTCAAAGCATATAACCCACATGAATATATAAAATCTCTAGAAAGGTATAGCAATGGATGTAGTTTGAAGTAATTTCCTATGTGATTCTAATATAAAATAATACTCGTCTCTCATGTTTTCTCTGTGCTCAGAGTTGAACTTACTCTTCTAATCCCTTTACATGGTTCACACCCATGACTTCACACTAGTATTCCCTGAGATAGAAAAATTCAAATGTATGCATCCCACATCCAGAAATTCAGAAGCAATTGTTTTAGGATGCAATCGGTTCTTTCCAATACATAGGCAAAGTTGAGACCTCTTCTAAACAAAGAATATCTAAAGTTAGTGAGCAATATTCCAGGTCTACATAAAATAATCCATTGGTACAGGATATTAATAGAAATTGTATCGATGTTAATTTTAAATCTAATCTTTAAATTTTAAATAAAATTTTACATGATGTTTAAAAACATATTTCATAGCTCAGCATCAGTATATAATAGTACACAGTAAATTTTACAACACCTATAGTGTCAGTTTANTAATAGAAATTGTATCGATGTTAATTTTAAATCTAATCTTTAAATTTTAAATAAAATTTTACATGATGTTTAAAAACATATTTCATAGCTCAGCATCAGTATATAACAGTACACAGTAAATTTTACAACACCTATAGTGTCAGTTTAGTTCAGTCGCTCAGTCATGTTGACTCATTGCCACCCCATGAACTGCCAGGCCTCACTGTCCATCACCAATTCCAGGAGTCCACCCAAACCCATGTCAATTGAGTCAGTGATGCCATCCAAACATCTCATCCTCTGTCATCCCCTTCTCCTCTTGCCCTTAATCTTTCCCAGCTTCAGGGTCTTTTCAAATGAGTCAACTCTTCACATCAGGTGGCCACAGGATTGGAGTTTCACCTTCAGCATCAGTCCTTCCAATGAACACCCAGGACTGATCTCCTTTAGGATGGACTGGTTGGATCTCCTTGCAGTCCAAGGGACTCACAAGAGTCTTCTCCAACACCACAGTTCAAAAGCATCAATTCTTCAGCGCTCAGCCTTCTTCACAGTCCAACTCTCACATCCATACATGACCACAGGAAAAACCATAGCCTTGACTAGACGGACCTTAGTCAGCAAAGTGATGTCTCTGCTTTTGAATATGCTATCTAGGTTGGTCATAACTTTTCTTCCAAGGAGTAAGCGTCTTTTAATTTCATGGCTGCAGTCACCATCTGCAGTGATTTTGGAGCCTAACCTGTAGTTGTAACTGCAAATATTTGTTACTAAACAGGCATATAAAAACCTAAGATTCTAAAAACTTACTTTGAAAATTCTGTAGCTTGCCATCTCTTGATGCACTGTGAAAATGGGTCTCCTTTCACACAGTCTCCAATCTCGTCAGGCAAAGCAATTATTCCATTGTGAAAGTGTTAGTGTTAGTCGCTCAGTCATGTCCTACTCTTTGTGGTCCTGTGAATCGTAGCCCACCAGGCTCCTCTGTCCATGGAATTCTCCAGCAAGAATACAGGAGTGGAATACATTACCTTCTCCAAGTGATCTTCCCAACCCAGGGATGAATCTGGGTCTCCTGCATTGCAGGTGGATTCTTTACCATCTGAGCCACTAAGATATTCCACTGTAAGTAACATCTAGTGTCCAATGGGTGGTGTCCTTGTCACTCCCTTGCTTTAAAATCTCTATTGGACTTCCCTGGTCGTCCAGTGGTTAAGACTCCATGCTTCCAATGCAGGGGGTGGAGGTTCAACCCCTGGTCAAGGAACTAGGATCCCACAGGCCACATGGTCAAAAAATAAAAATAAAAAAAAAATAAAAAACAAAACCTCTATTGATTCCAAGTTGCCTTGTTTAACTTCAAGTTGAAATTTTAACTAGGTGACCTATAAACACTTCCATTCCCATATCCTATGCTTCAATATTTGCTCCATTATCCAAACATACCTCCTCTCTGTTCACATTTGCAATATTCAGTCTACAAGGATCATTCATTTCCTCCGTTGCTACCTAGTACACCTCCATTAAATTTGCAAAAGACAACTGAACAGAGCTCTTATCCCAAACATTCCAGGATTCCTCTAGATAGCACTAATTAAATGACTACCAGAGTATTTATTACATTATATTACAATTATTATCATACATATTTCTTTGTTCCCATTAAATATTGCTTTCCTCAAATACTAAAATTGACTGTTTTATCTTTATATTTTTCCCAAATTTAGCATTGAGCTAAGGATACAATAGTGGCTTAATATATGTCTGCCACATCATTCAGTTTTTCAATAAATATTGATTGATTGCCTACTGTGTGTCAGACATTCATGTAAGCACTCTGAAAATAGTAAAAAAGAAATCCCTGAATAAACATATGTATAAATAATAAATTTTAAAAGTGATTGTTTCTACCAATTTACATTCCCTCCAACAGTGCAAAAGGGTTCTCTTTTCTCCACACCCTCTCCAGCATTTACTGCTGTTAGGTTTTTTAGTTCTACCAGTTTATTGCTATCAACCCATCTCCCTCCACCCTCATGCACACATACTCAGTCATGTAACCCCATGGACTGCAGCCCACCAGGCTCCTCTATCCATGGACTTTTCCAGGCAAGAATACTGGAGTGGGTTGCCATTTCCTTCTCCATGTTTGTAGGGATTTTGATGGTGGCCATTCTGATCAGTACAGGGTGATCTCTCATTGTAGTACTGAGTTGAATTTCTCTAATAATGAGTGATGTTGAGCATCTTTTCATGTGTTTATTGGCCATCTGGGCCACAGTCCATGGGGTTACAAAGAGTCAGACAAAAGTTTAGTGACTAACACACTCAGAGCATGTCTCCTTTGGAGAAATGTCTGTTTAGGTCTTTTGCCCAGTTTTTGACTGGGTTGTTTGTTTTTCATTCAGTTAAAAATAAATAATTTTTAAAAAATGAATGTAATTCAGTTAAAAATAAATAATTTTTAAAAAATGAATGTAATTTGTAAAAAATGAATGTAATTTACAAGGAAAATCTGAAGAAAAATAGCCATTACTAAAACAAACAAAAGTAACTCAATANGTCTGTTTAGGTCTTTTGCCCAGTTTTTGACTGGGTTGTTTGTTTTTCATTCAATTAAAAATAAATAATTTTTAAAAAATGAATGTAATTTGTTACAAGGAAAATCTGAAGAAAAATAGCCATTACTAAGACAAACAAAAGTAACTCAACATTTACTACACACCCAGGATTCCATCTACACATACAATTAATTCTGTTTTCTCTTAATGGTACTTCACTATTAATGGCAGCTCTAAACACATACCATATAATTAGTTCCATAACAGTGCATGCTTGCTAAGTCACTTCAGTAATGTCCGACTCTTTGCAACCCCAGGGACTGTAGCCCACCAGGCTCCTGTGTTCATGGGATTCTCCAGGCAAGAATACTGGAGTGGATTGCCATGCCCTCCTCCAGGGGATCTTTCCGACCCAGGGATCGAACCTGCATCTCTTAGGTCTCCTGCATTGGCAGGCGGGTTCCTTACCACTACCACCACCTGGGAAGCCCCCCCATAATAGCAATTCCAGGAAACTTAAGATTCTAAAATGTTACCTTATTCCAAGATTCTTGTTGTTTTTCAGTTGTTAAATCATGTCTGACTCTTTCGCAACACTATTAACTGTAGCCTGTCAGGCTCCTCTGTCCACGGGTTTCCAAGGAAAGAATACTGGAGTGGGTTGCCATTTCCTTCTCCAGGGGATCTTCCTGACCCAGAGGTCAAACCAATATCTCCTGCATTGGCAGGTGGATTCTTTACCACTGAGACTCCTAGGAAGCTATTCCAAGATCAAATTATGTCTATTTTACTCTTACGTTCTACTGCCTTTGTGATATTCTAACTGTGGGAAAAACTCAGACTTAACACAATAGTAGTAGTAGAAGACATAAATTCATTACTTTACAGAGAAAGAAACAGATTTATAGAAATAAAATGCCTCGCCTTAGGTCATGCAACTAGTTAATAACTGAAACACCAGTATAAATCACACCTCCAAAGACTGCGCTCCTTAGACCATACTAAATTAATTCTCTTCTGGTGAACCAGGATATCTGGGCCTAGATTAAATCATGCTAAATTATACTTCACTGTACAAGGAACAGAGAGTTGTTATGAATGAAACATTGTCCCTCATTGTTTAAATATAGTGCAACTTGAGAAATCTAAAACATTATTATGGCTCTATGAAAATGGCAGCCCACTCCAGTACTCTTGCCTGGAAAATCTCATGGACAGAAGAGCCTGGAAGAGCCTTGAAGTCCATGGGGTTGCTGAGTCAGACAGGATTGAGCAACTTTCACTTGAACTAACTACGGCTTTTGAGCATCTAAAGCAAGAGTGATTGCTAGGGAATGGTGCATAGTTAATCAGAAGATAAGACATTTTAAATAATAGTTTTATACTTTCTTAAATATGCTAACATATATAAGCATTATCAGTGTATAACAATTGTAACAAAAACATTTATAACTAGTCATACAAAGATAAGAGTGTGCAATTTAGGTCAGCTGAGGCTGAGAGTGAATTCAGGGTCAAATTACACATTTACTGTTCAATACATCAATTTTCTCATCTGTAGAATGGGGATAATGATAGTGATTATTCATTGTTATAACTAAATGAGATTACTCATGTAAAGTCTAAATATCATTGCTGTTACAATCTAAAATATTTAATAAAGGTGAGTCACAATTAGTTTTAGGATCAAACACATAAGGAGCCAGTACAGACACAGGTACAAGTTAGGAGCACTGGCGTTGAGTTCAGTCAGGCATCAGTTCAAAATTCCAGTTCAGAATGTTGAGCTGGATGGAAACATACATCATTTCTAAGGAAACATGCATCATTTCTAAGGAAACATTAGTCGCTCAGTCGTGTCCAACTCTTTGTGACCCCATGGACTGCAGTCCACCAGGCTCCTCTGTCCACGGGGATTCTCCAGGCAACAGTATTGGAGTGGGTTGTCTTGCCTCCTCCAGGGGATCTTCCCAAACCAGGTATTGAACCCAGGTCCCCCACATTGCAGGTAGGTTCTCTACTGAGAGCCACCAGGGAAGCCCAATAACTGGTAGCGTAGCTGGTAAAGAATCTGCCAGAAATGCAGGAGACCATGGTTCAATTCCTGGGTCAGGAAGATCCCTTGAAGAAGGGAGTGGCTACCCACTCCAGTATTCTTGCCTAGAAAATTCCATGGACAAAGGAGCCTGGAAGACTACAGTCCAATAAATTGCAAAGAGTCAGACATGACTGAGTGACTAACACTACTATAAAAACATCACAATTAGTCACCTTTATATTTCTCATTGTTTTAATCAATTATCAAACTATTTTAAGTCATCTTCTTTAATTTCTGTATTTATTTCCTTTCAATCTGAGAACAGTACAATGTGGGGACCTCAACCACTTTCAAAGTGGACATGTTCTCCTGGTAGACTCCAAGCTCTCATTGACTTATCATCTTTCCCAATCAATTATCATTTATGAAAATTTCACTCCCCTCATTACACAGAACTATGCATTGCTAACAACATCTTAACTGTCTTCACCTTCTTTTACTTCTCAGACAGACCTGTCTTGTGTGGTCGTCAATTAGACAGATCTCACAAATTCTGCTTATGATGCAATTACTTCTTATTTGAAGACAAATAAGGCAATTCTTTCTCTCTAATGAGTACTTTCCCTTTTACAATATTGCTCGAAGTTAACTGATTCCAACTATTCCAATAATTTCTTATACCCAGTGACTTCCACATCTGTCCACCTTACATTTTCACTGTAGCAATGTACAATGACTATTCTCTGTGTACTTGCATCCATTTAGCTTCGTTGTGCAAATCCTAATAAGTATATAAATGCCCTCTTCAAATAATGGATATATTATTTCCCTTTTTTCTTAGTTCATCAGAGTTCACAAAGATGGCTGTTTGATTTTCAACATTAAATTAGAATCAGTCCTTTTTAAAATTTCCAATGAAAACTGCTAGTTCTCAACTGTCAAACTCTTAATTCAACAAGAGCTAGTGGTAAAAAAACAATACAAAACAAAACTGCCTCCCAATGCAGGAGACATAAGAGATGCAGGTTTGATCCCTGGATGTGGAAGATCTCCTGGAGGAGGGCATGGCAACCCACACCACTATTCTTGCCTGGAAAATCCCATAGACAGAGGAGCCTGGTGAGCTGCAGTCCACAGGGTCATGAAGAGTTGAACCTGACTGAAGTGACTGAGCACGTATGCACATGAATTAAAAGAATGTGAACTGTGTTTATTTTGAAAAACACAAAATCAGTAAAGAGAAATAAGAACTCAAGTCCTAAGGTCAGACTTCTAGATTTGAAATTGGGTCTATGACCTACTATTCATTGCTTTTCTCTGCTTTCCTTTTCCTTTTTTGAAAAGTAAAGTTAATAGGAGTTTCTGTCACATAAGTTTGATATGCAAGTAACTTAGGAAAGTGAAATTATTCTGGTCACATATTATGTAACTAGCTTTAGGATGAGCAATGGTAGTAGTGGTAGCATTCTTAAAACCATCATAAACTGAATACTTGATGCTACATACTTAATATGAACATTTGGTTTAATTCTCCTGGCATCTCCATGATGCAGGTATTACCATTTTACCATTTTACAAGTGTGAGATCTGAGTTCTCAGAGAAGTTAAGCAACTCACCCAATGTTACACAGTTATTGAGGGAAAAAGGTGGAATCTGGGCTTTGGTTTGTGTAACTCCAGAGCTGAAACTCCTAAACTAGTGGCCCTCAAACTAGCTTATCAGAATCACCTAAGCATCTATTAAACACAGATCATTGACACACATGCTCAGGGTGTTCAATCCAGTTACTTCACTACAGGGCCTGAGAATTTGATTTCTAACAAACTCCCAGGTGATACAGAAATCTGCTGGCTAAAAAACCAGACTTTGAGAATAACTGGCCTAAATTATTAAACATGCTGATTTGTTTCCTTAAGCAACTTATTAAAAAAGTAATTAGTAATCCTGTATGCACAGGCTGATATTTCAAGTTTGCTGTAATATGACAATTCATAATGCTATTGTCTTTATATGATTTAGTACTTAAAATTAACTATATTAATTGAAATGAATACAGTAAGTACTTCAATGCTTCTTTGAGATGGATTATGGAAAGAATAATATTTAAAATAGTTAAATCTAAACATTTATTTAATTGAAGTAAATCAGAAATTTTTTAACAGTCCCACACTGATTTTTGGAAACAAAATGTTACTGATTAATTAAAGAAAATGAGTCCATCCAAAGTACATAATAACCATAACTGCTTTCACTTTGATGGAGTTTCCTTTGCCTGCGGCTTCACATTATTTTAAGTAAAAGTCTGATTTAATACAAACTATCACTTCTGTGTGATTTTCATGTACTAATATACATGTACACTAATTTCAGAACAAGTTGAAAAGACAGAATTCAAAAGGTTACCTGTAGGACCTAGAACATCCAGTGCTGCAAATAAAATAATTAGATCTCTGATATTCAAATCCAACTCCCCACTCTGCTTACTTCTTCTGAACACAGTCCTATTACTGTTATAATTTGAAATAATTTCACATTATCTAATTGTTTACCATTTCTTGATGTGTTATTGTTTGTTAAAAAAAAAGTAATTGAAGTTTTAGTGTATTTGATTCTATGATTACAAAATGTGAGGGCTTCTTATTCGATCTGGCAAAACCAACACAGCTAAAACAAAACCCTAAATTTATAAGACATTAAAAATTAATTGAGGAATTAGAAAAAGATATATCTAAATTACTCTATAATTTCACCATTTTATAAATGTATTACAGAAAGAATTAGACAAGATTTCCCATTATGAAATTTTAATAATGCCACAACTAGCTGTAATATTCAGGAGACCAGGTAAATGTTTCTACTACTTATCGGAAAAGAATTATGAATGGACTCATTTCACTAACCCAATATGGGCTGAGACAAATACTAAAATATGAAAAGACAAGTATTGTCATCCAAAATAGTAAACCTAGTAATAAAACAGTAAGTCTGAATAAAGTGCTGAAATTTATTTCTAGTAAGTGTTGACAGATCTTGGCAAATCTAGAGAACTAGACCACATATAACTAAAATTCAACAAGTCAACACTGGTTTTGTATCCCAGGGGACTAGGATGAATCAGAGCAAGGTTATCACTTAATGGTGAAAATATAGAGAAAAGTCAAACCTAAAAGATTGTTAATAGTATTCTCCTTTCAAAAACATTAATTTAGGCTTCAACTTTTGGTTCAAATTGGTAAATGGAGTTGGGGTCCAAGGATGAGCTAATCTTTTAATGAACGAGAATAACTACCTTTCCATAATCTCTCAGCACCTTAGAATAAAGGAGTAGATTCACTGTGGGTAATAATTTGTGGCCAACATTTTGAGCAGCACAAGTCATATTTCACATGCAAATAAAAATCACCTCTAAAATATAAATGATGCACATCATCTTATGGAAATGAAAATTCCCTATATTTTGTTTTTAATACATTCATCCACCTTTTATCTTTAGTCTCTCTCACATTCTTTATATTCTTTTGTCTTCAATAAAGTCTGGTTAACCTGAGAGAATACTGGGAAGCCCGTACTCCCTCAAATTTTTCAGTGCTAAGAAGGAGTGTGAATATTTCCTTTTCAAGCTCCCTGAGACTTTTAGTTCAGTGTTTTCACACTCTCAAGAACCCCCCCCCCCCGCCCCAATCTTATTTCTCAAACCATTCAAACACTGCTAGCTATCACTATCACTTTCAGCTACCACCTCTGTTGAATCAAAATTCGGACACTTCAACCCCATGTATTCATCCCCACACCTTCCCCAATTCTATCAATGTCTTGTAGCTTATCATCTATAGATAGCTCACACAAAATTCTAGCTTTTTTCTTTAACTTTTATAATGAAATTCCCTGGTGGCTCAGCAGTAACAAATCCACCCACCAATGCAAGAGACACGGGTTCGATCCTTGGGTTGGGAAGACCCCCTGCAGAAGGAAATGGCAACCCNAATTCTAGCTTTTTTCTTTAACTTTTATAATGAAATTCCCTGGTGGCTCAGCAGTAACAAATCCACCCACCAATGCAAGAGACACGGGTTCGATCCTTGGGTTGGGAAGACCCCCTGCAGAAGGAAATGGCAACCCACTCCAGTATCCTTACTTGGAAAATCCCATGGATGGAGGAGCCTGGCAGGCTACAGTCCATGGAGTGGCGAAGAGTCAGACAGAACTTAGCAACTTAACAACAAACAACAACAACTAATCTCCATTTGCAGTCTTGTCCTCCAGTGTCAAGAAACCAGGCACCCTGATATAAACAGGAGGCTGTTCGAATTCTGAAAGATAAGTTCTCAAATCTCTCACAGCCCACTTTTCCAGCTGTCTTGCTCTTATGATACTTTGTGTCAAGAAATGAATACTTATCTAAACATCAGGTCTTGGATACCACTCCAATCCCCTCCTTTCTTTTCATATATTCCTCTTTTAGATTTATAATTTCTCCTATGCAGCTTAAAATTCATGTCCATGGCTTTAAATATTTGTATCAGCAAGGACACTCAGCTCAAAACTGCCAATGCTTCCGACTCTATTGGATTCATCAACAAGGACAGAATATTATCTAACCAAAGTGTCCTGAGGTAGTAAGCTCACGAACTAGTCCATTCTGCAGTCATCAATGTCCTGAAGATCCAGGTTTTACTTTTCCATTTTCCAGTACTCACTTTATGTGTTTGCGTCCATGTTATGGTTGACAGATAGCAACTAGAATTCTAGTTCTCCTAAGGAGAAGCTATAGGAAAAGGTAGCAGGAGACAGGAAATGCCATATCAGTCTCTTAAAGGAGTCTCATCAGACTTCCCTTCCTATTTAATTGTCAAGGAAGGGGTCAGCCTTTATTTTTGAAACCAATTATTACTAAGGAGGTGTGATAGCACAAAAAAAAGGATTTACCCCAGACCTGGTAAGAGGACTGTCCTTCCTTAATTAATTCTTATGACAGAGGGATAAACATAACAGATCAAAACTAAAGCTCCAGCATCAAAAAGGAAGGAAGGGGGGAAGCTGCCTGATACATAACCGGCAGGGTCTGTTTCTCTATTTTCTCACCAATATCCACTTTCCTGTCACTTTTTTTCCTACAGTCTCTCATTATAGGCACACTGTTAAGTGAGGCACAAAAAAACAGAAGAATCTTTACAGTATTAACAGTTGTCTGTGATCCTACCCTGTAGGTTATTAGAATGCATACCAACTTGCTAAATTATCTAATAAAAAGGACAGCATGGCAAGCCAGAGAGCATCTTTACTTCAATAAAACGAAACAACAAAATCTCCATGATCACAGTTCAAACCCTGACTCTGATATTTCTGCCTTGGGAAAGCCAGCAACTTTAAAAACCAATTTGCATGAGCAGATTTATCCTGAATCGCATAAAGTTTAAGCTTTAAGGGCTTTCACTGTCACAGGTTCCTACCACACTCCTGATTATGCATTCTTGTACTGTAAAAAGCCTGAAATTTTTATGAGCTTGAGACTCTTCAAAATCTGTGTCTGCCTGTGCTGATATGTCAACCTTTTCTACCTGCATGCTATTGAGCATGTCACTTACCCCTTTATCCATCCATTATCTTATCCTCAAAATTGGCTTCAAAATAGAAGGAGCCCTACTTTGCTTGCATAACTGTGATGAGAATGAAAGATACATATCTAGAAGTGCTATGTAGCAATGTTCAATGTAATTATTATCAGCATCAATATACAGAGTTCTCTTGTGGCTGCTTTTTTCCATCAAGAGGCTGCTGTTGCATCTGCTCCTGCAGTTTGTCTCCAGGATATTACAGGAGCTCAGCTTTAAATGAGCGAAGTCATCCCTGACTGCTGTCCAGAATACCCATTCAGCTGCAGGTGTTTTCCAGCTATCTACTGTGATGTTACATTGCTTCAGGCTGTGCTACAGGGGACCCTCCTATGGCTTCATCTGCCTACCATGTGCTCAACTCCCCTTGGGCCCTGGGGAGCTGACTTTCATGTAGAATGGTTTCAACTTCTCCGGATTGCATGAGTCCTGGGACCTCATTGTGGGAAACCATGCCTTACCATCTGGCGTGAAGCATGGTACTAAGAGATGCTGATAGAATTTGTCTTGTAATTGAATGTGGTGATGGTCGGTGTCATTTCCATAAACAAGACTAGACAGCACAATAGCTTTGGAGGCTTTAATTTTGGTCTGGAATGTATTTCTTTGTTTTCATCATCCTGTCATTCTTGCAAATGTTATGAGTTTTAAAATATGATTTATTACTTTACCAACTAATGTGCCATTATTAGATAGAGAGCTGCTGAAGTAGCAGAATTCAGTAACAAGCAATTTCACAAGTAATTATGCAGTCATGGATTGAGTGCATCCAAGTGCTGCGAGTGTTGAATGGACAATAGCAAGTAGAAATCTATCAAGAGGTGCAGGGATGAACAGCCTGTGTATCAGAGAGAAAGGACTATTCCTGTCCTGGCTGTCACTATAGCACTGATGAGAACAATCATGTAAAATGGCGACTATATCCAAGACAAATTCTATAATGGTTTCATTTCCTACCTCAATATTTTATATCAATGAAAACAAACTAAAACCAGTATTAATAGTCTCTAACATGTGTTAAGTTTATAACATTTGCTATCACATTTAACCCATGTGATAGTCTTGGGAAATACGTAACGATATCAATGTTTATGCATGAAGAAAGAGAGGCTTATAGATGGAAGTTAACTTACAAATTGCAGTTATTAACTCATGGAGGTCAAATACAAACATGACTCTATCAGACTCCAAAAACTTCATTTTAATTCACTACTTTTTTAGTCATGAATGCATAATGTACTGAGTTTTTTAAATAAGATACTCATAACTATCAATTTGACTAGCTTGAGCTTGAAATCTGGTTTTTGCATTTAAAAAATGCTCTATAGTAATTCCAATGTATACTTTATTTGGAATCCTCATATTATTTTAGCCTTATAAATAATAATCATCAAATGTCACCTAAAGTTTGATGATTAGACAGAGTAAAAACTTGCTAATAATGGGGTCTAAATGCAGGTATATGGGCCAATGTTTTTTTGTTTTCCTTTTGAAATATAGCAGATAAAGCTTCAATAAAATAAATTTTCTTTAAAAGCAAAATACTAAAACATTTGTTTATTCAAGAAAATACTGAATTATTTTAAAAGGAAACTATAAGGAAATTATCTTTATCTTTAAAGGAAATTAACTAATTCCTCATCTTAAAAAAGAAAATCATATGAATTATCATTGTGACTTTTTTAAAAATCAATGTTTTGTCAAAGTTTCTACGTGTAATTAAAGACATGTATACCACTCAATTTACAATTAAGAAGCTTTAGAAACTACAAAACTATAGCAAATAAAAATACAGTAGGAGGTGTTATAGTGTACTGGTTAAGAATATAAATTATGAAACTCAGTTGTCTGAATGGGAATCCTGGCTCTAGCTTCAGCTGGGTGTGTCACCCTGGGCAGACCATTTACCTCTCTATACCTCAATTTTCCTAATTAGTAAAATGGAAATGATAATCATTATGCTTACTTCATTGGGTTATATGAAATTACATATAATTAAAATATGTAGAACAGATCTTCCCAAAACACAGTACGGTATTTAGGTGTTTAGTGTCATTGTGCTTGGGTGTTAGTCACTCAGTCACATCCAAGTCTTTGCAACCCCATGGACTATAGCCCACCAGGTTCCTCTGTCCAAGGAATTCTCCAGTCAAGAATACTTGAGTTGTTAGCCTTTCCCTTCTCCAGGAGATCTTCCCAACCCAGGGATTGAACCCCAGTTTCCTGCATGGCAGGCAATTTTACTGACTAAGCCACCAGGGAAGCACCATTTAGTATCATTACTGGTTTTTTTTTTTAAATTTTTTACTTTATTTTATTTACAATACTGTATTGGTTTTGGCATACATTGACATGAATCCACCATGGGTATGGAAAAAAAATCCAATTTCTAATAAACAGTATGAAACATGTGAGTTGGGAGGAGCTTCTTTATTTTACAAGAAGGAAATGAAAACCTGAGTCATTTGCAAAAGCCAGTTATAAGACAGAGTTAAAACTAGAACACAGAGTTCTGAACAGAGCAAAAGATTAGTTCTATGGCAATGACATCCTTACCAGTGACCAGATTCTCGGAATTTAAAAAAGAAATAGTTTCATATGACTCATTTTAAATTCTTTTCAGAACTTATAAATAGTCCAGTATTGTAATCAGATTTAACAGAAAACAAATCACACTAAAAATTATGTCATGTTTTCAAACTATTGACACATCATCTGTAGTTTCTTTACAAAAAAAAAAAAAATTGGGTCTATAAAAGATGACATTTTTTTCCAATACTTACCCTAGATAACACAGTACAAAGCTAAACTTTTTTCTTCAACAATTAAGTTGATAAATTACACAAGAAAAATAATGAAGCATGATATCAATAAAAGAGCATCAACTCATACTCCAGTCATCCTTTTAATTATCCCCATTAGTAACTAGGAAGCTATTTCTCAGTGGAAAGGATGAAGTCCTTCTTAACATATTCTCAAGGAACAAAATCATAGCCTCCCCTTCCCATAACAGAAAATGCGTAACATCCCAGTTTAAAAGACATATATTTTGATAGAAAATTCTTGAAAAGTTCATAGCCTTCATGAACAGCTTTGCATATATAAATAACATTAAGACAGGGCCCAGAAACCATCTTTATCGAGGTCTCAAAGAACAAGATATGGGAAGATAGAAAAGAAAATACTGAAGTCACTTCCTTCAAGTAGTATAAGCTTTCTGGTGAAGGCATTAGTGTAAACATGAAGATGATTTGCAATGTCTTGTAAAACTTATAAAAGGGAATTAGCACACAGTATTATAATTTTGAACCAAAAGGAGGAAAAATCAGTCTACAGCTGTAGTCTGTGTTTTTGCAAATAGGAAAGGATTTTAAACTCACCCTCATATGGAAGTTACAACTCATCACCAAAGGGAACAGTAGCAGAAGCATGAAGGCATAACTCAAAAAAATGGAAATATATCTGAATACAGAGCAGATTTTGACCCTTCACAAATGGAAGGAAAAACTTTCCTTGAAGAGTCACTTCTTTAAATGCATTGATGGAGCTCAAGTCCTTGAGAGATGACTCTGTCACAAAAAACAATCTAAGTTTGAATCTCACTTCCACCACATTTTAGAAAAGTGATTTTGTGAAAGTTATGAATCTCACTTCCACCACATTTTAGAAATGTGATTTTGTGAAAGTTATTCTATCTCTTTCTACTCTTTAATCACTGCAAAATGTAGATGATAATAATAGTAGCTGTCTTGTGTGATAGGGTAAAGATTAAATGAAATAATTTAGCTAATATATTTGAGACAAGGTATTCCATCTTGCATATACCCAATATCTGTTGCCTGTTAAAGTTATTTTTCTATTAGAGTAAACCAAAATAATAAGGAACATCTTCCTACAGATGAAGAGAGGAGACATATCCTTTAATCACATTCCACCAAAAGATAATGACTACTGAGAGAATGAAACTCAGTACTAGAATAGGATGAGTAAAGACACACAGTCTTCCTTTGGTATTCACGGGGGGTTGATTCCAGGACCCACCCACCCCCACCACCAAGAATACCAAAATATGCAGATGATCAAGTCCCTTATATAAATAAAATGGCGTATTTTGCCTTTAACCTACACACATCCTCCCAGCTTCTCAGAGAGTAAAGCAACTACCTGCAGTGCAGGAGACTGGGGTTCGATCCCTGGGTGGGGAAGATCCCCTGGAGAAGGAATTGGCAACCCACTCCAGTACTCTTGCCTGGAAAATCCCATGGACGGAGAAGCCTGGTAGGCTACAGTCCATGGGGTCGCAAAGAGTCGGGGACGACTGAGTNATTCATGTCGATGTATGGCAAAACCAATACAGTATTGTAAAATAGAATAAAGTAAAAATTAAAAAAAATAAATAAAAAATAAAATAAAAAGAAACAAACCGAGGGCTTCCCTGGTGGCTCAGTGATAAAGAATCTGTCTGCCAGTTCAGGAGACGTGGGTCTTATTCCTGGTCTGGGGAAATCTCACAAGTGGTGGAGCAGCTAAGCCTGTACACCACAGCTGTCGCGGCTGTCCTCTAGAGCACAGGACCTACAGCTACTGAGTCCCGCGTGTCCTAGAGACTGAGCTCAGCAATAAGTGAGCACCCCCCCGGTCTCCACGACTAGAGAAAAGCCTGCACAGCGATGAAGACCCAGCACAACCACAGATAAAAAAGAAAGAAAGACGTAAAAAAGAGACAAATGAACATCAAACCCATGGTTTCAAACCATAGCGTGGAAGGAAACTTCTGAGATGGTCAGAGAAGCATTGACTGAATCTTGAAGAGCAACCATTCTCACAGAGCAGTGACGTTAGTGTGGAGAGGGAGCAGGAAGAAGCCTGACAGCATGCTTTCTGTCCGCTCGATGCTTTTTTTCTCTTTTTCTGTTAATTAATTAATTTTACTTTACAATATTGCATTGGTTTTGCCATACATTGACATGAATCCGCCGTGGGTGTACATGTGTTCCCCATCCTGAATCCCCCTCCCACCTCCCTCTGGGTCATCCCAGTGCACCAGCCCCANGACGCTTACTCCTTGGAAGAAAAGTTATGATCAACCTAGATAGCATGTTCCAAAGCAGAGACATTACTTTGCCGACTAAGGTCCGTCTAGTCAAGGCTATTGTTTTTCCTGTGGTCATGTATGGATGTGAGAGTTGGACTGTGAAGAAGGCTGAGCACCAAAGAATTGATGCTTTTGAACTGTGGTGTTGGAGAAGACTCTTGAGAGTCCCTTGGACTGCAAGGAGATCCAACCAGTCCATTCTGAAGGAGATCAACCCTGGAAGGATTGGGGGCAGGAGGAGAAGGGGACGACGGAGGATGAGATGGCTGGATGGCATCACGGGCTTGATGAGCGTGAGTTTGAGTGAACTCCGGGAGATGGTGATGGACAGGGAGGCCTGGTGTGCTGGGATTCATGGGGTCGCAAAGAGTCAGACACGACTGAACAACTGAACTGACTGAACTGACAGGACAAAGAACACTCAGAGCTCTAGCCTCTCTGCCTTCTCTGTGTACACGTTTTCTGCTTCACTTTACTAACTCTTTGGTGTGTTTGTGTGAATGAATGACATGCCCTGTGTGAAGCACGTGGTGAGTCCTGCTCTGTGGTTTCATGGTGCCTCATGATGACTGAAGGGACCCCCCAAAAGGGGAGCCTTGTTGGGGGTTTATACTGACCTGCCAATGCCAAGAGATACTCAAGGTCCCTGGGAGGGGAGCGGCCAGAGATGGGCAAAGCGTGCTGATCAAACTTTCCTTTCTTAGTCAGCTTTTCCTGGTCTCTGACCATTTCATAGTTGTGTGGGAAATTAGAACTACTAACCTAATCTGTTGGATCTTAGACTTTCAACGGATTTATGACTCATGCCATTACTATGTACTTTTATTTAGACTCCAAGCTTGGTAGTCAGGGGAACCCAGACTTGCTAGGAGTGTGTTTAGTAACTAAGTGGAACTAGTGAATCTTTTACCTAGCTGTGCCTCTAAACTATATGGATGGAAGTGCTGCTGGCGAGCACGAGGTTTCTAAGAACAAAAGTTCGGAATCCCAGTTTGGAAGTACAGTGGTCTTCTTCCTTTGGTAGTACTAGCTCTTAGAGGACTAGATAAAGCTCTCCAGTGGCTTGCTGATGTGGCAATGATACATCGCTTCTACTGGTCAGGTATAGACTCAGGAATGTGAATGGGCACTTGGAAGATGGATGCTTCCCCTAGTAGTACTAGCTTGGAAAATATTTCGGGAAACTACTCTGGCACATCAAACAAAGATCATGGTGCTATCAAACTAGAAGTCAATTTGTGATGCCAGCAGGTCTACCCTGGGTGCATCTCAACTCCACCTCAGTGGTAGAACTAGGAGGGACGAGTGAGGCGCCTGCGTCAGTAAGGGACAGACCACATCCAGCCAGGGAAGGAAAGCTTGGGTGGAAAGTCTGTCTACACCCCCATCTAGGGCAGGGAGGGATGCCTCTAATGGAAGGAAGCAAAGGTACTGGTCACTGCTTTTTTCTCTCTTACAGATGCGAGCTACTCAAAGTTCCAGACTCACACCCTTGAATTGTGTCCTGAAAAATTGGGATAAGTTTGTCTCCCAGAGTTTAAAGAAGACACACCTGACTTTCTTTTGCAAATCTGCATGGCCACGGTATCCTTTGGAGAGCAGCAGACAGTGGCCGGTTGAAGGGTCTCTTAGTTACGACATTGTTTTACAACTAGACCGGTTCTGTAGAAGACAGAGGAAATGGGTAGAAGTGCCATACGTATTACTCTTTTTCTCTCTGCAAGATATGCCAGGCTTATGTCCTAAGGTCATAAGGTCCATCCTCAGGGTACAGATTTGGGTGTAAAGCCTTCAGCTCCCTCGGCCTCTGCCTCTGTATTCAGGGCTCACAATTGACCACGCTGAGGGTCAAAGAAGCCCTCCAGGAAGGGTTGCCTCAGTCTCGAAAGAAGTTCAAACAACCCCAGTTCCAATGCAGCCTCAGACTACTTTGGTTTCAATAGGAACTCAGACAAAGGAGAGGAGGCATAGACAACCAAAACTAAGGATGAGACAGAGGACAAGAAAGAAGATGAGGATGAGAAAAAGCAGGTTTCTCTAATCTATCCCTGGGAACGTATGTGAAGGGTAGCTAGAGGGGCTGAGAAACAGCCACACAACTTACTGCCTCTTCAGGAGGATCCCACTGGAAAAAATAACCAATACATAAAAATCCATAAGCTCTTTTCTTACCCAGAGGTACAACAGATAAAGGGAGATCTGGGAGACTACCTAGAGGATCCAGAAAAGTACACAGAAGCCTTTATGGGACTAACTTTACTTTATGAGCTTACTTGGAGAGATATAATAATGTCTTGGGACAGAATTTGGATCCTGACTCGAGAGCTTGAGTTTTGCAGGAAGCTATTGCTTTTGGAGACTAATGGCTTGAGTGTGAGGCAAAGGGAAAGGGGGAACATGAAATAGCTCTCCTCCCTATGGGTCGCCAAGTGGTTCCCATAGCAGAGCTGGATTGGAATTATCACAAAAAGAAAGCGATATGGGAGCAGACTCACGTCATCAATTGCATTATTGAAGGGCTTAAGAAAGCTCGGACTAAGCCTCTAAATTATGCTAAACTGGCTGACGTAGAACAGGGAGAGAAGGAAACTCTTGATAAACTCCTGGTAAATTCCTAGATAGACTACAAGAGGCTCTCCACAAGTTTACTGATGTTGATCTCGAAAGTGCAGAGGAGAAATGATCTTGAAGGATAAATTTCTCCCTCAGTCAGATCCAGATATCTACCGTAAATTACAAAAACAGGCATTCAGACCAAATCAGTCTTTAGAAAAACTGTTGCTGCTGGCTCAGACAGTATATTACAGTAGAGAATAAAAGGAGGAAAAAAGATGACAGAAAAGAACCAAAGAAAAGGCCCGGGCTATGGTGATGGCTGTGAATACTGCTATCAAGCAGCTTGAAGAGAAAAATGCCCAGAGGAACCCAGATGAAAAGGGATGGGCTTGCTCTTACTGTAGAGAGGAGGGGCATCTCAAGCAAAGTTGCTCTCAGGCATCTAAACCTCCCCCGACTCCCTGTCCGGGCTGTAAAGGACCACAATAGAGGAGAGAACGCCCCCAGAGGTGTAGGCCCCAGGAGTCAGGCTCTCAGAACAATCAGGACTAAATGTGCCCGGAGCACCTATACAAGCTCCCGTCCTAATAACATCTGAGGAACCTGGTTATTAGTAACTGTGGGGGGCCGTTCCGTTGATTTCCTTTTGAACACTGGGGCAACTTTCTCTGTGCTCACTGAAGCCCCCAGTCCACTTTCCTCCCAATCCACTACTGAAATGGGACCTTCAGGATGAGCCAATTCTGTTATTTCAGTCATCCTTTAAGCTGCAACTGGGACTCTGTGTTGTTTTTCTCACAAGTTTCTGATCATGCCAGAGTCTCCTTCACCCCTTTCCCACCCCTTGGGAGGAGTATATTGAGCAAGGTTCAGACCTCTGTTTTCATGAATATGGAGCCTGCTTTTGTCTCCCAATAATTGAACAAAATGCAAATCCTAAAGTGTGGGTTAATGGAAAAATGGTGGGTCAAGCACAAAATGCTGTTCCTGTCATTATCAGACTCAAAGACCCTCACCTATTTCCACATCAAAAACAGTACCCACTAAAGCCTGAGGTTAAGGAAGGGTTAAAAGCTATCACTGAGAATTTAAAGGATCAGTTCAGTTCAGTTCATCCACTCAGTCGTGTCCGACTCTTTGCGACCCCATGAAATGCAGCACGCCAAGCCTCCCTGTCCATCACCAACTCCCGGTGTTCACTCAAACTTGTGTCCATCGAGTCCGTGATGCCATCCAGCCATCTCATCCTCAGTCGTGACCTTCTCCTCCTGCCCCCAATCCCTCCCAGCATCAGAGTCTTTTCCAATAAGTCAACTTTTGGCATGAGGTGGCCAAAGTACTAGAGTTTCAGTTTTAGCCTCATTCCTTCCAAAGAAATCC
>SJYV01042559.1:209169-268490 GCA_006410875.1 Neotragus pygmaeus
CCAGCCTTTCTCATGATGTACTCTGCATAGAAGTTAAATAAGCAGGGTGACAATATCCAGCCTTGATGTACTCCTTTTCCTATTTGAAACCAGTCTGTTGTTCCATGTCCAGTTCTACCTGTTGCTTCCTGACCTGCATACAGATTTCTCAAGAGACCAGTCAGGTGGTCTGGTATTCCCATCTCTTTCAGAATTTTCCACAGTTTATTGTGATCCACACTGTCAAAGGCTTTGGCATAGTCAATAAAGCAGAAAGGATCAGGAGCTATTAATTCTCTGTAATAGTCTATGCAACACTCAAATTTTGGGTGTGAAAAAGTCAAATGATAAATGAAGACTATTTCAAGACTTACAAATAATAAATGAGGCTGTGGTTCCTTTTACTTCTATGCCAAGAACAAATGGATTTTCTTGCTTACATGTTTGGCCAGACACTTTTCTGGATGGATTGAGGCCTTTCCCTGATGTAGTGAACAGGCTTAGGAAGTTATAAAAGTTTTAATCCATGAAACATTCCCAGGTTTGGGCTGCCGCGGAGCATCCAGAATGACAACGTCTCCACCTTTAAAGCTGCTGTAACTTAGGAGTGTCAAAAGTTCTAGGAATAGAGTATCGCTTAAACTGTTTATGGAAACTCCAATCTTCAGGAAAGGTAGAAAAGGCTAATGATATTATTAAGAGACATCTGTGTAATTTAACTCAAGAGACTCAGGACAATTGGCTTAAAGTTCTACCCATAGCTTAAATGAGAGCTCAGACTGCCCCTAAAAAGGAGGGACTGTCCCCCTTTGAATGTATCTATGGAAGACCCTTCTTATGCACAGACTTTGTTATAGACCCTGAAGCCTTAGAATTAACTATGTGATTCAGCTTTCAGCCTTTCAAGAGACATTATGGAAACTCCGGGAGGTGACTCCTGACCCAGCCTCTGAGTCAAAGAAGCCGCTGTTTGAGCCAGGCACCAAGGTCCTGATAAAGACTTTGGGATCTGGAAGCCAATCTCTCGAGCCCCTCTGGGAAGGCCCTTAACAGGTTATTCTTTCTTCTCCCACAGCTGTTAAGGTGCCAGGAATCGATTCCTGGGTGCACCACACTCAAGTTAAAAAGTGGCACCCTGACCAAAACTAAACAATGTCATTTTACGTCTTTATCCTCTATACTTTCACCTTTTACTTTTCAGGTGGGCCTGATAATCTGTGTGGGCCTGCTTTTGCTGACTCCAAAAGTTGAGTCTGCTGTTTGAACCTCAAGATAATGCTTTCCTGTCCTGGGCTCATTCTTACTCTGCATTCCTAATCGGTCTAATTGCTGGGTCTGTGGGGCACTCCACTCTTCTTCAGTTGAAGGCTTCCTATGGTGGGTTTCTCCATTTCAAGGAAAAGACTTTCTTCAACTCTGTGAATATCTTCACCAACAACAATCACATGTGATGCCTCTCTTTAATCCGATGATATTTAGCAATCCTAAAATGGACTGCTGTAACACTTTGTACCTTAACTATGGACCTAATGGGACTTTCAACTTTGATTATACATTATCTTGGTTTAATGACTATTTTGCTGTACATAAGAAGGTAAATGGATCTAGATCTGGTGGTTTCCTACCTGATGTTTATCAAATATGTGATGAGATCATATGGTTAATTCCTGAAAAGGGATGCCTACTATCTAATGCTCCCATATGCTGGGAACAAATAGAGCCATGCCCAGAAGTTAGCCTACAATTGAATAATAATGAATGGAAACAATTGGGATTTTTGCCTCAAGAAATATGCAATGTAATCATTCCTGTGTTTTCCAGTCCCAGTTCAGGTCCTCCCTTTGCCTGGCCAGGTACTGGTTGGGACTGGATCTCTCAGGCACCCTGGTTTGCTCCAAATGGGACCTACTGGATATGTGGCTCTTACTTATGGGCATGGCTTCCCCCTGGCTGGATAGGGAGATGCACCCGAGGTTTACCTTCAACTCATGCCTTCATATTTTCAGAGTTTCCAGAGAAGTCTGCTAATCTGCCACACCTTAAAACTCCCTGGGCAAGGTCTGTATTTCACTGGTATGGTTATCTGGCTACAATATTTGTTCTCTCTCTGGGAACTACAGATGTTATGCTATGAGTTGATGTTCTGACTAACTTTACTCAACAGGTTTTACAAGATTCTCAAAAAGTTATTTCAGCCCTTAATGTNCCTATTTGGAACCAGTCTGTTGTTCCATGTCCAGTTCTAACTGTTGCTTCCTGACCTGCATATAGGTCCCATCACTTCATGGCATAAAAAACATAAAAAAGTTATTTTTATGTTTTAGAAAAACATAAAAGTTATTTCTTGAATGGCTAATTATAGGTACTGCACATGATATTTTCAGTAAAGTGTCAAGTAAACATGTTAGAACAGACACATCAAATACACAAAATTACTAGGTAGTATGTACAGATGCTATCAACCTTTTTGATTGACTCATATTTTATTTACTCTGCATTTAGTTACCAAAGCCGCAAGCTTAATAGTTCTGTTTATAAAAACAAAGCTAGGCAAGCTGAATGCTAAGAACAAATATATGTGAACTCATTTTTTAACTTGTGGATGCATGCGCACACATCTTTTTATTATCAGTATGCTTCCAAATTAAAATTGTTACCACATGCTAAGTAAACTCTTTCAGATGTTCAACAAAGGAGATCAAAAGAGATTTCATCATATATTTTTAGATCTTTGACCAGTCAAACATATAGGAACACAGACATGTCAAAACATCAAGTAATCCAAAGGTCCAACAACTTGGAAATTTTCAGTTCAGTGAAACTTATGAAGAGTAGCTTAGAGTACTTTCATACTTTCCTTACTGACTTCTTACAGGTGAAGCTTTCATGGAAACTTATTTAGTATTATAATTACTTGAAAGTAAAACTTGAGTAGAGACTAAAAGGAAGATAAGAATATAATAAGCTGGGAAAAGAGGTTTAGCTTTACAGGTGGATAGAAAATCACAAAACAAAGTGTGCAGGTGGAAAGTAACATGTTGTATGGGGCCATGAGAAAACTGGCCTGGACGATTTTCTATTGGAGGTATGAGACTGATAAAGTGACCATTTTTAGAATTCTTCTCTTCGCCTGTCCCCAATTCTCTGTTAAACCCCTTTTGTAGTTAGAGGAAGTCTAAGGGATGTGTAGGATCTATTCTCTAGCAGATAAAAAACACATCGGTTTTATGTTCCATTCTTTCCTTAAACATCCCATGCAGTCACTAAGTTTTGACCTGTTTCTATTTCGAAACCTATCTCCTACTCTAGTTTCAGAAACTGAGCCATTTTATTCTACCAGTTTTAAATCTTTCTTTCTCTGACTAGTTACTGGGTTCTGGTCTTCTTTTCTCTAATCTTTTGGATTTCCTCCACCCTCAGCACTGATGTTCATATTACCATTTCTCCAACTTAAGCTTCTCTTGGGCTAACCCTTTCCTTGCTGGGACCTCCACCTACCACCCTATGACAGGCTCTCCTAATACCACATATTGTCTGCTATTTCTCACTATTTTGAAACGCTCATTCACGATCACACTTTTATGTTCTGTTCAAGGATGCACCCTTGTCATATTTTTTTCCTTGTTAAGCTTATCTTTTTAGTAATAATTTTATTTACTTATTTATTTTTTGGCTGTGCTGGGTCTTCATTGCTGTGTGGACTTTTCCCTAGTTGTGGCAAGGGAAGGGGGCCACTCTCTAGTGGCTTTGTGCAGGCTTCTCATTGTGTTGGCTTCTCTTGTTGGTTGTGCGGGCCTCAGCAGTTGTGGCATGAGAGTTCAGGAGCTGTGGTTCCAGGGCTCTAATGCACAGACTCAATAGTTGTGGCACATGAGCTCAGTAGCTCTGCAGCATGTGGGATCTTCTTGGATCAAGGATTGAACCTGTGTCCCCTGCCCTGGCAGGCAGACTCTTTACCAATGAGCTGCCAAGGAAGTCTGATAAGCCGATCTTGATCCTGAGTCATAGGCCTCCTAACATGTCAAGTAGTGGTGCCAGTTCATCCTCATACTTTCCTAGAGTGTCTCATCAAACACAGTCTCCTATTTGGTAATTGGTTCTAAAGTTGGAAGTCTGGACAGATGTTTTGCAAACAGTGTAAAAGTGCCATTGATGTTCCAAAAGGATTTTATGATGTCATTTCTAACAGCTGACATTAACAGTTCTCATTATCTTCAGAGTTGATTATATTTCATTTATATTTTTTTCTAATACATTTTTAAATTCTGCAGTATTTCTGAGACAAAAGTAGATTTAGGAAGCAATTCAGAAACAAATAACAGAAGCAAAAAGATAGCTAATTTTAGCAAAAAGCAAAAAGATAGCTTTGATCAGTGGATATTATGATACTATTTGGATGGTTTTTTAAACTCTTAAAAGATATTTGCCTAAATATGAAAGAGAAAAAAGCTAATGAACAAATTTAATGGGTGTGCTCAGGAAAATAAGCTTAAAATGAGGCTGCAATCAAAAGGGATCCTCAAAAAGCCATCTACCCTGAACCTCAGAATAAGATAAACTTAACCTTATTTGTAATATATAAAATATATATACATATATTAGACTCACGTAATGATGATATAATAAAGGTTTTAAAAAGTGATTTTGACCTAGAAATTAAAAGTTGAGAAAATTCTAATCAAGGAAATATTACATAGTTCCTGAATAGAATGAATACTGATTATCTTAATCCTCTATGCTTCATCACAGACTGAATGCCCCACCATTTCGGGTATGCAAATACAAAGTACATTATTTTACTCAGTTGAAAACAAAATTTAAGAGTACTTACTACTGTGAAACATGGAAGGCTAAAAAAATCCCCAATTCACATGAGGTTTTGGGCTCATAAATTATAGATCCAGAAGATATTATTAAAGAAAGTGAGGGACTTCTCCAATGTATTCATCCCAAAAGTTCACTGCTATAATTGGCATGGAAAAACTTCTGGATAGCATAAAGTAATGCTTAACATTTTTTTTAATCATTGCTGAAAATTTACTCAGGATATCACTAATAATGAAATAGCTTTATAATTCTCTGCTGCTGCTGCTAAGTCGCTTCAGTCGTGTCCGACTCTGTGCGACCCCATTGGCGGCAGCCCACCAGGCCTCCCGGTCCCTGGGATTCTTCAGGCAAGAACACTGGAGCAGGTTGCCATTTCCTTCTCCAATGCATGAAAGTGAATATATACGATTAAAATAGAGGATATTCTGTTCATCTTTTTAATCTTAAAACTACTATAATATCAGATATATTCAATGTTTCATTATATAAAAATATGTATCAAAAACATTCAGGTGCAAAAAATCTAAAATTTCAATGCTATTTCTTTTTTTTTTATAATTTTCTTTAAAACTTATCCTGATTCTGCCACTAACAAAATGCATACAGACAAAATGACAGTGCTGTATTTAGTTACAATTGTTTGTATTGAAGAAAAATCCCTGTAACTACACTATATAAAATATAAATGCCAAACAATTGGCTAATTGTAGATAATCAGGAAACAAATCTGGAAGGATTTTAAGTGTTGTAAACATAATATGGCATTACATTCCACAAGCTACCTGCTTAACAAATGACTACTTTAACTAATTAGTATTTCTCCAGACAAACATAACAAATAGGAATGAAATAAGTTTGAAAATGAAATTCCAGTAAGCAACTTACTAACAGACACTCTGGAAAGATTTGGTAGTACATTTACAACATACATACATACAGGAAAAGGAAATGGTTCCTGTAGGTTTGTGATGAATATTTTATGGTTTGAGATGACTATAGTAATCAATGTATTTACTCTTTAGTGTGATAATATTGGGCCACTTTTATAAGATATTTTCCCATGCTGATTTTTTTCCCCTAAAGAGGTCTCATAAATGTCGTTTTTCCAAACAGAAGGCAATTTTTCTGGCCATTATTTCTGTTTCTTTGCAGTTAAAATCAGATGATTTAACAGGCCAAAAGTTACACCAGGAAGAGATTTTCATAAGAGGCAGAGCAGTTTTACAGGCAATGAGGGGTGTGTCTGCTGGATTCAAAAGAATTTATTGCATAGTTTCCCTAGGTAATTTCCTACAAAATTATATTTACCATATCTGACCAATTCTGTCATCTCTTCCTGAAAACTTCATGTTTATAGGAGAATATTCTTGCAGTGATACTCTGCTATTTGTGATACTAGGTGAAAGAACATAAAAATAAAGAGTTTTTTAAGCTATAGCAATCCAAGTTTAAAAATAAGTGCAAACTACACATTAAGATCATTAGTACCGGAAGAAGCATATTGTTCAGTATTTCCTAACCCTTCAAAGGCAACACAGAACCTAAATATCTCTTTACTAAGTTATAAAAAGAATACTCCAAATATATAAATAAGATATGTCAAAAGAACTGGACAGGCTCATCAAATGATCTGGTACAGAAACAAAACAAAAAAACACTAGACCACAATTCAGAGATATGTCTTCCTTTTCTTTATTAAACGTACTTAATTATAATTTATCAAATAAGTGATTTCAACACCACAGAAGACTTTAGGGAAAAGATGTTATAGAAGGAAACCATGAATTTCTCTATCCTCATCATCATCATTGGATTATACTCTTAAAAGCATTCTACAAACTGCTTTCAAGTTTATTCGTTTCTTTTTAAGGTACAATGTCTTTATAAATAGGCAGATCACATATGTTTTCATCTTGTAGATATGAAAGCTGAAGTATAGAATAGGTATATAATCTTTTTATGATGACTTGACCAAGGACACATAGCTAGTAAATATTCTGAATAAAAACTACCTGAAATGAGATTGCTTTCACTTCATATTGGGGCTTCCCTCATAGTTCAGTTGGTAAAGAATCCGCCTGCAATGCAGGAGACTTGGGTTTGATTCCTGGGTCGGGAAGATCCCTTGGAGAAGGAAATGGCAACCCACTCCAGTATTCTTGCCTGGAGAATCCTATGGACAGAGGAACCTGGCAGGCTACAGTCCATGGGGTCGCAAGAGTTGGATACAGCTTAGTGACTAAACCACCACCACCATCAGTCCATATTAGAAGTATTTATATTGTACCTATATTGAAAAGTAGTAATCTCTGATCTTTGCTTTATCTGGTTCTATTAGGAGAAATTATGTCCTTGTGAACAGAGCAGGGGCATGCGCAAGAGATGCATGTGACTTTAAATTCCCATCTTTCCACTTTGTATCTATGTATCTCATCAAAGCTAATCAAGGTACTTGACCCTAAAATTCTTCACCTGCATGCTGAAAATAATACCTCTCTTTCCCTTCACCATAGGGCTACTGGAAAATTAAATGAGATATATATGACAAGGGCTCAGGGCAATGTCTAGAATAACAATGTGCACACAAAAAAACATCTGTTCCTTTCCCGTCAAATGTTATACTATTCTATCAGTTCAGCTCAGTTCAGTTGCTCAGCGCTGTCCGACTCTTTGCCACCCCATGAACTGCAGCACGCCAGGCCTCTCTGTCTATCACAGGGTATTTACTGGTATATTAGTCCACACCAGTTACCTAATGTTACACCTAGAGAAAATTTTATACAGTTGGTATTCTTGAGGAAATTTTCATCATTAAGAAGTAAACTATTCAAACAGAAAATAATATACTAAAATTATAAAAATGAGGCACCAATCACTTCTATTATAGAATGTCAAACTCAAGAGAATATAAAGTGTTCTAGATTATTCACTTTCTGCTAGCTATTTTCTGCTAATAATTCTAGTTTCAAATAGCAAGTGGTTTTTACATCTTTTTCTACAGATCATTATCTGAAGAAAAGGTGTCCAGTCTTCTTTTTGAGGTATTTCCATGAAACACATTGAATTCACTTCTTCCTCGTGTTTCCCCTTTAAGCTAGACAAAGTTGCTGTTGAAGCACGGTGAGTGACAATATAGGAACAGCTCGGCCAGTGGACTCAACGATGACTCAGGAAACTAGCAACACATATGGTTTATTTTGCAGAAAACTAAAAGAACATAATAAGAAAGAAGGCTAAGTCTATACAAACAAGGAAAGTCTCAATGCTGTATCTCGAGAGTGATGACCTCTTAAATGTGCATGTATATTTCAAAAGATATAAAATTGTACAGTAACATTATGTGTTGCAAAGCATACTTAGATTATTTTCCTTCTATGTAAGAAACATATGTACCCAAACCCCTACGCTGTAAAGTTTGGTGTCTCTAAGAGTACACTAAACCGTTCCCCTTCAAAGCCCATGTTCTTCAGATTTCCTTGAAGTCAACCCCCACTCACAGCACTTTGAAAAATACTCTTTCAAAACTAATACATATTTCCATGTTTATTATGACAGATTTGGTAAATATGCTGAACTGTTACTTGGAGACTTTTGCCTATTTTTCAGATTTTCTACTATTGATTCTATTCTAATCCTGAGAATTAATAGAAATGGTATATTAAGCATAGCTCTGATCTTCTCCCTCAAACACATAATAGATTTATTAATAGATTTATTGTTATATTATAAAAGAGGCTAAGCTAGTCTTACTTCTGAAGCATTTTAGCTTAGGTTTCTTCTTTCTTCCACTGAAACATCATCTGTGTATACAACATAATTAAGGAAAACCACAACAGTTGTTTTCTGCCAGTGAGAATGTTTCAAAAATATTACTTCAGAGTGATTTCCTTTCTTCCCCCCTCTTTTTTTTTGGCAAATGAGTCTTTTATTA
The DNA here is from genome assembly GCA_006410875.1 of Neotragus pygmaeus. Lineage (NCBI taxonomy): Eukaryota > Metazoa > Chordata > Mammalia > Artiodactyla > Bovidae > Neotragus > Neotragus pygmaeus. Next base: position 217,907 of record SJYV01042559.1, read on the forward strand.
AACCCATCTCAATCATTCCTCCTACCCTCCATTTTCTAACTCTGAAAAATAGTACTGAAGGGAAAAAAAGTTCTGGGGAAGATTTTTTTTTTCCCCATTGACGAATAGTCTGGAATCTAGCAATTGGATGAGAAATTGAGTATCTGTTCCTTGACTCAATTCATGAGCACAAAAGCAAAAAGAGAAAACTCACAGGATTTGGCAACAAATTTTTCCTCTGGACTTATTCCATTGGCTTGTGGTACAACTGCTGTACATCTATTAAGAGTTCCAATGCCTATTGGTTGGGTTCGTCTGCTTCAGGCATTTCCCTTTTAAGCTCAGCACTTGCTGGGCTTAAAAGAGCTCCTTGAAGGTTCAGTTTCAAAAACCTCTTTTGGTTACAAGAGCTCCTTCTGCTTGTTCCTTTATACAGCTTCCTGTTTGTGCCTGTTTATTAAATGTCCTTTTCCAAGAACCATTGACTGTTGGAACTTTTACAGGACTCATGATGATTCATTTGATCTCCAAATGCTTGGAAAGAATCACTATTGGTCCTATTCTTATTCTACCACTTGAAAGTCTGTCAGCCCAATTAACACATTCCCAGTCGTCCGGCACTACTAAGGTTTTCTTAGGAAAGTTCATACCAAATCAAGAGAAAGTTAGAACTGATGTACATATTTGTCTTTCTTGATATTCACCATGTTGAGAGATATATCTGCCAGATTTCTTGTGACAAATTTCATCTCCCTGCCCCCTTCTGTGTCTTAATGACACAGACCACATCAGAAAGTCACTAAGAAATTTGAAACTGGAAATCTCTCCTTAAAATGTATCTTTAAATTACTTATACATAGATTATTGTCAGTTAACCATATTTAAAACTATTAGGTATATAATTTTTATCAATAATCTTTTCTTGATAAATAAATGTATCTCTTCCAATTCAAAATCTAGCTGTAAGATCAACATTACTCAGTTCTTTTCATAATCACTATAGTAATCATAATCACTATCCAATTATGAACATACTTTGGGATTTGAGAGAAAAAATTAATTTGGTAACATTCATTACAGCACCTTTCTTTAGAGCAAATAACTAGGTCTATTGGGGAAAAATATACCAAATTAGATAATAATAAGAAAACTCTCAATAATACTATATTATGCTATTTCATTCATATTATTTTTTATGAACAACAAATATTTATTTCCCACAATTTTAGGTGCTAGGAAGTCAAAGGTCGTGGTGCTGGCAAATTTTTTGTTTACTAAGGGCCTACTTCCTTGCTGATCACATATACTATTTTAAACCTAAAGTTTGTGCTTTCTTTATTTTGAAGTATACCCAAAAGATATAACACAGTTTGATCTATCAATCAGTATATAAATTAAATAATAAAGTACATAACATATATACATGTAGTATAGTATAATCATATTTAATTTAGCCAGTAGTATACTTCAGCTATAATTTATAATTATCATATAGCTTAATAATATTTTACTTCTATAGGATTTATAAAATAAATTTTCAAAATTTGTTATCTCTAGTTTTGAAGTTATTTATAGCTGACCCTAACCCCAACTAAGACCATGTTATTCATACTTGAATTATCAGCAACAGTTACTGGAAGGAAGTGGTGTCTAAATTGATAACTGACAGGTGAAAGGAGAGTTGCTGGAATGGAAAGTGGTTAAAGTGTTTCAAGATGAGAATGAAGAACCTGCAAAATGGAAGGACAGAATATGATTTGTTTTAGTACAAAAGCAGTATTTGGAAAAGTAATTAGTGTTTGTGGATGTGGTAAGAATGTTTCAAGAGATAAGATAGTAGATAAAAATAAGGGACAGATTAAGTGGGACATATACTCCATATTAAGGTGTCTGTATTTGCAGAATTGAGAACACCTTAAAGCTTTTGATCTGTTTTCTCTTAAGAAGGGGAGCTAAGTAACCCAATTTACATTACAGAACCAATTTCGGCAGAGGCTATGCAGAAATCTATTCCAGTGACACTGTTATTCTTGTAAAGCAACACAATGTGAAAGCTCACAACATCTAGAATTAATTTAAACATTTTTATACTAAAAGATATGGACTTGATATTATAAATTTCTATAATAATTTTAATTAGAGATTTATATGTGCATGATTGCTAAGATGGCATACTAGTGTTTGGTATTTTTGCTGTTGCTGTTGTTCAGTCGTTAAGTCATGTCCAATTTTTTGTGACTCTATGGACTTCAGAACTCCAGGCTACCCTGACCTTCACTGTCTCCAGAGTTTGCTCACATTCACATCAGTTGAGTTGTTGATGCTACCTAACTGTCTTGGGAAGAGTTGACTCATTGGAAAAGACCCTGATGCTAGGAGGGATTGGGGGCAGGAGGAGAAGGGGATGACAGAGGATAAGATGGCTGGATGGCATCACTGACTCGATGGACATGAGTTTAGGTAAACTCTGGGAGTTGGTGATGGACAGGGAGGCCTGGTGTGCTGCAATTCATGGGGTCACAAAAAGTCGGACATGACTGAGCGACTGAACTGAACTGAACTGAACTGTCTTATTCTCTGAGGCCCGCTTCTCCTTTTGCCTTCAATCTTTCCCAGCATCAGGGTCTTTTCCAATGAGTTGGCATTTCACATCAAGTGGCCAAAGTATTGGAGCTTCAGCGTCAGCATGAGTTCTTTCAATCAATATTGGAAGTTTTACTAACTGTGGTAGTTTTACTAAGTGAAAAAAAAATGAATTGCTAATTAATATAGTACTTTATAGTTATTAAAAGTTTCTCACCTATTCACTTAATGATTTACATCTTCTAGAATAGGACAACGAAGTATTTTAGAAAGCAACGGAAGGTCTTTCTATATGGAGTAAGGTAGAATAAGAAAATTAATAGACTATTTCATTTATTTTCCAAGAGTTTCTCACAGAGCAGTCTGTAAGTAGAAATGTACAAAGATTGGCAGGATCAAGAATTCTGAGATGTTAAAGAGAAAAAAGAAATTATACTCAAAATGGGTTAAAGATCTAAATGTAACACCAGAAACTGTAAAACTCTTGGAGAAAAACATAGGCATAACACGTGCTGACATAAATCACAGCAAGATCCTTTATGATCACCTCCTAGAGTAATGGAAATAAAAAGAAAAATACATAAACGGACCTAATTAAGCTTTAAAAAGCTTTGGCACAATGAAAGAAACTATAAGGAAGGTGAAAAGACAGCCTTTGGAATGGGAGAAAATAATAGCAATCGAAGCAACTGACAAAGAATTAATCTTCAAAATGTACAAGCAATTCATGCAGCTCAATAACAGAAAAATAATCGACTCAATCAAAAAATGGGCCAAAGAACCACATAGACATTTCTCCAAAGAAGACATACAGATGGCTAATAAACACATGAAAAGATGTTCAACATCTCTCATCAGAAAAATCCAAATCAAAACCACAATGAGGTACCATCTCACTGGTCAGAATGGCTGCCGTCAAAAAGTCTACAAACAATAAAAGCTAGAGGGTGCGCATAAAGAGAACTCTGTTACACTGTTGGTGGGAATGCAAACTAGGACAGCCACTATGGAGAAGAGTGTAGAGATTCCTTAAAAAACTGGAAATAGAACTGCCATATGACCCAGCAATCACACCAGTACTCACTGCAGCACAGTTTACAATAGCTAGGACATGGAAGCAACCTAGATGTTCAAAGCCAGACAAATGGATAAGAAGTTGTGGTACCTATGCACAATGGAATATTACTCAGCTATAAAATAGAATACATGTGAGTCAGTTCTAATGAGGTGGATGAAAGTGGAGTCTATTATACACAGTACAGTAAGCCAGAAAGAGAAACGCTAAAACAGTATGTTAATGCATACATAAAGAATTTATATTTACAAAGACAGTAATGAAGACTCTATATGCAAGGCAGCAAATGAGACGCAGATGTAAAAAGATTTTTGGACTCTGTGGGAGAAAGCAAGGGTAGGACGATACAAGAGAATAGCATTCAATTCAGTCATTTCTCTTACTTAGTTGCGTCCAGCTCTTTGAAACCCTTGGACTGGAGAATGCCAGGCTTCCCTATCCATCACCAACTCCTGGAGCTTAATTAAACTCATGTCTATTGGGTTGGTGATGTCATCCTACCACCTCATCCTCTGTCGTTCCCTTCTCCGGACTTCAATAGTGCCCAGCATCTGGGTATTTTCCAGTGAGTCAGTTCTTTGCATCATGTGGCCAAAGTATTGGAGTTTCAGCTTTAGCATCAGTCCTTCAAACGAATATTCAGGACTGATTTCCTTTAGGATGGACTGGCTGGATCTCCTTTCAGTCAAAGGGACTCTCAAGAGTCTTCTCCAACACTAGAATTCAAAAGCATCAATTCTTTAGCACTCAGCCTTCTTTATGGTCCAACTCACACATCCATACATGACTACTGAAAAAACCATAGGTTTGACTAGATGGATTTTTTGGCAAAGCAATGTCTCTGCTTTTCAATATGCTGTCTAGGTTGGTCATAACTTCTCTTCCAAGGAGCAAGAGCCTTTTAATTTCAATCACCAGCTGCAGTTATTTTGGAAATCAAAAAAATAAATCTGTCACTATTTCCATGGTTTCCCTATCTATTTGCCATGAAGTGATGGGACTGGATACCATGATCTTAGTTTTCTGAATGTTGAGTTTTAAGCCAACTATTTCACTCTCCTATTTCACTTCAATCAAGAGACTTTTTAGTTCTTCTTTTCTTTCTGCCATAAGGGTGGTGTTATCTGAATATCTGAGGCTATTGATATTTCTCCCAGCAATGTTGATTCCAGCTTGTGCTTCATGCAGCCCGGTATTTCTCATAATGCATTCTGCATATAAATTAAATAAGCAGGGTGACAACATACAGCCTTGACATATTCTTTTCCTGGTTTGGAACCAGTCTATTGTTTCATGCCCAGTTCTAATTGCTGCTTCTTGACCTGCATATAGATTTCTCAGGAGGCAGGTCAGATTGTCTGGTATTGCCATCTATTGAAGAATTTTCCACAATTTGTTGTGATCCACACAGTCAAAGGTTTTGGCTTAGTCAATAAAGCAGAAGTAGATGTTTGAGTGGGTTTTTTTTGCAACTTTCTTGCTTTTTCGATGATCCAGCGGATATTGGCAATTTGACCTCTGCTTCCTCTGCCTTTCTAAATCCAACTTGAATATCTAGAATTATTTGGTGCACGTACTATTGAAGCCTGGCTTGAAGAATTTTGAGCATTACTTTGCTAGCATGTGAGATGAGTGCAATTGTGCAGTAGTTTGAGCAGTCTTTGGCATTGCCTTTTTTGGGGACTGGAATGAAACCAGTCCCCAAACCAGTGTCCTGTGGACACTGCTGAGTTTTCCAAATTTGCTGGTATATTGAGTTGAGCACTTTCACAGCATCATCTTTCAGGATTTGAATTAGCTCAACTGGAATTCCATCACCTCCACTAGCTTTGTTCGTAGTGATGCTTCCTAAGGCCCACTTGACTTCACAATCCAGGATGTCTGGCTCTAGGTGAGTTATCACACCATTGTGGTTATCTGGGTCAGAAATACATTTTTTGTATAGTNGAGTGAACTCCGGGAGATGGTGATGGACAGGGAGGCCTGGCGTGCTGTGATTCATGGGGTCGCAAAGAGCGACTGAACTGAACTGAACTGAACTGAGCTGAATCCATCTGGTGTGTACTTCTTGTAGGCTACCAAGGTTTGTTTTTTTTTTTAATGGACACACATCAAGGGAGAGGAACTGAGCCACAAACCCACCACCAAGCTCAGTCCAGAGGAACAGCCAGGTCCAACACTGTCAATGCTTTGCCCTTTATCATCATCAAAAACAGTCACCGCTGCTGCTGCCAGACTCCTACTACTGTCTCTCCTGCAACCAGCCCCATTATAATAAACATTTTCTCACTTGTACTTGTATTTCACATGACTTCCTCAAAGGTTTGAAGTCCTAGGAAAAGGTGAATGATTAGCTGAGCCTGAATGTGTGTCTGGGTTGCCAGTGAAAGAAAAATGAAATGTTGTACTTTAGATTATTTTATAGGATGATGGTGTACTGCATTCCACAAATAGTTGACACAGTAAAAAGCAAAATAAATATACTAAATACTAAAAGCATTTGAAAACAAACCAAACAAAAGCATTCACAGCTAAAGCAGACCAAAACTTCTTGGTAAATACAGGAAACATGTTTTAATCAGGACTTTAATTTTTTTACTACATTCTATTTTAAAAAGAGTNACTGTGGTGTTGGAGAAGACTCTTGAGAGTCCCTTGGACTACAAGGAGATCCAACCCATTCTGAAGGAGATCAGCCCTGGGATTTCTTTGGAAGGAATTATGCTAAAGCTGAAACTCCAGTACTTTGGCCACCTCATGCGAAGAGTTGACTCATTGGAAGAGACTCTGATGCTGGGAGGGATTGGGGGCAGGAGGAGAAGGGGACGACAGAGGATGAGATGGCTGGATGGCATCACGGACTCGATGGACATGAGTCTGAGTGAACTCCGGGAGATGGTGATGGACAGGGAGGCCTGGCGTGCTGTGATTCATGGGGTCGCAGAGAGTCGGACACGACTGAGCTACTGAACTGAACTGAACTGAACTGAACAGCCTAGTGGTTTTCTCTAGTTTCTTCAATTTCAGTCTGAATTTGGCAATAAGGAGTTCTAAGCTACAGTCAGCGTCTGGTCTTGTTTTTGCTGACTATATAGAACTTCGCCATCTTTGGCTGCTAAGAATATAATCAATCTGATTTCAGTGTTGGCCATCTGGTGATATCCACATGTAGTCTTCTCTTGTGTTGTTGGAAAGGGTGTTTGCTACGACCAGTGTGTTCTCTTGGCAAAACTGTTAGCCTCTGACCTGCTTCATTTTTTACTACAAGGCCTAATTTAACTGTTACTCCAGGTATCTCTTGACTTTTTACGTTCCAATGATGAAGGAAATGGCAACCCACTCCAGTATTCTTACCTGGAAAATCCCATGGATGGAGGAGCCTGGTAGACTATCGTCCATGGGGTCACAAATAGTTGGATACGACTGAGCAACTTCACTTTCACTTTTCACTCTCATGCATTGGAGAAGGAAACGGCAACCCACTCCAGAATTCTTGCCTGGAGAATCCCAGGGACAGAGGAGACTGGAGGGCTGCTGGCTATGGGGTTGCACAAGGTCAGACATGATTGAAGTGACTTAGCAGCAGCAGCATCTGCTATAATGGAAAGGATATTTCCTTTTGAGGTGTTAGTTCTAGAAGGTCTTGTAGGTCTTCACAGAACCATTCAACTCCAGTTTCTTCAGCATTACTGGTTGGGGCATAGACTTGGATTACCATAATGTTGAATGATTTGCCTTGGAAACGAACAGAGATGATTCTTTCGTTTTTGAGATTTCATTCAAGTACTGCATTTTGGACTCTTGTTGACTATGATGGCTATTCGATTTCTTCTAAGGGATTCTTGCCCAGTAGTAGATACAATGGTCATCTGAGTTAAATTCCAGTCCATTTTAGTTTACTGATTTCTAAAACATCGATGTTCACTCTTGCCATCTCCTGTTTGACCACTTCCCATTTGCCTTGATTCATGGACTGAAAATTCTAAGTTCCTATGCAACATTGTTCTTTACAGCATCAGACATTATACTTCTATCACCAGTCACATCCACAACTAGGTGTGGTTTTTGCTTTAGCTCCTTCTCTATATTATTTCTGGAGTTATTTCTCTACTGATCTCCAGAATAGCATTTAAGTATGTATGTTACCATAAGTAAAATAGATGCCCAGTGCAAATTCAATGCATGAAACAGGGCACCCAAAGATGGCCCTCTGGAACAACACAGAGGGATGAGGTTGGGAGGGAGGTGGGAGAGGGTTTCAGGATGGTGGGACACATGTACACCCATGGCTGATTCATGTCAATATATGGCAAAGCCCACTACAATACTGTAATCAGCCTCCAATTGAAATAAATAAAATTTTTTTAAAGACACGAGGAAAAAAAGAAATTATAAAATCTTATAAGTATAAAAATTGGTTTTCTCTTAAGAAATCAATATCATAGAGAAACCAAGTGATATTTTTCATATTTTGAACTTTTATTTTGGTCCTTTTATTAACCCAAGGTATTTCCCAAAGAAACTAAAAAGCTGTGTGTGGTAAGAGATAACACAGGAAACTAATTTTCAGGGCAAAAGGAATTTTCCTCCCATAGGCAAATGAACCTTTGTTATTCTTTTCCCTTTCAGTGAAAAAATGTTGCCATATTTCATTGAAACTAAAATGCAATCCACTGCAAAATTTACTCAGATTTCAGAGTTGTTAAATGTGAGTAAAAAACAGCATTACAAGTGATGAAAAACACTCAAGGGACAGAAAAAATGAAGTTACTGTGGAATTTTCTTAAATTATTGTCAGAATTAAAGCAACAATGAAGAGTTTGTTGTATACAAAGAAAGCTTATGAGAACATATGGGGACACCCTTTTAAGCTCTAATTGCAACACTTGTGTGCATACATACAGTAGATTCATGTGTATTTGCACGTGTGTGTAAAGACTAAGTTCCAAAGGGAGAATAAATGAGAGAAAGAAAAAGGTGAAAAATAGGAAAATAGGGCACTGAAGAGTTGGCATGCCATACTACAAAATGAAAATAAGCCACGATATTATTAGTATTAAACCCCAACAAACATTTGCTGAAACCTTGTAAACACATTAACAAGATTTGTCATTACAGTCCTCTGTCTAGTAACTGAGAGAACAGCAATGAATAATGATGCTTTCATGATGTAAGAACTAAAACTTGTCCATTTTCCTTTTGAGGATTTTATGAGCATTTATTAAGAAATAGTAAACATTATAATAAGAAAAAGTAATTTTTTCTACAAAGTAATTTGTTTCAAAGGCTATTACATGGTTTTCATCGCCCCTTACCCCAAATCTGAATTCTTCTTCCTGACTGATGATGGGGTTTAAACCATCCAAAATTAGTGCTGTAATGTATATTTTAAATGTTATGCCTAGATAAAGCCAACATCAAGGAAAAAATGATGGGTTAAAAAGTAAAGTACAAACATTTTAAAATTAAATTGTAACAATAACCAAAGCAGAGAAATGTAAATGCCATAGCCTCAATGCGTTTAAAATACATTGTTTAAAANTAAATGTTATGCCTAGATAAAGCCAACATCAAGGAAAAAATGATGGGTTAAAAAGTAAAGTACAAACATTTTAAAATTAAATTGTAACAATAACCAAAGCAGAGAAATGTAAATGCCATAGCCTCAATGCGTTTAAAATACATTGTTTAAAAAAAATCCCAATCTTAAAAACAGGTTTCATAATTCAGCACTCATGTTACAAGCAACTGTCCCAGGTTGGAGAGAGATGTAGGAAATTTTGGACCTAAAAATGTAAGACATATGGTCTTGATTGCCTTTCGCAGCTACGTTAAGAGTTCAGTGTAAAGAAAAGCTTTCCAAACGCCAGCTTGCAAACTAGGTTTTTATGTGAAACTCTAATAAAACAGCAGCAGATGTTTCTATGCTATTAATTTGTTTGGGACATTTTTGGCTGGTTCATTCCAAATCAACTGTTATCCCTTGTCCAACAACTGCAGCATTCATTTCTTTTTTACACATGGAGAAAGAGAGAGAAAGGAAGATTTTCCCCTGGAATAGACATTGCATCAATTTGCTGTATTCATGGGAAAGTGAATGCTAGCACTTCTGCATTTTTCTTTTACTAAATGTCCTTAGAAACTGATAAAAGCTAGTTTTTAGTTTTTAATTTTTTTCAACTATTGGGTGATACAGTAGGGGTTCACTCTAATAAGGAATTGCAGACTCATGGAATAAATCTTGACTTATTTACTTCTGAAATCTGCTTATATTAGTGTACATGATTGATACATTTATTCTGGTCCTGATTTATGTGACAAAAAGATCATTGCCTTATACATGCTCACACCATCGGAGTCAATTCATCTCCATTCCCCCTCTCTCAACCTTGTAATCCATTCTTGCTGCCACAAAGACCTTAACAGATTGCATTTTATTGGATGTAATATATCTTTTGTTGATTTTTATTAAGACAGTGAACATGCTTTACCTTCAGAAAGAAAACAAATGTGATTNCCCTCTCTCAACCTTGTAATCCATTCTTGCTGCCACAAAGACCTTAACAGATTGCATTTTATTGGATGTAATATATCTTTTGTTGATTTTTATTAAGACAGTGAACATGCTTTACCTTCAGAAAGAAAACAAATGTGATTTTCAAAATTAAAGCCTTTCTTTAACTCTTTCCCCGTTATGTGTTAATCAAATTTTCCTGGCCAAAGTGGGAGGAAACAATAGATACAGCTGATTCCTTCCAGTGGGGCCAAATGTGTTCACTCTAATCAGTTTTCCTTTGTAACTGGGCTACTGAGACTTCATTTTTAAGGATCATTCTCAGTCCATACAGATTATTAATATCTTTCAAGATTATACAGTAATACTTAATGGGATTTAGATAGAAGCCCTAAAGCCTATTACTCTATGAAATTACTCAGGCTGCTGGCTAAAGTGCCAAAATGATTTGGATTTCAGTTTTGTTTCTAAAACAAATGTAATAAAGTATCATTAACAAATTCAACTACAGTTGGTTCGAGTTCAAAAAGTCTGCACATTTCTAGTGTAATTAGAGACAAGAAAGTTTTAAAGCCCTAATGGAATTTTCTATAATTCTCTCCTTAATTGGAAAACGTTTGCTACTTGGAAGTATTTCCAGGATATATGAGCCAACTAACAAAACAAAGTACCTCATAAGACTCTTTTCCTATATGTGTCTGCTCTGATCTTTTGACACTGTAGCTGCCCTTCAGGGCCTGTGGGAAAAGCTGAATCCTACAATATTTCTCAACTGCCCTGAGGATAGAATCCACACTCTTGTGTAATGAGCATCTTTCTGATCTGGCTCTTCTCCTGTTCAACTCTCCACTTCATCTGCTGCCACTCTGACCTCCCTGGCCAACCTATCCTCCAGGCTGACTGAACTAATTTCAGCTCCTAAACTAGTTAACACCTCTCCAGCCACTGTTGAGTCTAATATATTATTTCTTGGGCTTCCCAGCTGGTGCAGTGGTAAAGAATCTGCCTGCCAATGCAGGAGATGGGGGTTCGATCCCCAGTCAAGAAAATCCCCTGGAGAAAGAAATAGCAACCCACTCCAGTATTCTTGTTTGGGATATTCCAAGGACAGAGGAGCCTGGTGGACTCTCATCTATGGAGTTGCAAAAGAGTTGGACACAACTTAGTGATTAAACAACATATTATTTCTTACATCCCAAGGTCTTAACAATCCTACTCTATGTTGAATCAGTCTTGGATTAGATCTTTTTTTCACCTATAAATATTTCCTAATTCCTTTAATCCCACAGCATCCACCTGCCCATCAGTCCCACACCCAACATAACACAGGGGGAATCTCATTTGTATTTGTCCACTTAAAACACATTTTTTATCTTTGTAAGAGCAGAATATATAGACTTGTCAATCTCACCCAAGTTTTAATGTTATCATAAAATCTTCTTTTCTGAGCATAGTACCTGAATTTTAGAAGCCATCTGACAGTTCATGTAGAACTGACACTCCTTAGGATCACATCAGCATGGATTTTGTCATGTGCAGATCCTGTAACTGCATTTCTTGATTCTGCTCATCCTATTAAATCAAGCACTGATTTTCCAAACTTACTTGTCCCAAACCAAGTTTCTGCTCTGAACCCTCTTTTACCCTCCTACCAAACCATCTTTCTTCTACACTCATCACTGATTCAAAAACTCCCCCATTATCTCCTCTCAAGAGAAAAAGCCAAAATTGTTATAATGACTGCAAGACTCTGTCTGTATCATTTACTTGCCCCATTATTTCTCTCACTTCTTTACCATACTTCTACCTACTTTTCTGTCCCAACCACACTGGTGTCCCAGTCATTCCTTAAATGCCTCAGACTTTTGCAGTTACTCTTCCTTTTGTGTGGATAATGATAGGCAGATAAAACCTAAAAGCTCATTCCTTCACTTTCTTCAGACTCTTAGTCAAATGACAATTACTAGGGGAGGCCTATCCTGGTTCCCTTATTGAAAACTAAATGAATACCCTCATATTTGGCATTTGTTATGCCCTCTTTCTGCTTTATTTTCATCTTTCATCATCTAACCAACCATACACTTTACTTATTTATATTGCTTTCTGTTTATCCTCTCTTCAGTGCTGCAAACACCATGAAAACAGGGATTTGAAACAGGGTTTATTTTGTTTTGTTTTTTGTCACCCCAGCACCTATAACAGTCCTTGCCATTAAGGCAATACTAAATTAAAATTTAATTGAATAATATTTGATAAATATTGGGTTGGCCAGAAAGTTCACATAACATGGAAAAACCCAAATAAACTTTTGGCCAACCCATTATAATAAAAGTTAAGTAGATATTTGCATTTCTAAGCATACCTAACTATTCTAAAGTAAACTAAAATCCTGACCATGATCATTGATTTTACTTGTACCGTTGTAGCTATTCACATGGTAGAATTGAAAAACCGGTAAACACAAATTGTTAACAGCTTATACCTAATGTACAAAAATATTTTTACATATACTTGTAGCTTTATAAAAATTGATAGAATTTCAATAAAAATTTTCTTTGGATCTCAGAAAAAATAAAAACAATGACCTGTTCCAGGTTCCTTAATAAAACTAAAACACACAGCTATTTTGTTAATCATTATATGATTTAATCTTTAGGAAAATAAAACCTTGGTCAAATTTAAACAATCAGGAATAAAACAGTTTTAATACCAAATATTATTCATCTAGAAGTTTTAAATATATACACAAACACACACTAACAGAGGCACACATCACATTTTGATAACAAAATAAAAACTGAATGTCTTCAAAGTCATAAAATTTGAAATTCATATCATCTCTGAGCTGAAAGCTCATGTTTATAAAACATCTGTCAAGTTTAAAATCATTTCTTGATTTTTCTGGTTTTTATAAGGGATAAATACATAAATCCAGATGTGTCTTTATTCACCTGGACCAAAAATGTAAATATATAGCCCTAGCTTAAAAGTTAATTTTTACACCAAAATATTAGCATACTGTACTCCCAGATAATCTCAAATCAATTAAATAAAGTCCTAAGAAAAATTCTGTCTAACCAAAATATATATTTTTGTTAATCATATTAACAAATAACAGCAAAAGAGATACAGATGTATAGAACAGTCTTTTGGATTCTGTGGGAGAGCGCGAGGGTGGGAGGATTTGGGAGAATGGCATTGAAACATGTATAATATCATATATGAAAACAAGTTGCCAGCCCAAGTTGAATGCATGATACTGGATGCTTGGGGCTGGTGCACTGGGACGACCCATAGGGATGGTACAGGGAGGGAGATGGGAGGGAGGTTCAGGATGGAGAACACGTGTACACCCATGGCGGATTCATGTTGATGTATGGCAAAACCAATACAATACTGTAAAGTAACTAACTTCCAATTAAAATAAATAAATTTATTTTTAAAATAAAACAAAAAATAAACATATATAATGCTATGTACACAAGTGCCTTTATTTCCAAGGTTACACAATAGGTAGATCAGAGATCTCAACTCAAGCAGTCTGACTTTGGAGCTCCTTCTTAATCAGGTCTCATTCTTAATTATGCCTCTTGATAGCACTGGCCCAAGGCTATTGACGTACATTTCTGCTCTCACTTCTATCGTAATAGCTACCATTAATAGTAGCTACCATTTATTGAATGTCCAATACAGGCAAAACTTACTTAAGTTCCATCTGTAAGCTCTAACCTACTAACTACTTAGACGTTGTCCTGTTGAGCTCTTTCAGAGAAGAGATCTCCCTCCTTCTCTCCCTCCTCCTTGCTTCCTTCCTCCCCTCTCTCCCTTCCCCTTCAGTCCTTCTTTCAGTCGTTCATTCATTCATTCATATTTGAGTAAATGTTCCATTCCTCCCGAATCTTAGACCCATCAGCTTATGAGGCTGTTCAGTTAAGTGTATGTCAATTTCTTATTGGTAAATTACAAGTGAATATTTCTGTGACAAATATTTAAAATGTGGTGCAAAGTCCTTTAGGCATAGTTATTCCTACTACTGACAGACCTTTTAATTCTTTATCAGTCTGTGGAAAATGTGGTTTTATGACATTTTTCGCCTTCAAATTTTGAGAACAGAAATAATTTCTAATACATAAAAATATAAGGAATCATGTCAAACTGCTAACAATCTAGAAATTCAAGGTTGTTTCATCATTATTAAACTCTTTGCATCAATAGATAAGATAGTTAAAAACACAGATGACATACTCAACCTATTCAGGAAAATCATATCATACAATTCAAACTCACTGATGGAAAAAAAAAAAAAACTCAGAAAATAAAAAAAATAATATATATTGAAATTTTAGACCAAATAGTATTCTTAATAAAGAAATATTATAAGAAGTTCTTGAATCAGGAATAAGACAAGGAAGCTTAATAGTCTCATTCCCATTCAACATTGTTCAAGAGTTCCTAAAAGACAAAGTTAGAGAATTTCAATCTCAATGGTTCCTATTTGTCATAGGCAATTTTAGTGACCATAGTTCCAACCACCATGGTTCCTAACTAGAACCATGTACCTGGAATCTTGAAAATTAGATAAAAATTAAGGAGTCCAGGATGGACCTTGCAGATCTACAGAGGTAAGGCTGTCTGATTTTAGAGTTATTTTATATCACATCCCAAAGTCTTGAATAATTCAGCATGGAAGGAATAGCCCCTCAGGTTTCAATCAAAACACTGCTACTTAAAAACTGTGAGCAGAACTTCTAAATAAAGGTAAGAATGAATGAGTCCATCTACATCACCACCATTGAAACAATTTTCCTATCTGGACTCCCTCAGTCTAATACAGGGAAGGTTCGAGTAAATCACGGAGGCCCTAGGAGGCCCAGACTGCCAGATGGTGTTTAAGTGGTGGACTCCACCTTGGAGTTTAGTGGGCCAGGGCTCTGTGGAGTTTAGGGCAGAGATGACTGAGATTCCTAAAGTTCCACAGCCTAATCGTCCTGGGGTGGCATCATTCACTCACCACACTGCTGTGAGGTCCCTGCAACCTCTGACTCTTTCCATCTCCCAGGGGCTGAAGCTGCCAATGATGGCACCACCATGGCAGCCCTAGATGCCTGGGTTTACATTTCCAGCAGGAACCTGCTGCTGTTAGCAGTGGAAGCCATGACCGGTCCCCACATCTGAAAGCTGGGGCGGTCAGTGCCCTAGAGGCCCAGGTATAACAGAAAGAGTCTAGGTGCTGCTGGGAACATGGTGGTTGGCGACTGAATGACCTAGAGCATTTCTGCATGTTTCTTAACCATTTGGGTTTCAGCTGCCATGAAGGGCCTGTTCAACTTTCTCGCCCACTTTTTATGGGACTGTTTGCTACCACCACTCTGAAATATTTAATTTACATTTCAATGCATATTAAATGTAATATTTGGGCATCCCTGAAAGCTCAGATGGTAAAGAATACGCCTGCAAAGCAGGAGACTCCGGTTAGATTCCTGGGTCAGGAAGATCCCGTGGAGAAGGGATAGGCTACCCACTCCAGTATTCTTGGGCTTCCCTTGTGGCTCAGCTGGTAAAGAATCACCTGCAATGCAGGAGACTTGGGCTGGATCCTTGGGAAGCTCCCTGGAGAAGGGAAAGGCTACCTATTTCAGAATTCTGGCCTGGAGAATTCCATGGACTGTATAGTCCATAGGGTCACAAAGAGTCAGACAGGACTGAGTGACTTTCACTTTCAGATATAATATTTAGCAATTAAATATTGTATTTACTATACTTGACATATTTTTAATTTTTATTGTGAATGCTAATCCCTTTTCATATGCATTGTAAAGACCTCTTGATTCCTGTCAGTTGTTTTTTTTTTTTTTTCCCCAATCTCTTCATGGTGTCTATTTGGTAAACTGAAGATTCTAACTTTAATGACAAAGTTGGAAATATTTTTTTCTTTGTGATTAGTTCTGTTTATCTCCTGTTTATCTTTACTCAAAGTCATAAAACTTTATTCGTATATTGTTTTATAGTATCTCTTTTTACATTTATGACTTTTATCTATCTGAAACACGCCTTTGTAGAATGTGGAATAAGTGCCTACCCCTTTTTATTTTTCCCCATATGAATAAATTTTTGTCTTGGCACTTGTTATGAAAAGATTATATTTTCTTCCCAACCTGTAATATCTGCTCTGTCATAAATCAATTGCCATTTGCCTTTGGCTTTGTTTCTGGGCTCTTAATTGTGCCTGTTGATCTGTATACCGATGTCTATACTAGTCTTCACTACTAGAGCCTTACGATAGGATCTTACATCTGATAGGGTAAGATTTCTCATCTAATTCTTATTTTGAGACCTGTTCTGGTTATTTTGGGCTTCCCTTATAGCTCAGTCGGTAAAGAATCTGCCTGCAGTATGGGGGACCTGGGTTTGATCCCTGGGTTGAGAAGATCCCCTGGAGAAGGAAATGGCTATCNGTATACCGATGTCTATACTAGTCTTCACTACTAGAGCCTTACGATAGGATCTTACATCTGATAGGGTAAGATTTCTCATCTAATTCTTATTTTGAGACCTGTTCTGGTTATTTTGGGCTTCCCTTATAGCTCAGTCGGTAAAGAATCTGCCTGCAGTATGGGGGACCTGGGTTTGATCCCTGGGTTGAGAAGATCCCCTGGAGAAGGAAATGGCTATCCACTCCAGTATCCTTGCCTGGAAAATCTCATGGACTGAGGAGGCTGGTGGGCTGCAGTCCATGGGGTTGCAAAGAGTCGGGCACGACTGAGCTACTAACACTTACACTTACACTCTGGTTATTTTTGGTTCTTGTTCTTACATAATTTTATATCAGCTTGTCAGCTCCCTCATATACACACATTCACACACTCTTGCTGAGGTTTTAATGGAATTGAAAGAAAATAAACAAAACTGAATCATTATTTTCATTGAAGAAAAATGATTGTCAGCTAAAATCTACCATAGCTATTTATTGCCTGATAGGATTTTTGCAACTTTTTGAATCAGTATATTCCACCATGTACTGATACCACCATTATGGCAGAAAGCAAAAAAGAACTAAAAGAGCCTCTTGATGAAAGTGAAAGAAGAGAGTGAAATATTGACTCAACATTCAAACACTAAGATCATGGCATCTGGTCCCATCACTTCAAAATAGATGGGGAAACAATGGGAAAAGTGAGAGACTTTACTTTGGTGGGGGGTGCTCCAAAATCACTGCAGATGGTGACTGCAGCCATGAAATTAAAAGAAACTTGCTTCTTGGAAGAAAATATATGACCAACCTAGACAGCATTTTAAAAAGCAGAGATATTACTTTGCCAACAAAGGTCCATCTAGTCAAAGCTATGGTTTTTCCCGTAGCCATGTATAGATGTGAGACTTGCGCTATAAAGAAAGTTGAGTGGTGAAGAATTGATGCTTTTGAACTGTGGTGCTGGAGAAGACTTTTGATAGTCCATTGGCCTTCAAGGAGATCCAACCAGTCCATCCTAAAGGAAAGCAGTCCTGAATATTCATTGGAAGGACTGATGTGAACCTGAAACTCCAATACTTTGACCACCTGATGCAAAGAACTGACGCACTGGAAAAGACCCTGATGCTGGGCAAGATTGAAGGTGGGAGGAGAAGGGGATTGAAGGGAGGAGAAGAGGATGAGATGGTTGGATGGCATCACCAACTTGATGGACATGATTCTGAGCAAGCTTTGGGTGTTGGTGATGGACAGGGAAGCCTGGCATGCTGCAGTCCTTGGGGTCGCAAAGAGTCAGACAAAACTGAACGACTGAACTTAACCGAACATTCTATCATACCTGGTGGCTCAGATGGTAAAGAATCATGCCTGCAATGCAGGAAAACTGGGTTCAACCCCTGGTTGGGAAGATCCCCTGGAGGAGTAAACGGCTACCCACTCCAGTATTCTGGCCTGGAGAATTCCATGCACTGTATAGTCCATGGAGACGCAAAGCATTGGACATGACTGAGTGACTTTCACACACACGTCATCTCTATAAACAGTTCTTTATAATGCACCCAGGTTTCTGGAACAGAATTGAAAGAGTGTGATGTAATAAAAACAAATAGTGACCCAATTTGAAAGCTAAAGGATTTCATAGCTAACCCACATTAAGCAGTTTACTTATTTTCTGTCAGCTTGGGTTCACTTATGTATATTATTTTAATGTATGCATTTTTCTATATGATTAGAGGCAAATTCTTTTATGATAGAGAACTATTTGCTCACTCAAAATCCTTCAGCATTTATATTTTACACCTTTGATGCTTTCCAGTATTTTGAGTCACTGAGAAGGTCACAACTAGACAAGAATTAAGTATTTCATGCTTAATCATTCATATAACATAGATATCATCTTCTCCATTTTATACCTGCAGAAATTGAATCTTGGAGAGGTTAGTTAACTTACTCAAGGACAATCAGCCAGTAAGTGGCAGGACCTGAATTGAAACCCGATTTTTTTTTCTTAAAGTAGATTGAATAAATGTTTGTTACATGTACAAAAAGTGGTAATAGAATTCAGATTTTGAAGAGACAAACATGGATACATTGTAAGTGATTACAGATGTATGATATTAATTGAGATTTTATTTACTTCAATCATTCATTGTTGATAGGTAGAGTCTGCAGCAGACCTATGATCTCCATTTTGGAATTATTCCATTTAGCTGTGGCTTGATCTATGCATTGTTTCTCTTGCCAAGAACTGCAGTAGTCTGGGGAGCCTCTCATACTGGTCTGTAACTATATTAAAACTGCTACAAATAACTGCTGAACAGAGTGTCTCTTATATCATTCAAACCAGAAGTTCAGTGGCAATCTGCCACCACAACCTCCTTCTGATTTGGTAGCTATAAAATTTGCTCTGGGATTCTTTCTTTTGAGGAAAAAAAAAATCCCCTTTTGGTCTCTCTTACACACACACACACACACACACACACACACACACACACCCACACACACACCCACACACACACGATCTAAACTGCTATGTGATCTTTCCTGATTTAAAATATGATTCTAATTACAGTGAAATTTCTTTTATCTGGCCAACAAATAACTTGTTTCCCTTTTGGGGTGTACAAATTATAAAGCAAAATTTAATCTTTTTAATCTAAAAATATCAATTAATTTATAGTAGTTCAACTTATGGAGAGGTATAAACAACTAGTCATATCTGAATCTTATAGTGTTTCTCTTTTATCCTATGAAATCCCATCTGTAAAGTTATTTTATCTGTTCATATGTACCTATTCTTAATTTCATTTTTTTCTCTAAATTGATAGTTTTTCACATGTAATAAGTTTTAGATACCAGACTATGAACTAGATAATGTTGTTTGTCTATAAATTAATTGTCAACAGATTCATAATAGCATGCCCCACCTTTTCCTCCCCAGCTCCCATAAGAGCACATAATGAGTATTTGGATTTGGCCCAGACATATGAGGTTGCAGGATAATTTAATTGAACTGAATTAAATTCTACATAATTTAATTCCTTTCAACAAACTTTTACAGACATCTGTGGCTAGTCCAATACTCCAGGACCCTGGGTCCCTGTCCCTGGCACCAGAGGCAGGTCCCAAGACAAGATTTTGAGTGCCACTGCCTTTAGAAGAATAGGAAATTTAGACACAGAAGGAAAGAAGGTGAATATAGAGTGCATCAGTAAACAGAGGCCCACTGGAGTCCTCTACTAGGACATTATATGGAATACCCTTTAGAGATAGTCCACCAGAGGCAAAAGTAGGATAAGTTATAAATTCACATCAAATCCTCTCTGGGGAATAAACTAATGTCTGGCACTGGATAAGCAATAGTTCTGGACATGCTGATTCCCCCCAATTTCAGGATACCTACATGCAGTCAAACACAGGGCCAGAGAATGAGTCACAGGTGTTTTCAGAAGAAAGTTCTGCACATGTATGAAAGTCCTGCACATTTACACTGTGCAGAAAGGCCACAGTCAGACTACATATTATGTATTTCACAATGGTGGTGGTTTAGTCACTAAATCGTGTCCGAATCTTGCAACCCTACAGTCTACTGCCTGCCAGGCTTGTCTGTCTATGAAATTTCCCAAACAAGAATACTGGAGTGGGTTGCCATTTCCTTCTCCAGGAAATCTTCTCGACCCAGGAATCGAATCCAGGTCTCCTTCATTGCAGGCAGTCTCCTGCATTGCAGGCGGATTCTTTTACTGACTGAGCCACCAGGGAAGCCAATACGTATCAGAATGTTTTTCCCTGAAGAATGAAAATTTCCATAGGTTAAAAAAATTATATGTCTTCCTCATTCTGTTACAATTTAACATCTACCTAAAATCAAAAGGAAGCCAATGGAAAAAAAGAAAAAACAAAGGAGGAGGGCTCAAATGATTGTTTACATTTTTTCAATGTAAATAATCTCCAATGATTGACAATTAATATTTACAAATTTAGTTGAACATGCTTTATTCACACACAATAGTGCATTTGTTAACAGTGACATATTTATCTGGCCTTTCCTCATCCTAGGAAAAAATTATGTCAATTTTCCTTCAGACTGCCTTCCTATTCTGTCACACAAATTATTTCATGAAACATGAATCCAAATGTTCTGTTCTTTTTCAATTTCCTTTCACCACAAACTCCAGAGTTCTGAACTTCATGGCTTTTCAGTAACAATTCAGTCTTTTTATTCTAATAGCAAAAATGCAATACTGCTGTCTTTAATCAAGCTACTTTTGACATTCTTCAATAGTGAAGATTCAGCCTTTTTTGTCAAAGGGAAACTTTTAAAAATAATTACAATGATTTTAAATGTTTCTTTTTTTTTCCTGATGCATTGTCAGCTCATGGGATCCTCATTATTATATTATTCCCATCAGTTTCTCCAATGTTTTTGCACCTTATTTTTTAATGCTAATCACTATAAATAGAGAAATGTCATATTTTAAAGATTTCTCACTGGAAAAACAAAATGTCATATTTTAAAGATTTCTCACTGGAAAAAAATATGCATATAATATACAGAAAGTATCAAGAAATTTAAAACTATTTACTACCCCATCTCTTGTTAACAAGATCTAAGAGGAAAATAATAGGGAAAAAATACTGGACACATATCCTTATTAAGTAAGTCAAAGCAAGCAGGATAACTCTAGTCATTTGTTAACAACAAACTGTAAATATCTCATATATAAATATCTCATATATATATATTATATATATATATATGTGGCAGAAAGACTGTCACTCCTTTAAATTGTCATCCAGGCAATAGAAATCTGCAAAAGGACATAAGATCTGGGCCTGCCAACAATTCCAGCCTCAGCTCACACTATTTCTCATAGTCCTCCACATCCCCTGTGGTCTTTGAACATGAATAGCTTTCTCTTTATCTTCACATTTTTAAACTACCAGCATTCTCTTTAAGACTGCCCTTTATTTTCCTCATAAATTTTGTTAACAGTTTGCATGTGTGCGTGTATGTTTGTATACATATACATATTCACAGTATGTATGGCTATGAATCTAGAAAGTGTTTCTATTTCTTACACTATCAGGTATCCAACATCCCTTGCAGTTACTGATGACCCAATTAATATTAGACAATTAAATAAATAAGTAAATAACAAGTTTTATCTAGCACTTTGGGACAAATGGAGTTAATTTATTTTTCATTGATCTTAATGAGAGATATGACTTGCTGAGTTCCTTAAGGTTGTAATACACTAACTCTCCAAAAGCACAAACCAGAAATTTTTCATTTTTGTTTCCTCATTTCTAGAATAATGTTCGGTATATTATAGAAACATAAAAAAAGTTTGTTAAATTAAGTAAATCAATGAGCATGTATGACAGTTTCCAAATTTTCACATTAGTCAATGGCAAGGAGTATAATGATCTGTGACTTGAGATAAATATTATCAATGCTCTTTATCTTCCATTCTCTAAAAGCAATTATATTTGATTTTGAGATCTTTTACCTGTTTGATTTAATAAAGTCAACATAAAAATCTAGTTAGGAAGGATTGCTTGTGATTATTTGTATCATTCAAAACAGACTGTAAAACTCTTCCTGTGTTTAAAATATATTTGTAATGATAAAGGGCAAATGTTAGCTTAAGATACCATTTGGAACTATACTTTATGATGGAACTCAGGATGTAATAGAGGACAGGATATAATAGAAGTTATGAGAAAATAAACTTGGAATCAAATAAACCTAGATTCAAGTCCTGATTTTAGCTATCTAAAAGATTTATGATTTGGGGTAAATTATTTAGGGGCTTCAGTTCTGGGTGTTCTTTGGAAGGAAAGATGCTAAAGCTGAAACTCCAGTACTTTGGCCACCTCTTGCGAAGAAGTGACTCATTGGAAAAGACTCTGATGCTGGGAGGGGTTAGGGGCAGGAGGAGAAGGGGACAACGGAGGATGAGATGGCTGGATGGCATCACTGCCTCGATGGACGAGAGTCTGAGTGAACTCTGGGAGTTGGTGATGGACAGGGAGGCTTGGCATGCTGTGATTCATGGGGTCACAAAGAGTCAGACACAACTGAGCGACTGAACTGAACTGATGGTGGCTCAGCTGTAAAGAATCCACCTGCTAATGCAGGAGACACAGAAGATTCAGGTTTGATCCCTTGGTCAGGAAGATCCCCTGGAGGAGGAAATGCAACCCGCTTCAGTATTCTTGCCTAGAGAATCCCACGGACAAGGAGCCTAGTGGATTACAGTCCATAAGGTCACAAAGAGTCAGACATGACTGAGCATGCACTCACAAGCTATTTAGGCCCCCTAAAAGAAGAGTCTTTTTATCATCCATTTAGTAAGAGTAATAGTACCATTCATATTTTTGTAAGTATTGGAAGAGTCTAAATTAAGCAAGTAATCTAATAACTATACATGCACACAGTAACTTCTTAACAAAGGGCAGCTCCAATAATGCTGTGTTTCCCTGGTGGCTCATCAGTAAAGAACCGGCCTGCAGTGCAGGAGACCTGGGTTCAAACCCTGGTTTGGGAAGATTCCTTGGAGGAGGGGATGGCAACCCACTCCAGTGTTCTTGCCTGGAGAACCCCATGAAGAGAGGAGCCTGGCGGATTACAGCCCAGGGGGCTGCAGAGACTCGGACACTACTGAAGTGACTAAACACACACGCATGCGCAATAATACTAATTATTAACTGTTGTTTTACTAGGAAACAAGTTTAAATTTCTTCATCTGCTATTTTATCCCCTTTATCTCTGCTCACCTCTCTATTGCCTAATACTTTTTCGATCTCAGGAATTCGTTTCTATCCCTTCACAAAGTTACTCCTTTCTCCTAAATTCTGTATGTAAGGTTTTTCTCACTCTCTCTTAAATTTTTTTTCTCTAAATAGCATCTTTTCTGCATAAAACCCAAATTAATCTCAGTTAAGATTATCATTCTAAAAAGACAAATTTCTTCCAATACATACAGAATGTGTTAGCTACAAATAACCTTTGAATAGAAGTAAACATTGTATCGGAAAAAGCAATGGCACCCCACTCCAGTACTCTTGCCTGGAAAATCCCATGGATGGAGGGGCCTGGTGGGTTGCAGTCCATGGGGTCGCTGAAAGTTGGACATGACTCAGTGACTTCACTTTCACTTTTCACTTTCACGCATTGGAGAAGGAAATGGTAACCCACTCCAGTGTTCTTGCCTGGAGAATCCCAGGGAAGGTGGAGCCTGGTGGGCTGCTGTCTATGGGGTCGCACAAAGTCGGGCACAACTGAAGCGACTTAGCAGTAGCAGCAAACATTGTATAATTTTTAAAAAGCTGACTCATGCAGTTTCCATTCACATTTACAAAAGCATCTTTAAATCTTAAAAACTGCTAGCCTAATGGTAAGGACAAGAATATACAAAGAAAGCCAAACCAATTTGATGTCAGCAGAAAATACACCCTGTAGCAAAATGGTCTCTGGCCAGATAATATTACTCATCAAATAAGCCCTGGTTTAGAATAGCTGAACTCAAAAAAAGGATCTATAAGTAACGCATGTAAAACTGAGTGGCTGATGACAAATTAATCAAAATCTTTCTCATGAGATGAGTGAAAAATGTCCCAGTCCCAATAGAAGTCTATTCCAAGACAGCCACATATGTCTTTCTTAAAGACAGCGTTCATAAAGGCTTGGGTTATCATTTCTCTAGAAAACCAGGAGAGCCAAAAATGCATTTTCTATTGTTGATTTTTTTTTTCCTTTAAGTAATATCCTAAAGAAAGAGACTGGATGCATGCACCCCTAGAAGGTGTCATTATTCACATAAAATGTGTAACAGAGGCCCTACCTGACAAAATGCATTTATCTACACATCAGTCCTACTTCAAATTCAAGACACTGTAGCTTTATGCAAGTCTGATTTGGATTTCAACTGTAATAGTGAAATTCTCTCAGGGAAAATCATCTCATACAAAATGTGCTGATATTGTTCAATCTCGGTGCTTAATTAAATCTGTTGTATCCCAAAGATTTTTATTCAATAAAAGGAATGATGACTGCTGCTAAGATGGTGAAAAATGTGAGATACCCACAAAGATCACTTTGCTATAGATCCTATTGGAAGAAAACATTCTCCATTCAAAAAATAATGCCTACTACCTAGGATATCTAAAACTCTCTGAGTCAGCATATCCACATCCCTGTTTGTAGTACAGTCACAGAGCTGTAACATTTTCTATTTTCCCTGGTAAGTCCTAAGTCAGCTGTAGTTCATGAAGGAAGTTGTTTAAATCAAATTAAAATTTCCAGAAAGTGTATTATCTGACACAAAGAACTCTGCTTCAGTAACAGATTCAAAAAAATTAGCTAGCTTTTCAGCATTCTCCTTTAATCTCATGTAATCCTGCAAAGAACATACAACCCACATTATATCCTATACACTAATCAGCATGTACTAGCACATTATTGCTTCAAAGAACTTTTTGCTTATTGAATGGTTACTGAAACATCTTTCTCAAGAGTTGTTTTAGCTCTGAAATTTGCCTCATTTTGAAGCCATAAGTGCCAGAATTTTTGGATGGAAATGAACAGTTTCTAAGAAAAGGTGACACTTTTTATGATATTTTTAGCATCCGTGGAAAAATATAATATTGCAAGAGGTCAGTCAGAGAGGCAGAAGCAAATGCTAGGTAAGCGATGCATGTAAAAAAGCTTGTAAAAAACTGTAAATGATGAAAGATGATTGTGTAAGTACTTCCTTTAGCAAAAACTCTATTTTAGTCAAGAGCCAAAGTTGACAAAGAAGGCCATTTAGAAACTGTATTTCTTGGATACAAATGCTCCACTGAATTATTTCAAGCATTATTGTGGAGGAAGAGGTAAAGGGATAAAGATGTACAGAGTGAGCGGTGTAGGTCTACAACTCTTGCTTCAATCAAAGCAGTTCAATTGTAGCCCTCAGCTATGACATCTTCATACACATACAATTACACATTCAGACATATTTATTGACACCTTTCAATGGTTTTTTTATACTATGAGCACCTTCACCTGAAAAAACAATGGTGACATGATCTGGCAGCTGACATTTTGAATTTGGTAGCTGCCATCTTTCTCTGAGCAGGATTGCACGTCTATTTTAATGTGTGATTGTTCATATACATATGTATATATATTTTTAGTTTTTATGAAAATAAAGANACCTGAAAAAACAATGGTGACATGATCTGGCAGCTGACATTTTGAATTTGGTAGCTGCCATCTTTCTCTGAGCAGGATTGCACGTCTATTTTAATGTGTGATTGTTCATATACATATGTATATATATTTTTAGTTTTTATGAAAATAAAGAGAAAACAGAAAATTAATATGATGACTCTAGTAGTAAGCATTCATCTCAAATATAATTATAAATGTAAACTAACAATGTAAGAAGAATTCATTTTAATTTCAACTGAATACACCAATGGCTATGTTCCAGTAGATAGAAAAAGAATAAAAGAACATATATGAAATTAAGGGAAAATATTGTCAAATATTTATTTAAACAGTAAGATATAATTAGAAATTACATGCTTTAGCCTTCTTGAACTAGAACCACTTGTCTTATTACGTGCAAATCTATTATTCAATTTTTTCTTTGAGAATATAAGTCTTGTCTACTGTGCCACCCTATGATATTTTATCTCTAAGATTTGGAAAACATTACAAATAACAAATCTATTTCAATCTCCTGATGTAATTATTCAGATAGCTGATGCCCTCAAAATTAGAGACTAATCTAAGTTCACATAACTGGTAAGTATCAATGCTCTTTTTAATAGTTCTCAAACTATATTTGCAGAGTAATATCTTTCTAGTGTGTATTAGGTTTCTCCAGAGAACAACAGAACTAGTGGCGTGTGTGTGTTGGGGCCTGCTGGGCTACAGTCTATGGGGTCGCAAAAGAGCTGGACAGGACTGAGCACCTAAGCCACAGAGCTGAAAGTANCAACTCTGTGTGACCCCATAGACAGCAGCCCACCAGGCTCCCCTGTCCCTGGAATTCTCCAGGCAAGAATATTGGAGTGGGTTGCCATTGCCTTCTCCAATGCATGCATGCATGCTAACTTGCTTCAGTCGTGTTCAACTCTGTGCGACCCTATGGACAGCAGCCCACCAGCAGTAAGATTTAATTCCTTCTTATACTTTTTCATTAAAAACACTTAATGCTTGCCCACTTTTCAATTCTTTGTTATCACTATTTGATGCCCTGCTATTTTAGCAATGAGAAGAAAGGTGTCTATAAGTGAGACAAAAAAGATAAGTAGAGATCAATTTATAAAAGATGTTGGCTAACAGGTTAAGGGGTTTGGATTTTACCATGAGGCCAATAAAAGTGATAATATAAGATTACTATAATGGTTAACCTTATGTGTCACTTGGCTAAGCAATCGTACCTGACTGCGTGCCCAAAGAACCATCTGGATGTTGCTGTAAAGGTATTCTTAAGAGATAAGCAATGTTTAAATCAGTGAACGTTTAGTAAGGCAGAATACCTTTCATAATGTGGCCCTTAACTAGTCAGTTGAAGGCCTTAAGAGAAAAGGCTGAGGCCCCTTTCACCTACTTCCCCTGCAACATGTAAAGGAATTCTGCCTCCAGACTCAAGACTGCAACATCAACCCTTCCCTGGGTCTCCCATCCTACATATTTTTCAGACCTTCCAGCCCCACAATCATGTTAGTCTATTCCTTAAAACATATCTTTCTAATAACTTCCTGTTGTTACATATCTTCCTATATATAGATTTCCTCTTGTTTCTCTTTCTCTGGAGAAGCCTAACAGAATCACTTCAGAGTTAAGTATACTTTTATTAAAAAGTATATATGCCAAAATATGAGGAGTGGCTTTCTCTGTGTGGCAGGACTATGGATGAATTGCTTTTCTTCTTTATCCATTTATGTAGTCCGTGATTCTTCTTGGAAGAGCATATATATCATTTTATTTTTATAATCAGAAACAATGAACTCTTTCAGTTTAAACTAAGAATCAAAAATTTAATTACAACTTCAAAATAAATCTTTATGGCAATTGTTAAAATTTCTCTAAAATTATACACATGCTGGAAAGTGTACACAATTTTAATATAGAGGCTTGTCTAATAAAAAATGCAATGAAGATTATAGGTTCTTTTCATGTTTTTCAATTTACTTCTATGGATTTTCAAAATATTAAACATATTAAAAGGCCTTTGCCTAATGGATAAGAAATATCCCAGGGCACCAAAATTTGCTTACACTTTGATAAAATGGTATAACAAAAAGAAGGTTATAACTCGAAAGGATGGGAGCTGATCGACAAATTAACAGACAAAAAAGGTTTATTGGGCATTAATCATCCAACCATTGTCCACTGAAATGGGTGCCAATATACAAAAATGTGATTTTTCTGGCCCTGGAGAACACAAAGTACCTGTGATAAAGCTATTATCATTAAGTTCAGTAAGCCTCATACTATTAAACATTTGAGTCATACTCTGACCACTTATTCTGATGTCATGCACACCTAGCAGCATCTCAAAGAGAGTATGTCTTTGTATTATGGCCACAGAGGAAAAAGTTGGTGTTCAGGAAACCTAAGTGTCTGAGTTAACATTCTGGTTTATGTATTAAGTCTCCAGGAGTTTGATTAATTTCAGTCTACTCTGAGAAACAGATCTACTTTTTTTTTTTTAATTGAAGAATACTTGATTTACAATGTTCTATTATTTTCAGGTATACAGCAAAGTGGTTCAGTTAAATGTATTATATATATATAATTTATTTGTCAACTTATTTGCTATGCTCAGATGGTAAAAAATCTGCCTGAAGTGCAGGAGACCCAGGTTCGATCCCTGGGTCAGGAAGACTCCCTGAAGAAGGGAATGGCTACCCACTCCAGTATTCTTGCCCAGAGAATTCCATGGACAGAGAAGTCTGAACCTGGAGGGCTATAGAAAATGGGGCTGCTAAGAGTTGGACATGACTGAGCGACTAACATTTTCACACTTTCATATATATATGTGTATATATATATATATATACATGAAATATACATATTTATATATATATACACACATATATAAATTCTTTCAGATTCTCTTCCCTTATAAGGTATTATAAAATATTGAGTATACTTCTCTGTGATATACAGTAGGTCCTTGTTGCTTATCTATTGCATATACGTGTGTGTATGTTTAGTCTCTTAGCTGGGGACTCTTTGCAACCCCATGGACTGTAACCCAACAATCTCCTCTGTCCATGGAAATTTCCAGGCAAGGATACTGGAGTGGATTGCAGTTTCCCTCTTCAGGGCATCTTTCCAACCCAGGGATTGAACCTGCATCTCTTGCATCTCCTGCATTTCAGGCAGATTTTTTACTGCTGTGCCACTTGGGAAGCCCTTCCATTTCATATATAGTAGTGTGTATGTGTTAATCCCAAACTCTTAATTTATCCCTGCTCCCCACTTTCCACTTTGGTAAACATAAGTTTGTTTCTGTTCTGTGAAAGAGATCTACTACTGGAGTAGTAAAAAACGCATTTCCGAACCAACAAAATCTGGCAGATTTGCACAAAATCTGAGCAACTGTACATTGAGCAAGGTGAAAACATTTGCCTATGCCACCCGATGAGAATTACTTGGCTTGATAATTTGCCTTAAACAATTACACAACTCTGCATTGCCAGACAACGTGGGTTTTCTCATTAATATTTTCACCATAATTATTCAAATTATATGGTTCTCAAAAGTTAAAGTGACTCAGATAACCTCATTAAACATATTACATATTATTATATATCTTTAAATTTCTCTGCTCAGGCTTCATGCAGTATTATTACAGCTACAGTAAGCATTACTTTAAGCTTAACTTTTAAAACTAGGTCACAGACGAGTACAATAAGGAACAAAGTCTCTTTAAAAATCATTAAATAACAATTTTTTAAAATTTAAACATACATCTTAATAGGGACAAAGAATTACTGCAAAAGGAACTTGAATTATCACAGACTGCTCACTCTCTCAACATAAAATGATGAAAACGTACCAGAATCATTTTCCTTTTTAAACTCTAAGGAAAATGAAACTATGAAACTTCATCCAGATCAAAAATTACTTTTACATGTTGTTTTTATTATCCTAAGAGGGAAAAAAAAAACGTTTAAAAGTTAAAGTATAGTTAGTTCCAAGGGAATATTCAGAAAAGCTATACTTTCTGAACTTCCTATTTTGTTAAGCTTCATGGTAACAAACTGCACTCTAAAAGAAAGATCTATTTTTTAAGTAATCTACATAATGGCTATAATTCCTTTACAGTTTTAAACATTAGAAATGGGTTTTGAACAAGAAAGCTAGATGGCTGTTTCCAGGACTTACTGTAAAATTTTATGAGAAACACAAAATCTTTAGCTAACTTGAGAATTATATTTAATCTAGTAAGCACCATACCCTAGCCAAAAAAAAAAAAGTATTAAAAAATTCAGGGGAAAAGGCCAAGAGCAAGCACATAAACAAAGTGAATAAACATGTCAACAGAAGAATATAGAAGCTATCTCAAGCTGAATAACTTTCCTATGCTTATTACAAGGATGTCATCTTGGGAGATAAAATATAGTATCATAAATTTAAAGGTCACTGGATTTTTCAAGGTAACCCAAACACTATAAGGACACACAATTAACTCTCCCAACAGTTAGTGTATAACCAATAATTGCAAGAGCCCAAGCTATGTTTCATAAACTCTGTCTCTTCCTATGTGCTCTGACCTATAGGTATAGTCTAACTTAATAAAAATACACTAAATCATCCGATCTCCTTTGATACAGATTATGTTTAGAGCATACTGAACAAAATGCCTTTTTATTTAAAAGTTATATTTCATACAATTAAATGAATTATCTACATTTGATCAAAATATATTTTACATTCTGGATAGTCAGTGCAATCTATAAAAGATACCATATATTTGAAAATTATCACCATTGTTTCTCACCCTAAAGGGCCAGTCCTAAATTCAACCTTTAACCCTTTAAAAATTCCCATTCCAAATGATGTTTTTCTCCTTTCCACACAATGTTTACAGCATTAACTAAAGGCTAATGATATTTTTCAAAGTGACTTTTTCAAACAATTTTATTCATAGCTATATCTATTGAAAATATTTCCAATCAGAACTCAGGTTATAAATATTACTTACAACATTTATTCACAAAATATTCATCCTCCTAAAAGCTGTTTTTCAAGGTTTCAAATAGGTAGTATAATCATTAGATAATATACTTACAGAAACAAATAAATATGACAAGCATTGTGAATGTGTACAGGTAAGCTTCATTTTTCAACCAGTGAATATAGGTGCATACAATACAAGGAAATGTGCTTTTGCAATTGTAATAGATGAATTGACAGACTTGAAAAATTTGAAATTTTGAAAATTTAACTTTTTTCCTCTTTAGGCAATCAGCCATAAAGGGTTAACTTAAGAGTTAAGCATCAACCGAGTCCTTATTCTGAGCCTCATGTTTAAGTGTACCCTATTCTTACACCAGCTTCCCTCATAGCTCAGTATGTAAACAATCTGCCTGCAATGCAGGAGACCCGGGTTCAATCCCTGGGTCAGGGAGATCCCCTGGAGGAGGAAATGCAATGCACTCCAATATTCTTGCCTGGAGAATTCCATGGTCAGAGGAGCCTAGCAGGCTATAGCCCATAGACTCGCAAGAGTCCATGACTTAGCGACCAAACCAATATTCTTACAATAGACCCACAGAAATGAGCTCTGGATATACCTATTTTTAGATATGAGAAAACAGACTTGAAGAGGTTAAGGTAGTGGTTCTCCCAGTGTTGTCTCTGGACCACCAGCAGCATCAGCATCGTATGGGAACATTTCAGAAATTCAAACACTCAGACCCAACTTCAGAACCGCTGAATCAGAAACTTTGGGGTTATGGCCAGCAATCTGGTTTTATCAAGTCCTTCAGGTAATGCTGACACACTAACATTTAGAACAACTGAAGGGTTGAAATGTTTTGCCTGATGGTACACATCTAGGCTTTAGTGAAGCAGGAGGGGCCTCTCTCTTTTATTAATAAATCTCAAGTTTTAAGTCAGTACTTTCTATAAGGCCTTCAGCTGTCAGCAACCCTTGTTTCAAATTCTTATTTTTTTTGAACCTGGATGACTCTTGATAAAGTGAGTATAATGTGCATAATGGAATCTTTGATGTTACAGAACCTTACGAGGCCTCAAGGTCAGCATTCTGACAAATGTTCAGCTGTCATGTAAAACACAGGAAACATTCCTAATATATTGTCAAGATATGAAGTGGAAAATATTTGATGCCTCCAGCTCCTAGCTGTCGATATGGCTAGACTATCTCTCCATCCCATCTTTCTCAGCCTACAAACAGGCCTTCTTCATTAAACAGGGGCAGTGGGCAGCATTGTCGGACCTGTGCTTTGATAAGGTGAGGGTTATTTTAGGTTGGGCTATTTAAAGCAGAACTGGGACTGTTCATTCTCTTAGAGCAGGAGTTCCAACTCCCTGTGTGTATGGCCTGTTAGGAAACCAGGCCTCACCACAGAAAGCAAGTGACAGGCTAGTGATTAAAGCTTCATCTGTATTTACAGCCACTCCTCATGGCTCACATTACCATCTGTGCTCCACCTCCTGACAGATCAGGAGGGGCATAATAAATGTAATGCACTTGAATCATCCCCAAACCATCCTCCCTGCCTCCCCACTCCCACCAGTGTGTTGTCTTCCACGAAACTGGTCCCTGTTGCCAAAACGTTTGAAGACCAGAGTCTTAGAGAACCCACCAGAGGAAATCAGTAAAAAAAAAAAAAAGGCCCCACCTCTCAAAATAGCTCCTTCATTCACCTCTTCAGTCATTCTAGACCCTGTCTTCACCAGGACCAAAAGCAGAATTTGAGATACTATGCCACCACCGAGGTTGATGTCACAGACCAACCCTGATGATGGAACCAATTAGTGCTACCAGGGAGAGTCTCAACATCTGAAGATCCTTAGAAAAATGGGATCTTGTAACCAGCTTGGGAAAGTGTCCAGAGCACTTTACTTAAAGGAATACATGTGTGTAAAGTGAAAGTGTTAGTCCCTCAGTCATGTCAGATTCTGTGTGTCCCCCTAGGCCACCAGGCTCCTCTGTCCATGGAATCCTATAGGCAAGAATACTGGAGTGGGTTGCCATGCCTTCCTCCAGGGAAACTTCCCAACTCAGGGATCAAACCCAGGTCTCCTGCATTGCAGATGGATTCTTTACCATCTGAGCCACCAGGGAAGCCCAAAAGAATACATATGTATGGCCAATCTCAGAAGTAATATTTTCTACAACTTAAGTAAGGGCAGGAAGAGAAGGGGACGACAGAGGATGAGATGGTTGGATGGCATCACCGACTCAATGGACATGGTTTTGGGTTGACTCTAGGAGTTGGTGATGGACAGGGAGGCCTGGTGTGCTGCAGCTCATAGGGTCACAAAGAGTTGGATACAACTGAGTGACTGAACTGCACTGAACTGAAGTAAGTACAAAAACAGTGCCAAAGACTGGACATTACTACTTCAGGACATATCTGGGAACTGCAAATAAATATCCCGAACTTTTTCTTTTTCCTCAACATGTATACAGTCTTTCATTTATTCAACAGCTATGTGTCCCATGCGGGATTCTAGGTAAACTGAACAGAGGCAGGGAGACCAGTCACAGACTCTTGAAGTAGAGCAGGAGAAAGGAACTCATGCCAAGGTGTAGCGATGGAGAAAAGTATTATAGATGGAGTTGGGTGTGTTTGCAAGTAGTCTTCCTGATGGATTTAAATGTAAGGACTGCTACTGCTACTGCTAAGTCACTTCAGTCGTGTCCAACTCTGTGTGACCCCAAAGACAGCAGCCCACCAGGCTCCACCGTCCCTGGGATTCTCCAGGCAAGAACACTGGAGTGGGTTGCCATTGCCTTCTCCAATGCAGGAAAGTGAAAAGTCAAAGTGAAGTCGCTTAGTTGTGTCCGACCCTCAGCGACCCCATGGACTGCAGCCTATCAGGCTCCTCCGTCCATGGGATTTTCCACGCAAGAGTACTGGAGTGGGGTGCCATTGTCTTCTCCGAATGTAAGGACAGAGAGTTTGAATTGTAGGTTTCAGAGGAAGTACAATTTTGGAGGTGATCAGACCTAGGACAGGAACATAGTAATGAGAAGGAAAAGATTAGATGTAGATAAAAGGTGGTCAGGAAATTGAAAGCCCAAGGTGTTGAGTGGATCCTCTGATGCCTAAATCCCCAAGATAGTGACAGAGGTCGAAATTAAAAGAAAATCAACAAATAAGAGATAAAGTTATAATAAAGTTTTTACTGTATGAATAATTATTAATCCTTCCTATCTGTGGGTTTCTGATTTATAGATTCAGCCAGTCATGGATCAAAAATATTCAGAAAAAAATTCCTGAAAAATTCCAAAGAGAAAACTTTGAATTCACTACATACTGGAAACTATTTATATAGTATTTGCATCATATTTACAACTACTTATACAGCACTGACATGGTATTATGTGTTATAAGTAATCTAGAGATGATTCAAAGTATATGGAAGATATATGTATATTATACTCAAATACTATACCATTTTATATGAGGGACTTAAGCATCTGCATCTTCTGGTTATGAGGGTTTTCTTAGAACCAACCCCCCTGATAGTGAGAGAAAACTGTATATGCAGTGAGGAAGGGTATTTGGAGGTAGAGTCTGTTCAAATGAGCATCAAAGAAACGAAGGTTTATGGAAAAAGAAGGATTCTCTTGAGGTATTCTGAATGGAAAATAATGTAAAGAAACTGCTTTCAGCACATAATGATGTTTCTAGTTATTCTGGTCTAATTGTGGTTAAAGACTTTTTCTTTGATTTGTAGGAAACCATGATGGATTTTCCCATGTATCTTTACCAGGAAACTAAGGGAGATGAACAAAACAAAATAATAATAGTAATAAAAGCACAGAAATGAGCAAGCTGAAAGAAGAAAGGCTCCTTAACAAAAGTAACTGGTTTAACCACAGACTGAATTGTCTGGAACCAGGACCAAGCAGTCAGACTTGATTCATTTTCCTTGTCCAGATCCCATGAGGCTAACCGCCAAATGGAGTGACTTCAACTCAGTTCAAACAATGGTAAGTGTTTAGCCCCTGCACCCGACTCCAGTACTCTTGCCTGGAAAATTCCATGGATGGAGGAGCCTGGTAGGCTGCAGTCCATGGGGTCGCTCAGTCGGACATGACTAAGCTACTTCGCTTTCACCTTTCGCTTTCATGCATTGGAGAAGGAAATGGCAACCCAAACCAGTGTTCTTGCCTGGAGAATCCCAGGGATGAGGGAGCCTGGTGGGCTGCCGTCTATGGGATTGCACAGAGTCGGACATGACTGAAGTGACTTAGCAACTTAGCAATTAGGACCTTCCAGGTACAGGCCCTCAAGATGTTCTCTTTGAGCATCTTCTGCTACTTGAAGCTTCCCTCACTCTGGCAAATGGTACCTCTTCCTAGAAGAGGCACGTTTCCATCTTTTCCTAAATTCCTCCTCCTCTAGTTATCGATTTGTTTAAATTTTAGCTTTGTGGTACAACAGACAAATGAAATGGTAAAATATTTAAGTGTACACTGTAGTGATTTGATATATATATATATACACACACACACATATATATATATATGTATTGTGAAAGGGCTTCCCTGGAGGCTCAGCAGTAAAGAATTCACTTACAGTGCAGGAGCTGCAGGAGATGCGGGTTTGATCCCTGGGTCAGGAAAATACCCGGATGTGGGGCATGGCAACTCACTCCAGTATTCTTGCCTGGAGAATCTCCATGGACAGAGGAGCCTGACGGGCTACAGTCCACAGCTTGCAAAGAGTCAGGCACAACTCGAATGAGCATGAGCACATTGTAAAAGGATTCACCTGCTGGTTAATTAACACATCATCACATGATGTATTAATCCTTTATTTTTTAAGTGAGAAGATTTAAGTTCTACTCTCTTAGCAAATGTCAATGTAACAGTTTAACAGTACACACTTATCACTTATAGTCACCTTATGTTACATTACATTCTCAGACTTTTCATTGTGGGAAAAGGAAAGGTTGGTAAAAGTATACAAACTTCCCTCTTCAATTTTGAAGCTCCCCTTGTAGGAAGTTTTCCCCAGTATCCCAGAAGGCTTCACCTTAACTTCCATTACCAATTAAATTCTTGCTACTTCCCCGTCATATGTGGACAATCCTCAATCTCACCAAGAACACTGTGGGTTTCTTCATTTTTTTCACCAAATGACCTTATTCTTTTACCTCAACTCTCATATTGATGTTGATAGATTTCCTATAGATAACCTTTGGCCCAAAGCCCTCCCAATTTCCTTCTCAAATTACATGATGATAGTAAATGTACAAATCTAAACTCCTTATCTTCTCACTCGGAAACCTTATTCTTCACATCTCCTTTATCTTGGAACAATAACATTACCTTCCTCAGTCTCCAAGGCTAGAAAACCTACATTTACCATCAACCCCTCATTCAATCAGTCAAACACCTTGAAAGAGTTGCTGGATACAATTGCATAATTTCTACCATTTCTACTAGGATTTTCCCCCTTCTCCTTCCCTTTCTACACAAGAGCCTTCCAACTGGTGCTCCCCCTCCAATATAGCCTCCACTTTGTCACAAGACTTTCACTTTCTAAAACATGACTTTTAGTCTGTTACTTCCTGCAGCCAAAAAGCTTAGGTGACTCCTATTATAGAATAAAGTTCTAACTTCTTAGCAAGTTACAAAATCCCATTTTTATTTCATACCTCTATGAATCCCAGACTGCTGCCACATCCTGAATATAGCATATGTCTTTGCTTTTAAGTCTTATAGTCCTTAAGACAAAAAAATACCTTTCCCTTATTCATCCTTCAGGATATACTTCAAAAGCTACCTCTTCAAAGAAGCTTTCCTTGATCTTTTTTCTCCCCATTAGAAAGAACTGCAATTTCCTTTGGGCCCTGCACGCTTCTTTTTAATAGCTCTTGGGAGCCCCATACATCCTAATAGGAGGATATAGATTTTATTTCCCAACTAGACTGTAAGTTTCTTAGACCTTCAGATATAGGAGATAAACTATTGAAAAAGTGAAAGGGAGAACAGGGGAAATTTTTTCTGAAACTTTTACATTTTATACTTGGGTTTAAAATAATAGATCCCAAAGATGTGCTGTGCTGTGCTTAGTTGCTCAGTCATGTCTGACTGTTTGCAAACCCATAGACTGTAGCCCACCTGGCTCCTCTGTCCATGGGGATTCTCCAGGCAAGAATACTGAAGTGGGTTGCCTCCTCTAGGGGATCTTCCCAACCCAGGGATCGAACCCAGGTCTTCTGCATTGCAGGCAGATTCTTTAGCAGCTGAGATACCAGGGAAGCCCAGATCCCAAAGATATCTATGCCTTAATCCTTAGAATATGTGAATGTATTAACCTGAATGGCAAAGGGACTTTGGAAATGTAATAAATTATTTGGTGGTGGTGGTGGTTTAGTCACTAAGCCATGTCCGACTCTTTGCGACCCCATGGGTGATAGCCTGCCGGGCTTCTCTGTACATGGGATTCTCCAGGCAAGAATACTAGAATGGGTTTCCATTTCCTTCTCCAGAGGTTCTTTCCAACTTGGGGATTAAATCCCGGTCTCCTGCACTGCAGGCAGATTCTTTATTGACTGAGCCACCAGGGAAGCCCCAGTGAAGGACATGTATACCATAATGTAGAGAGAGTATCCAGGATTATGCATGTGGGCCCAATCTAATCACAGAAGCCTTGAAAGCTGAAAACTTTCTCTGATCAATAGAGAGATACAGCAGAGATCAGAGAGGATGTAAGCATGAGGGACTTCACCTGCCCTTGTTGAATGGGGCTAGCAGTAAAGCAAGGGAAGAATAAGGGCAACGTATAGGGCTCTAGGAGCAAAAACAGCCTGATTGACAGGCAGCATAGAAACACAAAATCAAAGACTTCATTTCCACAACCAGAGTCACAAGGAACTGAGTTTAGCTAACAACTTGAATAAGCCTAGAAGTGAGAATTTCTTTAGAACCTTTTGTAGGGATCATCTATAAGATTAGTCTCTGTATACAGGGAAAATGACTCAGTTTAAATAAGCAAAAATATATTTTTTTAAATTCACATTTCTTTTCTTATTTTTTTTTATTTTACAATATTGTATTGGTTTTGCTATTTTTAAATGGCTTATAAATACGGTCCCTTTTTTTTTCTGTCTGAACATACTTGAAAAATACGATATAAACCTCTTGGCAATCACCAGAAGATAGTGTTGAGTAAGAGGATATGCTGGGCTTTGCTGGTGGCTCAGAGGTAAAGAATCTGCCTGCAAGTGCAGGAGATGCAGGTTCAATCCCTGGGTCAGAAAGATCCCCTGGAGTAGGAAATGGCAACTCATTCCAGTATTCTTGCCTAGAAAATCCAATGGACAGAGGAGCCTGGTGGGCTACAGTTCACAGGGTTGCAAAGAGTCAGACACGACTGAGCACACACACATGAGGATATGTATATCAGAATTTGCAGGTGGACTGTCCTCTTGGCGCATCTAACACACGCTTTCCCAAACACCCTTCTGAACCCTTGGTCCAGCTAGTTAAGAAACACTGGTTTGGAAATGTTCAGGACCAATCCTGCTCTCTAAAGATATTGCTGTTGTTGCTGTTCAGTCACCCAGTCATGTCCAACTCTTTGCCACCCCATGGATGGCAGCATGCCAGGCCTCCTTGTTCCTCCCCATTTCCCGGAGTTTGCTCAAGTTCATGTTCACTTCATCAGTGATGTCATCCAGCCATCTCATTCTCGGATGCCCTCTTCTCCTTCTAGCTTCATTGAGTTACGTTAAGCCCCTTCACCACGACAAGGCAGTGATCCATAAAGGGGCTAAAGACAGTAGCTTAAAGAAATGTAAACTAAACCTTCTGGAAACTGATCATAATCTGACCCTAAAAGATCCAATTTTCAAAATAACTAACCTTGCCTATATCAGTTAATATCAATACAAAGTATTGAAGGTATGGAAAGTACTGAATGTTTATTCTGAATCAGGAAAGGTTCTACATGGAATATCTCAATTCTTTCAAAGAATCTCGAGGATAGTCTCTATAATTATTACTCAGATGAGGAAACTGAGGGGGGAAAGTGAACTAACTTGTCCCATATCTCACACTCAGTAAATGATTAAGTGTCAGTCACTCAGTCATGTCCGACTCCTTGCAACCCCGTCGACTGTACCCTGTCGGGCTCCTCTGTTCATAGAATTCTCCAAGCAAGAATACTGGAGTGGGCAGCCATTCTCTTCTCTAGGTGATCTTCCTGATCCAGAGGTCCAATTCAAGTCTTCTGCATTGCAGGCAGGTTCTTTTCTGTCTGAGCCACCAGAGAAGCCCCAGTAAATGGTACAGGTCTTGGTTAACTTAGAAAACTAGTATTTTCAATGTCTGATCCGTTTGGAACTATAACAGTATCTAACATCCACTAAAACGCTCTCATACTTTATAAAGACTATACTTGGATTTTTACTACAAACCTTTAGATTTTTAAGACTAAGTGAAAGAAGGAGCAGTCAGTCATGAAATATGCAAACTGTATGTGAGGCGAGAGTGTGAATACAGAACCCGAGCCAGTGGTAAACCGGCAGGGGAGGCCATTGCAGAGGGCCTGCCAACTTCAGTCTGGTGTCATTCACCAGTGGGCAACTTTAGAAGTGAGGGACATACAAAGATCTGGGGGAGTAGTTTCCCAACCACTGAGCCAATAGTTCCTCCCAGTTACTGCAGGACTAAGGCCAAAAATGACACTTGTTTTATAGTTTCTTCATTTCAGAAGATTCTTTGAATCTGAAATTTCATATGCTTGGTTTCAATCCACCATGTTCTTTCAGTTAAATTCCAGCTGCTTTCAGTTAGTAGCCTAGGGAAATATGCCAAAATATACCCAAATGCAGTCACCGTTGCACTGCATGCCATTTCTAGTCCAATGACTGGGAGCTGAAAAGGATGAGGGATGGGAGGGTCTTTCCACTGTCAAGATCATTTTGCCAAATGCTAGACAGATGGATGTCTCATCTGGGATAGTATGAAGAATCCATGGCACACTGATCCTGCTAAGAGTAACATAACTTTTTATGCTCTATAATTAAAACTTATTGTATGACAACCTGTTGTCTCTACAGTGCTAAGAGATCATGCCAATAGAACAGTGTAAAGTATTCCATAGTTTGTTCCCTGCATTCTATGCTACCTATATAGTTCACAAATTGCCATCTTATTAGCAACATAACTAGATTTACTCCTTCCTCATCAGGAGGAATATGTTACCTTTCAAACTACACTGATCTACCTTATTTATCCCTCTCCTTCTAAAACAAAACAAACAACAAGTTTCATGGCTTAAAAAGAAATGTCATTTACCTTTTCCTGAACCTTTTACTTTGCCTGAGATAATCAGTTACTAGCTATTAGCTAAGAAAAATAATCCTGGTCTCCACAATATATATTAAAGTGAAAACAAACTAATTGCCTAGTGTAAGCAATGTAATTTGAGGTAATTCAGATATAAATCAATAAAGCATATCCCCTGGGAGGCCTATGCATGAAGAAACCATACTCTATAATTTCAATAAATTTTTAAACAAGATTATATACATGGAAATAAATTTTTCAGGGATAAAGTAGGGTAATACAAAATATATTATTTTTTGCATAGCAATGCATAATGTTTGAAAGTTATTAATCCCCTAACTACTAAATTAATTACACTGAAGCAAAATTAACTTCATTTCAAAATTACTTCATTTTAAATTGCATATAAACATTTTAGGATCTATCAATATTAGTAAAAAGGATCTTATACTTCTCCTCTTAACCTTTCTTTAAAACATACATAGAAAACTTCTTTATGTTTTGCAGATTTATAAAAGACATTTCCTTTTCAATTTAGCCCTTTCTTTAAATAAGAAAAAAAGAAAAAATTTCAGAAAGGACAAAAAAGATAAGAGGCGTTTTAAAAACTTCACTACCACATGGTGTTTCACTATAGGATCTATATGATGATAAATGATAGGACAAAAAAGACTAGATTTTGTTTTCTGTCATAAATTTTTGTATTTGGGCACTACTTGTTAGAAATGGATGACATTGTCTTTACTAAAACAAAAACCTGGTGAATTTTTTGCAGTACCATTCATTTATTTTAGAATGTAACATATTACCTGAGTGATACTACGCCACTGTTTTGCCAACTTGTTTAAATCAGAATGTGTATCTGCACATTATATTTATTGATTTAACCAAGATTATTCAAGTACAGTTGCCTTTGTGCAGTACTTAAAGGAAAAATAAGTAATTTGAAAAAAATGTACCAACTATATAAAATAATAACAAACACAATCAAAATTACCATAAATTTCATAGCAACACTTTGGTGAAAATGCTATTTTGATTTTTATCGTGACTGGTAAATATATCTAAAATACCAAAATAACAAAAATTTTCCTGCCACCATATTCTTTACTCATTTGTGTTTACATAAATCTGATGTTCCACTCTCAAGCTAACAATGAAATAGAGAAATTTA
This sequence comes from Neotragus pygmaeus, assembly GCA_006410875.1. Classification (NCBI taxonomy): domain Eukaryota; kingdom Metazoa; phylum Chordata; class Mammalia; order Artiodactyla; family Bovidae; genus Neotragus; species Neotragus pygmaeus. The sequence goes on from SJYV01042559.1 coordinate 259,220, forward strand.
ATTGCTTGCTTTTTTTTTTTTTACCATACTATGAATGTTGTCTTGTATAATACAGAGTTATGGTTCATCTGCATTTATGAGACAACTATTTGAATACCTTTAATGTCACAAAGAGCATCTTATGCTTATAACTCTTCACTAGTACCTAGAACAATGCTTGATACAGAGCTGACATTCTAAAAATATGGACTGAATTTAACCATGTGTTCCAAGGTTATGTAACTGTTGCTTTTGAAACAATGGAAGGAACAATTGTCAATTTTGGTTGAATTTTATAACGGTTTTCAAGACAGTGGTCAGACAGACGGTGCTATTACAATCTCCATGGCTACAAGCAAGCAATACCAGTTATTACCCATAATACTTCTGATTTTCCAGGAAGATCTTGATTTTTCTCAATTCTTCCACACAGAATTTTATTTGCTACCTCTCAAAAACACTCTCATACCTCTGAATAGGGGTATAGGTGAAAAATTCTACTTCTATCTGATACTCCTCCTGATTAAGGGTCTCTGTGTCTGGCAACTCCCACATCACATGCCAGCTTCACCAGTTACATACAGGCCCATGTTTTCTGTGCTTATTAGTAATCTAGGTCAATATTTCAAATTTAACAGAAAACCTCAAATGTTTCCCCATTCCCTCCAGTAGAGTGATTTCCTAAATTCCATAACTCATACCAGACATGGTATATTAAAAAAAGCCATCACCAAAAGATTATCATTCAATGTGCTTCATAAATAAAATTACCTTTGGGTTAATTGTACCGCAAATTTATAGCCATCCCACCAGATGACAAGATGAGTTAAATGTATCCATGCAAACATATAATTTTAGGTTTGTGTTTCCTAGGTTCAATACAATACACATTTATTGTATTTATTGTATACACATTATTGTAATTCTGAAGGTCATAGAATTAAAATTCTACAATAGATTATCTTAAGAGTAAGGTTTTTAGGAAATGGTCCTAAAGGTGAAAGAAAGAAATATGATATTAATTCTAATTTTTTAAAGAAAATTTAGCAAAATACACCAAATTCTATTTACTTGTGATTTGATGGGGAAAATGTGTTAACTCAGAAGAATAAGACTCCTTGGTTGACCAGTCAACATTTCAATATAAAATATATTTAGTTTTACATTCAAATGTTGAACATGATTCTCAAGTAGAAGTTATAGACCTTTTAATATCTATATCTATATATATCATAGATGGCTTCAACTAAGCTAAACTTTAACAAAAGAACTTCTTGGAAATTCTTCTATTCACCAAACAGGTACAGACTATTATACATTTTGAAAACTTAACACATTTCACTTCTATTTTCCTTGCATTATTTTTACATGCAAGAAGATCCAACCAGTCCATTCTGAAGGAGATCAACCTGGGATTTCTTTGGAAGGAATGATGCTGAAGCTGAAACTCCAGTACTTTGGCCACCTCATGCGAAGAGTTGACTCCCTGGAAAAGACTCTGATGCTGGGAGGGATTGCGGGCAGGAGGAGAAGGGGACGACCGAGGATGAGATGGCTGGATGGCATCATGGACTCGATGGACGTGAGTCTGAGTGAACTCCAAGAGATGGTGATGAACAGGGAGGCCTGGCGTGCTGCAATTCATGGGGTCGCAAAGAGTTGGACACGACTGAGCGACTGAACCGAACTGATTTTTACATGAACTTTATTTGTATGCTCATTAAAACTATCATTATTCTTGTAATTAAATAAGAAAACCAGAAAAGAAATGGAATAAAGGACAGAAAAGTATTGCAAAAGTGTTGTGAATGAATACAAACATTTGCCAACTGAAAACACTAGAAAAAAGCTGGAAAAAATATCGTCTGTTTATTAATGACAACATTTGCATGTGTGAAAAAATAAATATGTATGGGGGCAACATTTTCCATGGGTGTTCCTTGAGTCCCCTGTGCCCACAAAGAAATGTTTTACCTGAAATAAGTCAAGAAAGATGGGGACTGCTAAATCCTATCATAAAAAAAAGGCTGTTTTGTCTGCTTACTAAATTTATATATTGTAGATCTCTGCTTTACAACCCCACCACCATACCATTTCCATATGTGTATATATATCTCTCTCTTAAAGAAACTGATATTATACAAACATAGAACCAGAAATATATTTTGTAGTAATGCACTGCTGGGGCACAAACTTATGTAGTGACCCAGGTGACCAAAAACACATTTCAAAATCTGGGAACTCTTTATATTGCTTCTAAATATTCATCCACATAACTCCTTTTTTGCATGGGTGAATAGAGACCTATCTTAAATGGTTTTAAAATTGTAATATGCAATCCCAGTTCATACATGGCTTTGTCTAAATTGCATCTATCTCTTGGGACTAGTGGGATGATGGAAAAGAAAAAAGAAATACAGTCCGTAAGACCATACCATGAAAGATCTCTACTGGCATCAAACTGTGATACTACACATTGCATCAATTTACACTGGAGAGTTTCAGACTGTAATAGATCCTTTGGTGCTTCAGTTACCACCAACCAAGAATGTGATTAGAAAAAGAAAACAAAATTGCCCACCAGGTTTGCAGTTCTTTTCGCAAATTTGTTCTATCCTTAATTTTGACAAATTGGGACATTATTCCCATTGAAGTTTCTGTTTATCCTGGAGAAGAATTCAGTACCTCATTAAGAAAATTCCTCTTGCTCTTAACTTGAATATTTCAAAGGAGAGTTTCTTTACCACAAAACCAAGCAATCAGTCCCATTCCTGTGCATAAATTTCTTTCCTTCAGATTATTGTTCCATGAAGCTACCTTGTCAGGAAACTGGAAAACTGCCATCTTCATTTATATTACCTTAGATGTATTTGTAGGCTTATGATTATATCTCTTTTCATTCCCACAGGATAGGCACAAATGCTAGCTGTCTGAGGATACAGGAAATTGAAATTTTGTCACCTGCAGAGGACTAAAAGTGCTTGATTTTTTTCCCCTTCAATGTTAAGAAAGGATCTCTTGTGCATGAAAGAAAATTACCTTCACTTCAGTAAGACACATCTGGAAATATTCTTAACTATAGTCTTGCAGTATGACTAAGAAAGCTGATACCAATGTTTTTGTGATTTATTACAAGAATGCAGTAGAGTCTTTCAGGGATGTTTTCTTTTACTCAGCTATTTGCTTGGGAATCACGATGCAACTGATAGCCAGAAACAGAAATTTTTCTTCACTAAAGTTCATTTTTTTTTTTCNGCAAAGTAATGTCTCTGCTTTTTAATATGCTGTCTAGGTTGGTCATAACTTTTCTTCCAAGGAGCAAGCATCTTGTAATTTCATGGCTGCAGTCACCATCTGCAGTGATTTTGGAGCCCCCCAAAATAAAGTCTGTCATTGTTTCCATTACTTCCTCATCCATTTGCCATGAAGTGATGGGACCAGATGCCACGATCTTAGTTTTCTGAATGCTGTGTTTTATCTTGGTTGATATCCCCCAACTAATACCAGTTTCAAGAATATTTAAAATAAGAACTACATTAAAATGTATTAAATTATAACATTCACACTCAGATCTTCCATAATCTTATGATTGCTGAGTAAATTTCAATGAAAATCTAGCAGAAAGTGCCACCTTCTAGAGTAACATTTGTCTGTAAACATTCTTTTAAAGAAAACTTGGTTTTTCTTTAGCCTTTGCTTTGTTAGTTATAACTGACTTGTCTAGTTGAAGTTGCAAAGTGATATACAAATTTCTTTCCTTTAATCACATGATTTCTCAACCTGACCACGTATATCTAGCAAAAGTCTTCATAAATGGACAAAGAAGCTTCTTTGGATCAGAACATATTTGAAGACTCAGATTTGAAGGAAAAAATTAGCTTTGTGAACATCATGCTGTTTCACNTCTATGCTTCTTCCACAGAGCTAAGCATTCAGAAAAATATATTATTTGTGTTATATGCTTTTACACCAAAAAGGAATTTATAAAACTAAGGTTCCGATTTTTTAAAAAGCAACTGCTTAAAAATTCAAGTCTGAAACAGCTCTAGTTAAGAGTTTCTACATCTAACTACCTGAGAGTGGAATAAATCCATCTGTCACCAAAATATCCTACTCCTGATGCTGTTGTATTTAAAAAAATAAAAAAGGATAAAAATGAAAGAAACCAACCCCCCCAAAAAAAGAAAACTTTTTAACTTTAAACTCATAACCTATCAATTATGGATACAAGAGCTTTTCTCTGTCACTTGCTATGTTATCAATAATATGCGACTTAAGACTGGAGTCTAACTCTCCCCAGATCAGATTTTATGGCAACTATTTTATAAGATGTGAGCATAAGCTGCCTTTCATTTCATTGTTTTCTGAGACTTGTGACTACATATACTCTAGCCTAGGGAACTTTTGGACTTTTATCAAATACTCTTGTCTATGATTCCTTGTCTAGATGAACCCCCTCCTCCTCACCGCTTTCCACACTAAACCTGACTAATGTTACAGTAAGTAGACCCACTCCAGGGGGAAACACAGACAACCTTCCCAGAACCGCCTCTGGGCTTTGATAAGGAATTGACTCCAAACTACATTGAGTTTGGGGGAAGGCACAATGTCTGGTTTGATAAATCTTGTCTGGACTTTCCAACCCTGCTCTTGTTTCAACTTCCCCTGCTGCAATCTGAATCTATTTTGGAATCCTAGAAGATTGCAAGAAGACAAAAGAAATTTCTTTCCTTGTTGTAAGGTTTATGACCTTCTGTCTGATGTTCGACAGTTGAGAAGAGTCATTTTCTAACAATCAGGGACTGTCTTTGAGACCTCGACACTACAGTAAACATTGAGGGACGCATTTTGCTTACTTAGAAACCCAACATGAAATACAACATTTGGGGTTGGGAGTAGAAGAGTGTCCGGGCCTTTAAAAGCAGGCTAGTTTCCAGGTTGTAACACGTTACCAGTGAGCTCTGTAGGCAAATCAAGACATCTGGCCTTCCAAAATTCTTGTTTAATTCAATAGCCCAAGTCTAAAAGTTTCAAAAATTCCCAAGATATGGATAATTACACAAATACTGTTTTCCACTTCAAAAACTCTTAAAGATTTATTAAAATCTGAAGTCGTGAGGACTATTTTTGAGAGAATATATCATTAGAAAATACACACATTTTAATTTAGGACTCATTTTAAAATTAGGAAACATTAACACTGAAAATGTTCATTTCCCAACTGAGGAGAAAGACATACTGTTTAACTGAAGAGCAGGGAAAGTAAGATTGATCCAGTAACATTCTTTTTACCTATCAGATAAATATTAAGAATACTAATATCCTACTAATATTATATTTACTTAAAATTCTTTCCTTTCCTCAAAACAATTAAGGGGAAATATTGCAAACTATTCTTCTATAAAAAGGGCTATGTTTAAGTTTCTAAGTCAGTCAATCCCTCTTTCTTTCCTCCCCTCCCTCATCTTTCACTCTGCAAAGGAACGCAGGTAGCTCTGTCATCAGAAAGTGGATTTATTGTGCCACTGAACTTAGATCTCCCTCTGGAGATATCCAATGTTGCCCTATCTCTTCTTTCCAAAGGAAAATAGATGAGCTGGCTAAACTGTTAGATCTTACTTCTGGATTCTCCACAGATTTCTGGCCATGAATTGAAACCCTAGCTGAAACAACATCAAAGACGTGAATTCCAATTTTTTCCCAGAGTGATAGTCTATGCAAGTGTTTTATTAGTTGTCATATGTTTGAGATGAAGGAGATTTCTTTTTACATGTGAGTAAATTAAAAAGGGGATAGCAATTAGGAAAATATCTCTTAAAAAAAAGTTATTTCTAATATTTGAGTCCTGTAAGGGATCCAATATAAAATTAAACTAAAGGAATATTTCTTGAAAAATTTAAACATATTATCAGGTATATTCCTGATAAAGGATTAAGGGATCTTTAATAAATGCTCTCCAGGGAGAAGAGAAAAGTTGAAGGGTTAATAAATACTCTTTTTGTGTGTTCAATTGTTTCCAGGTGATTTCTATGTGTCATACCTTGTGCTAGATAATTTATATTTCAATGATCTTATTGAATATATACATTAACACTGTTACTAATATGTGTATTATTATTTCAGTTTTGCTGATCATGAAACTAAGCCTTTGGCAATCTACCGACTTAGCTAACAGTTCTACAGCTTGCATTCAAACCCAATATGTTTGTCTCTGTAACTCATATTCCCTATTCCCCTTGGGAGAGAGGGGATATTCTCTAAGATATATGGCTTCCATTACTAACTTCACCATAGGAGCAGCAGGGGTAACCTCAGTTTCCAAAGGAATGTTCTAAAGTAAGCACAAGTTAAAATGTAAAATCAGATTAGGCATTAAAATATATTCATAGTATCAACTTGCAGCACTTTTTAAGACAAATCACTTATATCTCCTATAAATATACAGAGTGTAATAATCTAGCTCACAGTAGACATTAAACGAATGTTTATTGGGTCACTGCTTATTAAAACGTGTTTCTTTCTTCTTAGTAGTTCATTATATTTTATATTGATAAAACTGTGATGTGAAAAATGATTAGGTAGTTAGATCATTACCTCTAAAATATATAAGCCTTTGATACTTTTTGAAAGTCAGCTTAAAACTACCTTTAAAATATTATATCATAAAACTATTTCATAATTTGTATTACAATGTATATGTAATACATATGCAGTAAGAAAATTAGCATTTGGCTTTTAATACTTACATTATACACATATGTGGTATAATAATATATACTATATAGTTATAGTAACCAATACTTTAAGGCAAACAGTAAGAAGCAATGAAATCTTTGAAATAGCTATATTATATATTCGAGTATTTGATATTTGGTTTTACTTCACTGCAACCATAATATATGATGAAGCTCAGAAAACATTCAATTAGAAAAAACCGAAATGCTGTTGCACAATATAAGAAATTAGTAATCATTTTTACTGTTATGGGCTTCCCAGGTAGCTCAGCTGGTAAAGAATCCACCTGCAATGCAGGAGATCCTGGTTCAATTTTTGTGTCTGGAAGATCCCCTGGAGAAGGGATAGGCTGTCCACTCCAGTATTCTTGGGCTTCCCTAGTGGTTCAGCTAGTAAAGAATATGCCTGCAATGTGGGAGACCTGGGTTTAATCCTTGTGTTGGGAAGATCCACTGGAGAAGGGAAAGGCTACCCTGTTTTTTAATCAGAGCATCAATCATATTACATAATTCTGTCATTCGTAAGACAAAAATCATAGCTGAAATTCAAAAACTACACTGTTGTGTCAAATTATTTTTACTTTAACTATATTAACTATTGTTATTAAAATAGTTACCTCAAACTAAATACTTCTATTCTACTGAAATTTACTTTAATTCAAAGAAACCCATCTGTTTTACTTCAGAATGAACAAATTATTCACTCTAATAACAGATCTAGAGCTTCAGCATATATTAAACGACAGGACTTTAAAATGAATGAAGTGTACAGAACTGCACTGAAGTGCTAAAATGAAGTATCATATACTTTCAGAAAATTAATGGGAAAATGAGAAAATGACAAAACTTGGCAACAAGAAGTTACACTTCATAGTTTGCAAAACAGAATAAATTGGCTTCAAGATGCAGAAAAATGATCTTGGCAGAAATCTGGGTTATTGTGAAGCGATTCATTTAAATAATAAGTGAATTAGTAATTATTAGGAAAAGCAAAGGAAAATCACAAGGAATCAGTGTGGGTTCACTGAAAATAAGTCATGCTACCTTCGAGGTGTTCAGGCCTGTTTGATCAGGAAAAATGTGGTAGAAATCAAATAACATGATATTCTTTGTGAAAAATACTGGGATAGAAAATTAGTACGGTTAAAAGCAAAGGAAACTAAACACAATTAAAATAAAGAAATAAATCATAAGGACATGGGGATTGTGAAGTCATATAACCGACATATATAATGGTAAATTTAAAAATAATAAATCAGTAGCTAAAGTGACTCTATCTCATTAACTTAGAATAAACTAGAAAAGAAGAGACTCAAAATGCATACATTCAGAAGAGCTTATGGAAGTATTTGCAAAATTCCTACCAGTCCAAAGACTCTAAGAAAGGGGTATGTTACCAATTGAAAAATTATCAGGATGCAGGCCAAGTATTCTGGCAGTCTCCAAACATCAGAACACTCAGATAACTTGGTTTTAGGAAGACAAAACGTTACAGACAGAATCTTGAAAATGTGTCCCACATGGAGATTAAAAGAGGAATCAAAGTGAAAACATATCAAGCATTTATTTGTCAAATGTCAGGAATTAACAACTGGGAGGAGAAAGATACTATTAATAAATGCTTCACACACATAACATTTGCAATTTAAACTCTATTTTTCTTTAGTGACAAATTTTCCTGCATGAAATCAATCAGTTACCCAAAGAACAATGTAAGAGCATACTAAACACAGACCAGAGCATAGTTAATGAATATTTTCCAAGAAAGAACTCACTATTAACATATAAAACTTAGTAAGTACAGCAAAATGACTAGAGATCACTAAGTGCCAAAAGTGAAAAGGAAAAGTTAATCAAAACTGAGTAATCAATTAAAGATAATTACAAATTCCCGAAATGAGAGATATAATGTCTTGAGAATACAAAACTCACTTGTTTCATTTTTTGAAAAGTACCATCTAATAAGTTAGACAGTGAAATACGCACAGCTCTAATAATAGATATTTTCTCATTGAAACTCAGTTCAGATAGTGTCACTACACAGAAAATAGTTCAAGGAGTCAAACAAACTCCTTGAAGAAATAAAAGCTAAAGTTTATCTATCAGTTCAGTTGCTCAGTCGTGTCCGACTCTTTGCGACCCCATGAACTGCGCAGCATGCCAGAGCTCCCTGTCCATCACCAACTCCTGGAGTCCACCCAAATCCATTCATATTGAGTCGGTGATGCCATCCAGCCATGTTATCCTCTGTTGTCCTCTTCTCCTCCTGCCCTCAATCTTTCCCAGCATCAGGGTCTTTTCAAATGAACCAGCTCTTCGTATCAGGTGGCCAAAGTACTAGAGTTTCAGCTTCAACATCAGTCCTTCCAAGGAACAACCAGGACTGATCTCCTATAGGATGGGCTGGTTGGATCTCCTTGTAGTCCAAGGGACTCTCAAGAATCCGCTCCAAATCCACAGTTCAAAAGCATCAATTCTTCGGCACTCAGCTTTCTTTATAGCCCAACTCTCAGATCCATACATGACCACTGGAAAAACCATAGCCCTGACCAGACAGA
>SJYV01042559.1:268589-308251 GCA_006410875.1 Neotragus pygmaeus
AAAAAAAAAAAAAAAATCCATTCAGGCCCATTGTTCACAATGAAAACTGTTTTATTACTTTAGGAATGCTCTTGTTTGAAACACTAAGAAGCAAATGATGTTTAATGTTGAGCAATCTAGGCCTACTCACAATCCAAACAATTTACTCCCAATTCCATCTTCCAGTTCAGGATTCAACCAAAGCCTCAGTAAAACTCTAATATCTAAAAACCATGAACCATGCAAAATACCAATAAGCTGCGAAATGTATAATTTTAGATTATCGTATAGGTGACATCTTCATTTTAAAATATTTTGAAAATAAGCAGCCAAAATAAAATGGACAAATTGCTTTCTTAATGATAAAACAGTAATAGTATTAGACAAGCTAAATAGAATATATGGAGCCAATTTTAATGATCACTCATTCATCTTTTTTTTTTAATTGGCTAACATATTTATTTATTTTCAAAAGCCTTAAAGAATGCAGCAGAAAATTAATGTGGTGTTCTGTAGAGCCAATGCTGATTAATACCTTTGACTACCTGGCAAAAAATACCTACTTTCTTACATAATATGTAGACAGAAAGAAAGAAAGATAAAAACATTATAATTATTACAGAACAAAAATGTTAAAGCTTGAAGATGGCCATTTTTTCGTGGAACTTATCTTTTTAAATACGGGGGGGAAATGAGTCAGTGTATTAGCATCATAAGATTGCTGCTCTGATTGAAAACTGTTCATTGTCTTGCCCTATGGTTGTTTATTCTTCCCCTAAATTACTGTGCTCTAGTATCCTTCTGCCAAAAACATTTTAAACTAAACTAAATAGCATGTGCAACAAATTTCCTCTGTTCTGTTAAGTTGGCCTTAATAAAAATTATTAAAGACTACAACTAAAGAATTATAGGGCAGGATAGAAGACCTAGGGAAAAAATTCTCTTTTTCCCCAACAAAATATCCCTAACATTTTAAATGGCATTTACTTGATCTATATTGGCACATGTGTGGAGAGCAGGGTGTATGTGTCTACACATATATCATGCCTACAAGCTGGCTGGCTAAAATGGCATCATCTATTTATATAAATTTCACATATCTTTCCACCCATGGTCTGACCTAGATAGGAGGTTATGCAAATATAAGCAAAACTCAAGTAGCATTTTTTTTCATCTTATAAAAATTCATGAACATCATTACCACATGCTTTCATTCATTAAAAAAAAAAAGTGACTAAATACCATCTGTGCACGATAGTCTAATTAGGGATTAGAATCACAGACGCTTTGCTGGCTCACATGTTCAAGCACATGCCCCCTTGACCATTTCAGAAAAGAAAATAAAAAAGAACAATAAAAACATAGTCAGCGGCATCCCTTTGGATTCAGCTTTGGCTACTAGAGTTAACTAACCCCACAGAATTTAGCTGTCTAGCACTCCCTTTGGCAATTGACTCTTTTTTTTTTCCCCTTGATGTGCATGCCTGCCCCAGCACAAGCCTTAGGATAAACTTGGCATCACATGAACCAGGTTTTAATAAGTTCAAACAACATTTTACAGAAGACTGGTTTTTACAGTCTGCAACATATAGCAGGGGCAAATTTTTCTAGACTTGGTACCCACAATAGAAAATTCAAGTGATAATACTAAATTGTTCTGAAAGAAAATTAGCAAATTATAGTTATTAATCAGGAGTGATATAATATATATATATATGACCCTGTACAATATGAATAATAAAACTTATAATACTTATTAAAACCTCATGATAATTTTAGGATCCATGTATTATAGAACCTGAATTGATAAAATGAGTTCATAAAGTCAATATGTCATATTTATTTTCAGTTATGACTACACTTCTTCCTTATCCTAGCTTCTAGTAAAATGACTGCATTAGAAGCATTTTAAACTATAAAGATCATGCAGTCTAATTTGATGTAAATGCTGCTAGTCCTAACAGTGAGGATCAGAAGACTGAATCCTATATAGCCATTTAAGATGTCAACAATTAAATACCTTCTGCAAAAAAAAAAAAAAAGAGCAGTTCAATTTTTATTGTCTTTCACAACCAGAAAAAAAAAATGTGTACTTTTTAGATTAAAAGAGTTTTCACTTTAGAAAATGTAGGTGGGGATATGATCACATATAGCAAATGATACCTTTGTGTCCTCTCCATCTAGCATAAAGTAAAAGAAAATAAACACTGAAAAAATAATAATTGAAAGAAAGGAGTGAATCAGTTAAGCCACCTATATTGTTACGAACATAAATTTAACACAGAAAATGGCACCATCACAAGGCCACTACTCTTTCAACCAACACAGTACTTTGAGACTCAAATTTGTATCTATTTTCTATTTCTAGTCCCATCCCAAAGATCCATAATGGGAGTGACCAGTCTGCTAAAGAGTAGCTATTTATGTCTTGGTTTCATAAGACAATTCCATGTCCAGCTGGAAAAAAAAAAAAAAAAAAAGTCCATGCATGTTTAGCCCAAACCAGCTATATAACTAGGTCTCTTCAAGTAAAATTAGGTCTACACAGATTCTTCACATCCAGATCCAAAGAGAAAAAAAAAAAAAGCCCTCCATTTAAATACAGCTTATAAAGTCTGGAATTATAAGCTATTCTTTCAGTGGTCAGACTTGGCTGGTTACTGACTAGTGTATTCTCTTTGGATTCTAGAGGCCATTTCTGATGAATATTGGCTACTGCAACAATTTCATATTGTCAACAGATGCTGGGGTGCTGCTTATTCAGCTATGGAGTGGTTGCCAGAGGAGGCTCATTGCTTTAGGCTGAAGCAAATTAATCCCAGCGGAGATGAGTTTTATTTGTTTCTCTAATAGTGGGAAGAAATATTGATGAGAGAATTCCTAGCTGTGCTAAGGACAAGAGGCTGCTGGATATTTCACCAATTCATTTCAGCGTCTCCAACTTAGAGGGCATGTGTGGTAGGAAGCCCCCTCTCAGGCTGTGTTACCCAGAGGGCATCTAGCTCATAGACCCCTCTTTCCACAACAAACATACAGCTCTTTGTTCTCCCTCTATTTACAGTGGAAAGTATTAGCCTCGTGTATGAATGTATTTATATCTGGCCATAAAATTTTTTGAAGAAATAATTAAAATGCCACTAAAAATTGTAAACAGCAAGAACTAAAAGCATTTTTCTTTCATGGTTGAATTTTGTATATTATTTTCAGACACTCAACATCCTGCATAAGTTCTCTGCTTTCTTGATGAGCTAATTTTCTAACTGAAGACACTGTTTTTCATATTTTTCTCTTACTTCCTGTTGAGAATTCTTCCTCCTCAGGAATAAAAACTAGCAGATTTTACTAACAACTGCATCAGAGTCATGCTCTAAAACAGCAAAAGCTCACAGTAAGAGAATAGGCAAAGATGGAAAGAGAAATACTTTCCAGTCTTTTAAACAGAAATTCCTTTTAAATAAGCTTGTTGGGCATCCAATAAGGGTATAGTTATTCAATTTTTTAATAAGAGTTACCAATTTAATATACTTTTAATGGGCACGGTATTGATAGATCAAATGGAAATAAGCACACAAACAGAGGTTATGGATTTTAACTATTTAATTATTGTTAGATGAATAGTAAATAAGTAACATCTGAAAATTCAGGGGTAAATTTAATGGTATTAGGTTTGATGTTTACATGCATTTCAGCCTTGTTTTTCCATCTCTTTGAAAACTAATGGTAAGTGAAGAAGTGAATTTTAGACATTTCTTCTCTTTGACCTTAAGAGTTACCATCCTCCAAATATTATAGTTTTAATCTAGGGAAATTTTCTTAAATTTAAAAGTGTTATAGAAATGACTACATTTGGAAAAAGTGTGTGCTATAATAATGGCCAATGGAATCTAGCATGAGCTTTACATTTTACGCTCAATTTCCTGATTTATAAAGGTAAAAAGCGTGCAGAAATTGATATGTGAAAAAGACCCCTGCAGAACTAAAATTGCAAATAACTTTTGACTCAAACAATGGAAGCTGAACCACATATTCCTCTGCTATACAAGCAAAGTCCATGTAAACATCCTACATGTTCAAAACACCATTGTGTCCCACCTCTCCTGCTTCTGCTCTCATCTTCAAGAGTTCACCCTTTCTTACTTCAAAATACAAGCTGTTTCGAGTTGACATTTTGAGCATAAGGCCATCATGGTGAAATATCTTCCAAATGTTTCTCTCACCTCAGAGAATGTGCACTCTATCTTCTTTCCGTGTTTCCCAGCATCTACTCCTCAACTGTCTATGAATGTCCTCAGGTTTTATCCCTCCATTTTTCTTCCCCTCCCTCAGTATTCCTTATCTGTCACTTCACCTTTCCATTCATTCATATATTTTTGTCATAAGCAGGACGAAAATATCTCTCAGTCTCTCTCCTCTGTGAGGTAACCCCTCTGTTTTCCTCACCTTTTCTCTCTCCTGTTCTACTCTACAGCAAAAACACTGAAATAAGCATTGTGCTTGGTTCCAGTCATTTTTTCCTTGGACATTTGTGCTCAAGTTTTAAATGTTTTACTTTCTGTTGCTTAAAAACAAAATACCAAAATGGCATGAGGGGATTTAGTATATGGGGAAAATTTAATATTTTGCCAAGACTTCTAGGCATTCTCTTATAGCAAAAATCACTGACATGATAACAACTGTCTGCCTTCAAGTATAAGATATTTTAATGATTATAATTTTCTGTCCCACTGCATTGATTATTCATTACTATACTGCAAATTTAAGGACACTATATGCTTTCTTGGGTTCACTCAAGAGTCCAGCCACCATTTAAAACTATCTCTTTCCCATTTAACGGCTGAAATTTCTTAGATGGATAGTTTTTAGACCTGAGAAAGACTTCAGAGTATAACCTTTTCATTTTATGAATGAAGTACTTGAAACCCCAAAAGTAAACTATTTGACCCAACATTTTACAGCAAACCTAGAATGGTGAGATTACCTTACATGTTTAAAGTCATAGAACCTAACTGCCCTGAGTAGTTGAGTACTGCAGGAGGAAGGAGTGAGAAGAATGAAGATAAAAAAGAAGAGAAGAGTTAGATCATAAAAACCATGCCTTTATTCAACTGGCACATGGTAACTACTCATTACATAATTGATTAATGAATAGTTAGATGCCACACAAAGGAACACAAGTTGTATTATACATCTGATGGGGAATCACTGAAGGATTCTGCTATAGGAAATGGTGATAACAGACCTGTACTTTAGAAATCAGCAAGGTTGTAGAAGATTAATTCCTGTAAGATGGAAGTAAAAGCAAAAAAGCCAGTTGAGAAAATGTAATAATTCAGATAAGAAATGATAAAGTCCTGGATTAAAATATTGCCAAGAAGAAAAAAAGGAAGATTATATTCATGTGCTTGTGTGTGTGTCTTCTGTAGGCTCCTCTCATGGAATGAAAACTATTTCTTTGTATGAAGGCTGCATCCACCACTTTCAACACTCTAATCTGACCTACGAGATGTTGTGTGAGTTAATCTTCATAAGAATCAAATAATGCTATGAAAACTTATGAGCATTTTCAAAAATGCTTCTCATAAAACAATGTTCTGTAAATCCCATTTGCCAAGGTAAGGATTTTCCATCTATGCAATCCAAAGTAATGAAATAATGATATTGAAAAAGTAATAATAATAACAACAATAGCACTTGACACATTAGGAATATACACATGCCAGGCAATATTCTAAGTATTTTACTCATTTGATCCCTGTAGCAATTTTATAATATAAGGATTATGACTACTCCATGTTATAGATTAATAAATTGAGAAATAGAGAGGTTTACTCACATGTTCAGTATTAAATATCTACAAAGAGATGGAGACTGAATTTGAAATTTGTCAGTAAAGTATAGGTCCTACACTGATTATATTTTTCATAAAATAATGATCATATAACCCTGCCCATTTTGAAGATTAACAAAATAAAGTAAAATGACATGTTCAAGGCCATGCTACCGACAGCAAAAAGTGTGTATATGTGTTTTCACACTTTAAGGAACTCAAAATTCATTTAATGAATACTATAACCTGGATATAAAAAAGTTCATATATTTGATACACATAGTTTTCCTCTTGGTTTTGCTTTAAAAAACACCTTCAAATAGTTATGTATGCATGCATGCTAAGTTGGTTCACTCGCTTCAGACTCTTTGTGACACTACGGACTGTAGCCCGCCAGGATCCTCTGTCCATGGAATTTTTCAGGCAAGACTACCAGAGTAGATTGCCATGCTCTCCTTCAGGGGATCTTGCTAACCCAGGAATCGAACCCATGCTTCCCATGTCTTCAGCATTGGTAGGCAGGTTCTTTACCACTAGCACCACCTGGGAAGTCCAAATAGTTACATCACATATTTAATCAGTAATATTTTTCTGGGCTTCTCCTCTGGCCCAGATGGTAAAGAATCTTCCTGCAATGCAAGAGACCTAGGATCAATCCTTGAGTCAGGAAGATCCCCTGGAGAAGGAAATGACTACCCACTCCAGTATTCTTGCCTAGAGTATTCTATGGACAGAGTACCCTGGTGGGCTACAGTCCATAGGATCACAAAGAGTTGGACAGGACAGAGCAACTAACACTTTCATTTTCAATGTTTTTTCCACAATGAGAAGTTAACCTTGCTAATCAGAATTGTAGAAATTTAGAATATATGTCTTTCAGAGGGGAAAGAAATAAATAATTGAAAATAAGTTGAAGATAAAAACAATAGACAATAAGGCTCTTTAACCCATGTTCACATGTTGCTGACAAATCCAATCCATTTCATTCATTAAAATTTTTGCCTTTACACATATAAATCATGTAAACAGAGTAAAGAAAACCATTGCCATTCAAAAAAAGGCATTCATTGAATAAAAGTATGATTGTTTTATATACCCCCCGTATATATCAATCGCAAAAAGACAATCTGGAATATTTTTAAAAATACACAAAATAAAACATACTATATGATTCTATCCATGTAAAGGTAAAAACTAATTTAATATATGATGTTAGGAGTCAAGATAGTAGTACTGTACAGGAGAAAGGCAAGGCAAAGTTTGAGAGGACCTCCAAACAGCTTCTATTTGTTGTTCTGCACAAGGGTTATAGAGATATACTTAATTTTTTGTAATTTAACTAGCTGTATACTAATGATTTATGGAAGCTTCTATATGGACAATTCAATTAAAGTTGTATTTTATAAAACATTCATTATTAATTAATTAGTAGGCACTTTTATCATTGTAATAGAACAATATGTAATTCCTAGTACTGAAGAAGAAATTACTATGTTGCAACAAAATTAATTAAAATCAGAGCTCAAAAAGGGAAAGGAGAGAGACATGACGAAATTACAGCAGGTTAACTTAAGAATATCTTGAATTTTGGAGTCAAACAAGCCTCAGCTCAAAATTTTGCACCATCACTTCTTAGTTTGGGACTTATCTATTAAAATGGGCTTTCGAGAGACTCAACGAAATTCATTACTGGACTTCAATCAACATTAATTCTCTTGTCCTTATACTGTCCTATAAAGTTGTGTGCAAACACACCAAAAATTAATTAACTTTAGCTTTAAAGCTAGAAGGCTGGAGAACAGTTGTAAAACTTAATACTTCCCAGAAATGACAACTGAACAAACCCTTGAAGCAGGAGCTGAACTTGACCAAGATGATTTCAAGAAAGGCAAAAATCAGAAAAACATAAGTACTCAAAGATATTAAGCTATTCAAGTCCAGTGATACTTAGCAGTTCTTTGTGAGTAAGTGTGGAAGAGAGAATTAGAGAGTGACAGAAGAAGCTGGACAGGTATGTTTAAATCAAGTAGTGATGGGACTTGCGTGCTAACACAGGAGTGTTCTGCTTGGTTTACGTTTATCCTATAATTACGAGGTAAATATAAATATTAGGCTTACACGGTTCCTTGAGATCTGAGTAAGATCAGTACACACCTCCTTTCCAAATGCTTGGTGGTTCAAATACCTCCTCAAGCTTTTTGCCGAATCACTGAAAACTGCTTCTGTAACTGGGATTTCTGTTTCACACTACATTACCAAACGTGAAACTGAAACTCTTCCCAGGTTTGCACATAAGCCCACAACCAAAAAATCCTCTCCAGAAAGTATCTGTGACTTTAGTCCTCTTGCCAAAAAGGAGAAGATCATGAGGAGATGCACATATGCATACAACTTCAAGTTCAAGGTTAGACACTGTGTTTCTTAAAATGTTGCCTCACAACAAGGGAACTTGGGGCCAGAGGAATTCTTTCCTGTCTATCCTTTTTAGAATGCAGTTTTGATCAGTTAAATGTTTTGTTTTTAACAAAATAGACTATCAAAAAATGACTTCTCTAGATAATATATATTTGATTAATCACAATGTCCCTTTCTCTGAGATTAAAATTTAAAAAAAAATTAATGCTAACAACGTATTACAGCTAAGTCACTGATTTACAAAATTGAAATGCTTATAGGTGTGTCGAGTTTTAAAATCTAGTCTGATCATGGCTGAGAAATGTTAACTACTATATGTACTACAACAAAGCAGCAATTGCCAGCTTTTTGTGGTGACAGGTTAGAAGTATCTAATGATAATATTCATAAAACAAGTCTTATTTCCACTATTCCTTTTCTTGCCCCAAAATAACACACCATTTTTAGAATGTAAGTCCAGTTCATATTAATAACCATGTCGATCCTAAAGTGAGCACTGTCTGCAAACAAACAGGATTAAAGAAGTCCTTTCTCCATCTTCAAACAGTAAGTCTTTACATTTCAGAAAGCCCTCTGGGTTGCTTTCTTGTCTTGACTTCAAAGAGCTATATAAACTTAGATCAATTTTGCAGTGGCATAATCTGATGAGAAATGAGCCTGACTCCACTTCAGGTCATAGTGAGCCAACCTCCAAAAAATGCTAAAAGGTGTACAATTTTTATAAAAATTTCCCTTACCAGTGCCATAGAATAGCTAGCTATAACATTAAGATGGATATAAGACCCATGAGTCATTTGAAAAAATCACTGTTCACCCACTGGTTTGATGTTTCTTATGTGTGACACTAGATATATTAGAATATAAGTAACGGGTCCTTAAAAACTACAATACTATTGCCTCCTTTATGACAAGATAATGCATTCTGAACAAAGGTAACCCCTCTTAAAGGCAATGTTGGAGCCTGTAGCTTTAGATAACAGAGATTTCTAAAACAAACAAATAAAAAAATCTGACTTTGGGTAGATGCTCCAATTTCAAAGGCTAAACTATTAGCAAGCCTGTAGAAGTGACCATAAATGAATTCAATACAAAAATGTATTAATACTGCTTGTAAAAAGTAAAACAGTGTTTTTGCTTTCCTTGTTCTATGTTTACATTAAGCATTTTTTTTCCAAAATATGCCGGTTTATGTTTATTTCCTAAATTTCAAAAAGAATTAAAGATGAGCCAGGACAGCACATTTTTTCACATATGCTGGAGCAGCATATTAGAGGAACGCTAGAGGCTCTCGCATTCTTTCTTTCCAAATTAAATTACATTTCCAAGTTTACTCTACAGAGGACCCTAAAATTAAATGACATCCACCAACCTGACTTCTTTAGAGAGCCATAACCAGGAAGAAAGTACACATGTGCATGAGGGTACATACACGCGGACATGGTTCTAATTAGGGTGGACATAGTCTTCCAGTGATTGATGCACACACGATGCCTCTTCCTAGTCAGGTAGAAATGTTAGAAGTCAGCAATTTAGCGAGATCAGAGACAACCATGTATATTGCCAGTTGGGCAGCTTGACAATATGGGGTTTTGATTCCTGCTTGGGAACTGTGTGTTCTGAACAGCACACGTCTCATTTGGACTGAAGGAACACAGAAAATAACTCCAAAGAGAGGAATTGGGGAAAGTCAGTCACTAAAAAGGGATATATTTAGAATCGCACCAAGTTTAAAGATGAACAATTACAACACAGGTTCTAAAAGAAACTAGATTGGAAGAAATAAGATTTTTAATAAAAATATAACTTTCAAAGCTAGTGAGACTAGGACATTACTCTTGTTCTTGTTCTTCCTTCTTTCTGACTGGCTCCCCCAGTAATGTCAAATTTTACTTTAATGTCACCTTATCAGTGAGCTCTCCCAAAAACATCCAAAACTAAATCCTCCTTATCTCCACTGCACTCACACCATTTCATTTCTTTATTTTTCTCCATAGCATTATCACCATCTAATATGACTTATTTTACTAAGATAACTAATATTTTACTTATTTTCTTAATGTTCATCTCTCCCACCTAGATTATAAGATCTGGAAGGACAGGAATGTTTTCTGTTTTATTCATAACAGTATCTCCAGGACTCAGAAAAATTTCTGAACAGACTAGGTGTTTCATAACCATTTGTAAATAAACAAAGAATCCCCAATGTGAAATTAGTACACTAAAGAACAGCAGCTGAATGTCTTAGTGTCTATTAAGATATATTCTGAACTCATTTTTTCAGTCTTATTTTTAGTTATCGGGGTATTTTACATGCTGATTACATTTACATTAAACTTTTTTTTCTGTGCAATCTAAATAATTTGTTCAATTTACTAGGTTTTGTCCATTCTTTTTTCTGTATTCCACCCTGAGAAATAAAATGTTATAAAACATGAATATCAGAAGAAATAAAGGTGGGAACAGATGAGATAATTTAAAACACTGAGTCAAAAATATGTGATTACAGTTGCAGTTTCAGTAAATGGCAAGAGTAGCTCAAATTAAATTAAACCACCCACTGATAACTATTGTACACTCTGGACAAAATGTAAGGAACACTTCTTTGAAAGCACTGGAGAATGACTAAACACAGGCATAAAATGGAAAGGATTAAACCTTGAGAGAAGAAAACTGCACTGGGAACTAATGTGAGGAAATACACATTAATACAGCTTTTCCACTGAAGGCACTCCCCAGGCCATGCAGAAACAATGAGTTAGAATTCAATTACAGAACTCAAGCATAAAACCACAGTTTACTGGACTGAGATGCAAGAGAATGGAGCTCAGAACTGCCAGAATGGCTAGAAATTAAAGGAGAAAAAAAAATCCAGAAATGAGAGAGTTACATATGAAGGAGCTACAAAACTGCTTATAACTTCCCCTCAAATCCTTGAATGACTCATGAATTGTAGACCCATGACATTGTAGATGCCAAAGATCCCAATGGGAAGCATTGGCTAGAAGGCCAAAGAAGGCAAGGTTAACATGGGGAAGATGAAGTTGAAGTCACACCAAGTTACAAGAGCCTCATCTTATGAATTGGAGAAGGAACTGGCAATCCACTCCAGTATTCTTGCCTGGAGAATCCCAGGGACAGAGGAGCCTGGTGGGCTGCCGTCTATGGGGTCGCAGAGAGTCGGACATGACTGAAACTACTTAGCACGCATGTATGCATGCATTGGAGAAGGAAATGGCAACCCATTCCAGTATTCTTGCCTGGAGAATCCCAGGGACAAAGGAGCCTGGTGGTCTGCCGTCTATGGGTCTGCACAAAGTCAGACACAACTGAAGCTATTAGCACGCATATATGCATGCATTGGAGAAGGAAATGGCAACCCATTCCAGTATTCTTGCCTGGAGAATCCCAGGGACTGAGGAGCCTGGTAGGCTGCCGTCTATGGTCTGCACAGAGTCGGACACGACTGATACAACTTAGCAGCAGCAGCAGCATCTTATAAATAAAGCCCATATCTTAGGCATAAAAGAATCATCCTGGACTAAAGACAAAACCAAAACAAACAAACAAAAAAAGCATTACTAAAAAAACTAAAACTAAGCCATCTTAAAGTTTATGGTGTCAGAGTATAATTTAATTGCCTGCTGTAAGAAAAATTAACATACTTCAGGAAAAGAGAACAGAATGCCGACTCATTCCAATGCCTAATTTGCAGTGACAGATTTCTACACATATAACTAATATACAGAAATATGCTAATGAAATAAAAAGAAGCCTATAGAAACAGACCTCAATGTATCGCCAGCATTGGACTTAGCAGGCAAGGGCTTTAAAGCAGCTAACGAAAATAAGTACAGTGACTGAATGGAAAACACAGTCATAATAATCAAACAGATAGAAATATTTAGCAGGCAAGTAAAAAGTATAAAAAAGAATCAAAATAAAATTCTACAACTGAAAAGAAATAAAAATCTGTAAAGAAAGTAACAGCAGATTGGAAATGGCAGAAAGCAGAACTAGGATGAACTCGAAAACTGTTCCCTAGAAATTATCTAACGGAAGATAAATGATTGAAGTCAAATGAGTAGAAACTTATGGACAGGAGGATTAATAAAGAATGACCTGATATATTCATGAAAATAAAAACAGCAAAAAGAGAACAGAGGGAAAATAACTGGAAAAGCATTCCATGAAATAATGGCAAAATTTTCCTGAAGTAGGAGAAAAAAAAAAGAATAAAGCTCCAGGAAACTTTATGAATAATAATATGAATGAATAATAAATAAATTAAAACACCTAAACATATCATGGTCAAATTTCTGAAAAGCTAAAAAAAGAGAAAAGCCTTGGAAGAAACCAAAGGAAAAGATGTACCTAAATTCTATCTATTTTCTCCTCAGGATCAGTAAAATCAAGGAGACAATGAAATAATTAAACTGCTGAAAGGTAAAGGCAAAAACAACAACTTGAAAAAAGAATCCACAGATTTATATATCTGGTGAATATATCTTTCAAAATTGAAGGTGAAATAAGGCTGTATTCAGATAAAGGCTGAGAGCATTTATTGCCCAAAAAAAAAAAAACAAAAACCTGCACCACAAAAATGTTAAATGAACTTCTTTGGGCCAAAGAGAAATAACACCAGACGGAAACCTTAAACTACAAAGAAAAAGGATAAATTAAAGGCTTTTTTTTCTCTCTTAATTTCTTATAAAACTATTTTAAAGCAAAAATTTGTAATATATTATGTGGTTTATAACATATCAATATAAATTATGAGACAACATTACAAAAAAAGGAAGTGGAGGTAAACCGAATGATGCTGGTGTAAAGTTTTTATGTTCTACTTAAAAAAATACAATAGCAACACCAAGTAGACTATTATCATTTAAGTATGCATATTAAGATATGGCAACATGCTCCAATATTCTTGCCTGGAAAATTTCCACCATCAGAGGAGTCTAGTGGACTATAGTCCATGGGTCACAGAGATGGATACGACTGAGTGACTGAGCGTTCACACATGCATATATTTATAATTAGCACAGTAATTTAAAAATTAATAGTAACAGTATAGCTTACACGTGCATAGTTAAAGATCTAAAAGGGTAATGAAAATGGAATACTAGTATATATTTGTTACGCGTGTTTGAATATACACATATGATGACAAAATAACAGACCCAACTATACAAATGATTACGTTAAAACTAAACTTCCCTGGTGGCTCAGGTGGTAAAGAAGCTGCTTACAATGCAACCCAAGTTTGAACTGGGTCAGGAATATCTCCTGGAGAAGGGAATGGTTACCCACTCCAGTAGTCATGTATAGTTTTTCCAGTAGTCATGTATGGATATGAGAGTTGGACTATAAAGAAGGTTGAGCACTGAAGAATTGATGCTTTTGAACTGTGGTGTTGGAGAAGACTCTTGAGAGTCCCTTCAACTGCAAGGAGATCCAACCAGTCCATCCTAAAGGAAATCAGTCCTGAATATTTATTAGAAGGACTGATGTTGAAGCTGAAACTCCAGTACTTTGGTCACCTGATGCAGAGAACTGACTCATTTGAAAAGACCCTGATACTGGGAAAAACTGAAGGCAGGAGGTGAAGGGGATGATAGAGGACAAGATGATTGGATGGCATCACTGACTCAATGGACATAAGTTTGAGTAAACTCTGGGAGTTAGTAATGGACAGGGAAGTATGGTGTGCTGCAGTCCACAGGGTAGCAAAGAGTCTGACAGGGCTAAGTAACTGAACTGAACTGAACTCACTCCAGTATTCTTGCCTGGAGAATTACATGGACAGAGAAGCCTGGCAGGCTACAGTCCATGTGATCGCAAAGAGTAGGACACGACTGAGCACTTAACACTTTCACTTTTCATCCTATATTATTAGGATGGCATAGACATCCTTAGACAATATTATTAGATGATTATATTGATAATATTAGACTAAAATTTAAAAAATCAAGACTACCCAGCTTTGAGAAAAGAAAAGTGAAAGTGAAGTCACTCAGTCATGTCTGACTCTTTGCGACCCCATGGACTGTAGCCTACTAGGCTCCTCTGTCCATGGGATTTTCCAGGCAATAGTACTGCAGTGGATTGCCATTTCCTTCTCCAGGAGATCTTCCCAACCCAGGGACTGAACCCAGGTTTCCCGCATTGTAGACAGATGCTTCACTGTCTGAGCCACCAGGGCCACAAATATGAATTTACACATAAGTTAAAAGTACGTGGATGGAAAAAAAGTATAACATTCAAACATTAAGTATAATAAAGCTATATCATTGCATTAATACCAAACACTAAAAGTCAAGACCAAAAAATAAAGGACAGAGAGACATTTCACAATGATACAAATGTTAATAACAATCTTAATTAGTAGCTTAATAAGAAAGATTGAAAATAACTTGAAAATTAACAGAGCTAAATATATTTACAATTATAAATCTTTACAACTAGATTTACAAATGTAATTATAGTTGAAAATTTTATCATTCTCTCTTACTGAGAAAAACTTAATATTGTTAAGATGTCCATTCTGCATAAAATGGTCTATAGATTAAGTACAACCCTAATACAAATTTAAGCAGGTTTTTTCTTTTGTAGGTATTAACAAAGTTATTCTAAAATTTTTGAAACTTTAAAGAACCAAAATAGCTATAATAATTTACAAAAATATGGAGAATAAATCATAATTTTAAGATGCTAATGATATAATAATCAAGAAAGTTTGTATATTTGTTATTTGGCATAACAAAGATAAACAGGTCAACAGAACAGAAGAGAAAGTCTAGAAACAGGCCCAAACATATAATACAAATTGATTTCAACAAAAGTGCCAAGGCAATTAAACTGAGTAAGGAAGGTCTCCTGAATAAATCATGCTGAAATGACTGGATAAATATATGACCAAAAAAACCCTTTTTCCCCTTCTTCACACTACACACAAAAATCAATCTGACATATATCTTTGACTTAAATGTAAAAGTTAAAATGATAAACTTTCTAGAAGACAACACATCCATAGATTCATGCCATTGGAGTAGGCAGATTTTTTTTTTTAAGAATAAAATGGCTGTGAACATTTTTAATGGATAAATCGAACTTCAGTAAAATTAAAATCTTCTACTCACCAGAAGATACCATTAATGAAATGCAAAGGCAAGTCACAGACTGAGAGAAAACATTATACATATAGATTTATATAAACATACATATATACACATATATTAAATATATGAGAAAGGATTTACATCTACAATATATTTTAAAACATTCTATGAATCAATAACATAAACACAAAGAGGCTCCCTAAATGGGCAGAAGACTTAGACAACACAAAAGAAGATAAATGTATGGCTGATAAGCATATGAAGAAAAGTTCCAAATCATAAGGCATTAGAGAAAGACAAATTAAACCATAGAAAGAGGTCTTGTATCCTCCAGAATAAATCCTTCACTAAAGATCGTGAAGATGTAGAGCAGTAAGACCAGTTATACCATTGAAGAGAGTATACAGTGGCAAAATCGTGTTGGTAAACTGATTATCTTTTATAAACTTAAACATACACTTAACATACAACCCAGCAATTCCACTTCAAACTACTTATCCTCCCCACTCACAAAAAGAAAATATGTCCATAAAAGTACTTCTACAATAACATTTCTAGCAGTACATTCGTAATAGTCCCAAACTGTAAATAATCTAAATGTCCACTAATAGGTGAATGAATGGCCACACTGCGATATATTCATACAATATAACTCAACAGAGGATGAGATGGTTGGATGGCACCACCAACTAGATGGACATGAGTTTGAGCAAATCCAGGAGTTGGTGATGGATGGACAGGGAAGCCTGGCATGTAGTAGTTCATGGGGTTGCAAAGAGACATGACTGAGCAACTGAATTGAACTGATAATTCCACTCAGTAATTTTAAAAAAAGAATATTGATTTCTGTTAACTAGTGGATGGAATTCACAAACATGTCAAGTGAAAGAAGTCATATCAAAAGAGTACATGCTGAATCATTCCATTTACATGAAGTTAAAACATAGGCAAAACTAATCTATTAGGATAAATATCTAAACAGCTACTGACTATGGTAAGGGATAGCCTGGAAAAGGGAATGAGGAAACTCTTGCAATGACAGACACGTTTTATATTTTGATTAGACTTGTTGTCACTTGGGCATATACATTCATCAATACTCAGATTGGACACTTAGATATATGCAATTCACTGCATGTAGAATTTCCTTCAATAAAAAGATGTGACTCCCTACTCCCTAGTTTGATATTTATTTTAAAATTAACTTTTAACATATAAGATTTACTAAATGCTATCACACAGCTAATACAAAACACCAGCTAATATAAAGTATCAAGCAAGTACTGTGAGACCTACAGTTCCAAAATTAGAAAAGACATTATAATCAGCATTGGAAGTGTTCCTATACTATTTGGAGCTTCTCTGATGACTCAGCAGTTAAGAATCTGCCTGCAATGCAGGAGATCCAATTTCGATCCCTGGGTCAGAAAGATACCCTGGAGGAGGTAATGGCAACTCTCTCCAGTTGCCTGGAAAATGCCATGGATAGAGGAACCCAGCAGGCTACAATCCATAGGGTGACAAAGAGTTGCACATGACAGAGCACACATTTCAGGTGTATGACTCATTAGGAAAAATAATCCAATGACAAAAGCTACTATCACTGCTTTTTTCTTGAAATATAAAAAGTTGTATTTAATGCATACAAATTGATAGCTTGGGAGAGAATTGTACAGCCTTGAAACCAACACCACAATCTATATCATAACAATATCCATCACCTCTCAACTACCACTACTTTTTAAATTGGTACAAATATATTTAACTATCAGAGTGCTTCCCCTTCAATTGTGTTACAATGATATTTATACGAAGCTGTAATAAAGACTCTTTCAAGCACTTTTTACAACTCTTTCTAGAGTCATTTCTAATGATAAGCTTTTTAATTAGGATATTTGGGAATGTCATGATACTTAAATTTAGGTTTAAAAAACAAAAATTAGAGAAAAGAAAACTCTTACAATTACCAGTAACTATAGTTTTTAGCTTTATATATAATAGCAAGTTTTTAATTTAGTAAACTTTTTAATTTTCCCTGACTTAAAATATTAATGTTGAATTACTCAGAGGTAGCAGAAGATTCTAACTCTATAAGTAGAAATTTCATTGTAAAAGTCAAGGTTAGATTCAATTTAGATTTAATACAGATCCCTGTACTGTGAAGCTGACAATATTTCTGAGACACAAACACGATGAGAAGAAAGGTTTACTTTCTTTTAAAATAAATAAACACTACACTTGCACCAAAGTTCACAGTACACCATTAGGGTCACCTGTATGCTTAAAGTATGGTGTCCTCTGGGGAGAGAGGGAGGGTACTAAGAATAAAAATAGTAACATACCAGAAAATATACTGGAGACTTCACAATAATAGAAGGCAACTATGGAAAGAGCTATTAATATTACCTTAAAAATAAGAGTATACAAATAAGATCAAACTGAAAGAATATAATACTTGGCATCAAAGTACTGTTATTTGAAATAACTTTATTTTGTTTTTTTGGTTATTTAGATGTGGTTGAGATAGATAATGGTGACAGTCCATAACTTAAGGCCTATGTAAAGGGAAATCTGCGGAAAAGGCAATGGCAACCCACTCCAGTACTCTTGCCTGGAAAATCCCATGGACAGAGGAGCCTGGTAGGCTGCAGTCCATGGGGTCTCTAAGAGTTGGACATGACTGAGTGACTTCACTTTCACTTTTCACTTTCATGCATTGGAGAAGGAAATGGCAACCCACTCCAGTGTTCTTGCCTGGAGAATCCCAAGGACAGGGGAGCCTGGTAGGCTGCCGTCTATGGGGTCGCACAGAGTCAGACATGACTGAAGCGACTTAGCAGCAGCAGCAGCAAAGGGAAATCTGAGAATATAAAGCTGTAAAATATCAGCTAGTCTGATGGATAGTCAAATAAAGGAAAAGGGTTGAGGTGTTTTGTTGCACTGAAAGCAAACTCAAAGATTTGGTCATCTTAAGATCTCTCATAGGCAAAAAAAATGGTCAGAGCTTCTCATTAAAAATCAATATGATTGAATCCTTCAAACAACCTGAAAACACATAAACAGAATATGAGAGCATGCATGTTATCTTTTTATCATAGTATGCATCTGACAAGCTGTAAAATGCCTGGCGCAATGAATATTGGGGAATAAAAAGAATGAATGAAATTAAGAAAAAAATTGTTTTCATTTGAGATAGGCTAAAAAATCAGTTCATTTCTGACTTTTATGGAGGTTGACACTTCTAAATAGCTGTCACACAAATCATGCCTTGATGGAAAAAATTGTAAGTTTGGTTATTTAGATAGTCAATGAGACACTGGTTGAGATAACTAATGGTGAGAGTGTAGACTCTGGGTGATAGATCTGGTTTGAAAAGACCCTGGCCACCTAACCAACTTGGGCAAGCTGAATAATCTCTCTAAAGCCTCCAACTAAGATGAGGATCATAATAAAGTCTGCATAGTATTACATGGAACAATTGGAAAAATTATATAAACTGTTTAGCACAGTGAGTGGCAATAGTAATTGTTCAAGAAATGTTTATCACTAATATTATTAATAGTTATTATTAATACTATAATTATTATTATTAGCAGCAGCAGCATTTCTATTATTTTGAGTGCCAAAATAAAAGACTAAAAAGTCTCACTTTAAGTCAATCAAATTAAATGACTGTAATATTCTCAATGGATAGATAGATCATTGGAAAAAGCACTTAATATTTTGGAAGAGCTTGGTTCTCTTGATTTTCACATGTAACTGGACCATTTAGCTAAAACCATTCCTAATTTATACATCTCTGAGTTTCCTCGTATCTTTTATATTGTATCATTATCTAGTCCTCGGAATTCTTTTTCCCACTTCCCTTCCCACAGTCCTCTACTCCATCAGGTCAACTGCTCTTACATTTTTCCTTCCAACCTTAATCTCCTAGATATCATGAAAAGAAAATCTTATTCCAGCACCAGCAAACAATCCCTGAAACATCTAGCCCCTCCCTATCCCATTCTCGCCCACTACCACTAGGGCAAGTACAGCTCCTTAGAAGACAGGTTTCTGATGTTTCAGGTTAAAATTCTGAATACAATTGTCATAGAATCACTGCCAGGTCTCACGTATAGGCTGTTTATTAAAATTCATTTCATGCCTCAAGTATATATGGTTGGTTGGTTGGTTTAGTCACTAAGTTGTATTTGACTCTTGTGACCCCACGGACAGTAACCTGCCAGGCTCCTCTGCACACGGAATTCTTCAGGCAAGAATACTGGAGTGGGTTGCCATTTCCTTCTCAAGTATATATATTATTCATAAATCATAAATAATAATTCTTGGACAGATTTAAGAATCATAAATTTTAATTTGAATAATAATCATTTCAAAGTTAAATCAACAAATTACACTTAAGGGGGAAAAATCTCTCCTATATAAGTGAAAAAGTACCTAATTTTTCCCTCTTTCATGGAAGTAAATTCTTTTTGATATTACAAAAACTGACTTCTCTAAAACATTTTATGATAGATTTTTTTCTAGGATCTTGTATGACAAACCTCTCTTTTGAAAAAAGCTTACAGATCATGAATTAATGTGTGGAAGACCAAAAAAGGGCTTCAGCTCTTTTCCTCACTGCTCACTATTTCTAACTGACATAACTAGTTTTCTTTAGCTCTCTTGTTCATAAAAGGAGAGAAGAGATCTTCTATAAAACTTCCAGTCATATTTCCAGAATACCAAGAAATAAGATTTTACCAGAAATTTTTCATCTTTTCAGCACTTAGCTGAATTTAGCTTTTTGCCTTTAAAAAACAGTTTGTTTACCTATAAATCCAAAGGTCAAAGTAAAATAATATATAATTCTAGTTATTAAAAAAACAAGCAAAATAAGAATCTACATTATCATTTCCCTCAGCCAACACAATCTCCCTTCAATGCAGAAGACACAGGAGGTGCAGGTTGAATCCCTGGGTCAAGAAGATCCCCTGGAACAGGAAATGGCAAACCATTCCAGTATTCTTACCTGGAAAATTCCATGGACAGAGGAGTCTGAAGGGCTACAGTCCATGGGGTCCCAAAAAGTCAGACAAGACTGAGAAACTAAGCATACACACACATACATACACTTACTTAACATGCCATTCAATCTCAAAGATATCTGATAACTGAAAAAGAGCAAAGTTATGAAAAATAAGTAAAAATGGCAACTAATCTACCATTATTATTACCATCATAGGGCTTCCATGGTGGCTCAGATAGTAAAGAATCTGCCTGCAATGCAGGAGACCTGGATTTGATCCCTGGGCTGAGAATATCCCCTGGAGAAAGGAATGGGCTGCTCACTCCAGTATTCTGGACTGGAGAATCCATGCAGAGGAGCCTGGAGGGCTACAGTCCATGGGGTCACAAAGAGTCAGACATGACTGAGCGATTAAGCACAATTACTGTTCCATGTATACTTTGACTTATTTTTTTTTAATTTAAAGAAATGAAAAAAAAAAAGATTTACATTTCAAAAATAAACAATATTGAAGAAATACTGAGTACTCTTCAAAGCTTACTTAATATTTCTCACTCTTCTGATAAAATATAAGCTATTGAGACATTAAAGTATAAACAGAGTTGTATTTTGTAACCAAAATTTTGTGATTATATTTTCAACTGCCCTTTGATATTCAGTATTTAAGAACAACTGTTAAAACTGATTATGGGCTTCCTAACACATTAATAAAAAGAAGGACAATAACAAAGGCAATCAAGAAAAAAAAGAATCTAATATGAATTTTTTGTCCAAAAAATAACTGTCAACTACAAAAAGACAACCAATTGGTTTAAAGAAAAAGAATAATACAACAGAAGCAAAATATCATTGAAATTCACCAAAATTTCCCCAAATATGAAGACTTGCTGTTCTGCCTATTATGGCGGCCATATGTGAGATGTGTATAAGAGACAGCAATATAACTCAACAGAGGATGAGATGGTTGGATGGCACCACCAACTAGATGGACATGAGTTTGAGCAAATCCAGGAGTTGGTGATGGATGGACAGGGAAGCCTGGCATGTAGTAGTTCATGGGGTTGCAAAGAGACATGANCAGAATCACCTGGATCTTTAAAAAATTCCAAAGTCAGGCCATACTTTTGCTCAACTAATTCACAGTCTTGGGTGAGGAGAGTGAAATGGGGTGGAGAACACAAATAACAGTTTATGGAAGCCCTCCAAGTGACTCCATTGTGCAGATGCATGTGAGAATCATTTATATTTCAGAAGTAATTTCCAGGCAGGTAACATATTTAGGGGACTTCCCAGGTGGCTCAGCGGTAAAGACTCCACCTGCCAATGAAGAAGATGCAGGGGACAAGTATTCAATCCTAGGCTTGGGAAGATCCCCTGGAGGCGGAAATGGCAATGCACTCCAGTACTGTTGCCTGGAAAATTCCATGTATAGGGGAGACTGGAGGGATGCGGTCCATAGCATCTTAAAGAGTTGGACATGTCTGAGCATGTGCATACACAGCACCCCTAGATTGATCAAGACACCAAATTAGGAAGAATTACTTCAGTGGAACTCACCTCCTCTGATGAACATCTAAAATGTAAAAATACATCTATGTGTGAAAACAATTCTCACCGATAACTAACTGGAAATTGGCTGAAAAGACTCCTCCCATACAGTCAAGGTTTTAAGAAAGATCCACATGTAATTGGGTAGAAAGGGAAGAAAAGTGATCAGGTCAGGACCTGTGACTCTGGGAGAAGACGAAAAAGAAAAGGCAGTGTACACAGTCAGAGACCCACCCTGGTGAGTGAGTGGTGAGAGCCACAGACCAGACGCTCAAGTCCTAGGGTCCTACACAGGAGAGACAAGCTCTCTTGGCTGCCTGGAGGCCACTGGGACTAACAAAAGTCCAGTGGGAAGCCTCAACTCTACTCATGAGGAGCACACAAGTGCTGGTTTGCCCGCAGGATAGGCACAGAGGTTTCCTGTGACCACGTTGGTATGCAGCCCAGACCAAGCCAAACAAACACTCCAGGGCAACATACTCCATATCACAGGGCTGGCAGCACTGGATCTTGAGATGCCACAACTCGGGAGAAAACTTGAGCACAGGACACAGAAGTGACTCAGTCCTGGGGCAATGCCTGGATGAGGCAGCAATGGCCATCACTGGCACTTCCTCAAGCATCNGGCTGGCAGCACTGGATCTTGAGATGCCACAACTCGGGAGAAAACTTGAGCACAGGACACAGAAGTGACTCAGTCCTGGGGCAATGCCTGGATGAGGCAGCAATGGCCATCACTGGCACTTCCTCAAGCATCAGAGGCAGCCCAAAACTCTGACGATGGTAGTTCATGCCTAGTTCATCCTAGTTCATGCCCTGTTACATGCTGAGAGTTCATGAGGGCCCAAAGTGCCCTCCATCCAGGACAGGGTCAATGAAAAATGGGTGGACTGGTCAGCTGTGGGGGACAAAGAAGACTTGGATCCAAGGCTGCATCTGAGCAGAGGAAGTAAAAACAATGGCATCTACAGAGGTAGCATGTTAGAGATAGCTCGGACCTCTGTCTGTAGCCAACACAATCTAAGTGCCAGCATGGGTTCCCTCTGCCCCTTCCTTCAGCCCCACCCAGCTCTGGGGCAACAGTCCAATACAGGGACAGAGGAAAACAAACATTTAAAAGGAACAGAGCCAACTCAGGCCTGACTCTCAGGGTTTCAGCTGCAGCCAACTTGGATCAGACCTTGCCCCGACAGACGGTGACAGCCACTGAGTAGAGAAGAAATCTTGTCTAACACTTGGCTCAAGTTTTAGGCCCTCTTATTCAGCCTCGTCACTTATACTTGACAGCACATTCTGAGCAAAGATGTGAACTGCATCCCACCAAAGGCAATGCGAGCATGCAGTCTGTATAGGGATAGTCCTACATAAGAATGCTCCTTCAAGATTGCAATAGGTAACTATTTTACCTAAATTCACAGAGGCAGAGAAAGTTAAGCAAAATCAAAATGCAGAGGAACTGGTCTCAAATGAGAGCATAAGAGAAAACGTCTGGGAAAAAAAAGAAACCAAATAAACAGGAATAAACAATTTAATAGACAAAGAATTCAAAGTATTGATAATGAGAATGTCAACTGAATTAGGGGAAATAATAGATGAACACTGAGAATTTTAACAAGGAACTAGAAAATATTTTTAGAAATCAGAAATAAAGAGTAACTGAAATAAAAAACAAACTAGAAGGAATGAACATAAGTGATAAGGAAGATAGAAAAATGAAAATCACCCAACCAAGAAACCAAAAGAGAAACAAACTTTTAAAAATAAGACAATTTAAGAGATTTTTAAAGGAACCGGAGATCAAATTGCCAAAATCCACTGAATCATAGAAAAAACAAGAGAATTCCAGAAAAAACATCTACTTCTCCTCTATTAACTACACCAAAGCCTTTGGCTATGTGGATCACAACAAACTGTGAGAAATTCTTAAGAGATGGGAATACCAAACCACCTTACTTACCTCCTGAGAAATCTGTGCAGGTCAAGAAGCAACAGTTAGAACCGGACATGGACAACAGACTGGTTCCAAATTGGGAAAGGAATATGACAAGGCTGTATATGGTCACCCAACTTGTTTAACTTATATGCAGAGTACATCATGTGATATACCACATGATTGGATGGATGGATGGATNGTCCTAGTGTGATTAGATTGACTAGTTTTCTGTGAGTATGGTTTCAGTGTGTCTGCCCTCTGATGCCTTACCATCTTACTTGGGTTTCTCTTACCTTGGGCATGGGGTATCTCTTCACGGCTGCTCCAGCAAAGAACAGCCGCTGCTCCTTACCGTGGACGAGGGATATCTCCTTACCACTGCTGTTCCTGACCTTCAACGTGGGATAGCTCCTCTAGGCCCTCCTGTGCTGACAACGTTTAGTGAAACTGTCTATGTAAACTGTTTAGCCCTGCTTACATTATTGTACTTCCCTTTGCGCACAACCTAAACAATGTCCTGTAACTTCTTTTGGAACATAAATGCACCTTAGTCGTTCACAATAGATGCTGTGCTAACCATAATGAGTTTGAAAAGGTGGAAATGCTTGTGTCTTCACAGGGTTGCTTACGGTAAGTATAGCAATGCTTATACTATAGGCAAATTGTTCATTGGGCTGTCTCCAGTTTGTGGTTCTGGAAAGGATTCTTCTCTGATTCACTGTACCTCTCCAGAATCTGAGTGTTAGCCTCTTGTTTTCCAACCACAACATGCATCTTTTCAGATTACTCTCTCCGGTAACAACTCCAACGGCCGTTCAGCTACACCAGGGCCCATTGGCCCACTCACATTTTTTCATCCTGCTTCATTCTTCCTGACCCTCTCACCTCTCCTTGTCTGGCTTAAACCTGTGGCCTGTCATTCTAATCAGCACATTACATGTACCTTCCCCTGTTCTTCTTCCTCTGTACCACCCTGGGAACACCAACTGTCAGTTTACTAGCCACCTGTTCCCTGGCAGCTCCCAGACTGTGACTAGAGGATCATGAATCCACACCATCTGGTCTACTGAAAATTCACGTCAGCAGGGGGTTAGCCCTTTACTTGGGCTTCCCTGGTGGCTCAGATGGTAAAGAATCTTATCCGCATTGCGCGAGACCTGGGTTCGATCCCTAGGTGGGGAAGATCCCCTGGAGGAGGGCATGGCAGCCCACTCCAGTATTCTTGCCTGGAGAATCCTCATGGACAGAGGAGCCTGGCGGGCTACAGTCCATGGGGTNTTGCGCGAGACCTGGGTTCGATCCCTAGGTGGGGAAGATCCCCTGGAGGAGGGCATGGCAGCCCACTCCAGTATTCTTGCCTGGAGAATCCTCATGGACAGAGGAGCCTGGCGGGCTACAGTCCATGGGGTCACAGAGTCAGACACGACTGGGCGACTAAGCTTTTTATTCATTATTCATTTACATGTTGAAGAATATATTACCTTGGTATCTAACTGCTGGAGTTTTTGCTTTATTAACTGTTCAAGTTTATGATTGAAAATATTTGGTCACTAGTTGTTTTGCATTAACTAACCTTAAATGTTTGTTTTGACCCTCCTTTTAAAAGCTTTCAAGCCTCAGATATTGAGGCCATGGCTATATAGAAGGAATGGCAGATAGTATGAAGCAAAAAATTTTTTATCGTGTAGATGCTGGATTCATTATTTGTTAGCATAGATTAAATTTTCAGCCTTTTGATTTTGTCTGGATGTTTTAATTTCTTAAGCAATTAAGGACTTGTTATTTTATTTAT
This sequence comes from Neotragus pygmaeus, assembly GCA_006410875.1. Classification (NCBI taxonomy): domain Eukaryota; kingdom Metazoa; phylum Chordata; class Mammalia; order Artiodactyla; family Bovidae; genus Neotragus; species Neotragus pygmaeus. Next base: position 294,213 of record SJYV01042559.1, read on the forward strand.
AACAGGCATCTGATTGGTTTCCACTTTCTTTATATTTGGGTGTTAACTTCTTGACCTGTTTAAAAGACTCCTGAAATCTTTTGCTTGTGAAGATTTGGAATTAATTATATTTTTAAAAAATGACCAGGTTCTGTAAAGTAAAAAGAAAAAAAAAAAAGACCAGTTTTTGTCAATTCCTCTCATTTTTATAGGTTCCTCAGTTTAGTATAATGATTCACTACATAAAAAGTTTCTCTAAGAAGTTACCATAATATAGCTTGAAGAATTCTATTTACCCATAAAATTGTTGAGAGTTAATACATTTTGTAGTTTAGACCAAGGAATCTTGATGCGCTCTTGTGGAGAGGGTGAGCTGGGGGTATTATGTGAAAAATCTTGATGGAGTGGGTCAGACCTTATGGGTGAGGAGAAAACTTTTTTCATTTGCCCTTAGGTGCTGGCAGCCAAGAGGCAGCCGAAAATCATTCAGTGGGCAAAGTGGAAAGTAGCCCCTCTTTTTACAGCAGAGAGCTTAATTTAATTTGTGAAATTGGACAATGGGAGTCCGGTGGGGTTTTTTGGGGACCATTTCCGATAATAAATATGGTTGTTGTCCTGCCCAGTTGTCATGCTGAGTTACTGTCGTGTCTGACTCTTTGCAACTCCATAGACTGTAGCCCACCAGGTTCCTGTGTCCGTGGGATTTTCCAGGCAAGAATACTGGAGCAGGTTGCCATTTCCACTCCAGGGGATCTTCTCCATCCAAGGATTGAACCTGCATTGGCAGGAGGATTCTTTACCTCTGAGTCACCTGGGATGCCCATACTGTTGTTGAAATAAGATCTCCATGCATAGCATTAAGGTACTGCTTGGCTCAAACAGGATAGTATATTTGTTTGGAAATCCCAGCATTTTGCAACCACATGATAACCGCATTATAGTAATTTTTTCATTTGTTGTTGTTCAGTCACTAAGTCGTGTCTGACTCTTTGCAACCCCATGGACTGTAGCACGCCAGGCTTCCCTGTCTTTCAGTATCTCTCAGAGTTTGTTCAAACTCATGTCCATTGAGTCATTGATGCTATCTAATCATCTCATCCTTTGTTGCCTCCTTCTCTTGCCTTCAATCTTTCCCAGCATCAGGGTCTTTTCCAATGAGTCAGTTCTTCACATCAGGTGGCCAAAGTATTGGAGTTTCAGCATCAGTCCTTCGAATGAATATTAAGGATTGATTTCCTTTAGGATTGACTGGTTTGATCTCCTTGATGTCCAAGGGACTCTTAAGAGTCTTCTCCAGAAATTTTTTCATTAATTTCAACAAATATTTATTAAATGTTTGCTGTGTGCTAGCTTTTGTTATAAGCTCAGGGGATACTGCAGGAAACAAGCATACATTCTAACAGGGAGCAGACAGACAATAACATAATGAATAAGAAATTAATGTATGTAAGAAGGTGGTAAGTTGTATGGAGTAGGGAGGATGGGAAGTGCTAGTGTTTGGTGATTGAGTTGCAGTTTTGAACCTGCTTGTCTAGACAGAACTTTGTTAAGGTAGGTAATAATTGAGCAAAGATTCAATAGAGGTGAAGCTATGTGTAAGTCACTCATCGTGTCTGACTCTTTGTGACCCTACGGACTATAGCCCACCGGGCTCCTCTGTCCATGGGATTCTCTAGGCAAGAATACTGGAGTGGGTTGCCCAGCCCTCCTCCAGAGGATCTTCCCGACCCAGGGATTGAACACGTGTCTCTTATATCTCCTGCACTGGCAAGTGGGTTCTTTACCACTCGCACCACCTGGGCTGGGATGAAAAGTATTCCAGGCAGTGGGAAGAACCATGCATAATCCCTTACACGTTTAGTGACCCATAAGGAGACTGTGTCTAGGATGAAATGAATGAGGAGGAAAATAGTGGGAGATAACAGTTGGACTATTACATAGGGACCTTTAGGTCATTGTAAGGAACAGAGGGTCACAAATACCTTTCATGTTATATTTTAAAGTTAGACCTAATGAAGAAAAAGTTAACGTTTGTTGACCCCTGCCCTTACCCTATCGTCCTGAGCTGCTCAGTGGCAGAGCCTGTGATCAGCATGCTCTTGCCCCTCTCTGCTTGGAAATTTCGGCAGGCCTCCTCCCCTGGCCCCTGTGCACGGCTCCCTTCTGTGTCTCCTGTCAGGAGGCCAGGGTTGAAGTGGGAAGGCCTGGAGTGGTTTGAGGAAAAGAATCTAAACATAAATCTGCCTACACAGTTGAAGAAGAGATTGGCTTCTTACTCACAGTTCTTTATGGAATCAGAGCAGTCTGTACAGGTAGTCTTTTTATTACTATTTATTTTTTGGCTGCGCTAGGTCTTTGTTGGGGGACACAGGCTCTGTGTGGCTGTACAGTGACTTCTCTTGTTGCAGAGTACAGGCTCTAAGGCATGTGGGTAGTTGTCATACATGGGCTTAGTTGCTCCACGGCATGTGGGATCTTAGTTTCTGGACCAGGGATCGAACCCGTGTCCCCTGCAATGACACGCTGATTCTTAGCCATTGGACCACCAGGGAAGTCCCTGAGGTTAAGTCTTAAACTAAAGAATTTCATGGCCTTTTGAAGAATTAGTGCTTTTGTTTTTATTTGCTTGTTTTTTCCCTACCTCCAAGCAAATATTTTAGGAAGTTATAATGCCTGTTTTAGTTAAAATCTAATGTTTCACTGAAGAACTGTGGACGGAGGTTTGTGACATTGTCCAGGAGGCCATCCCCAAGAAAAAGAAATGGAAAAAGTCAAAATGGTTGTCTGAGGAGGCCTTATAAATAGCTGAGAAAAGAAGAGAAGCTGAAGGCAAAGGAGAAAAGGAAAGATATACCCATCTGAATGCCGAGTTCCAGAGAACAGCAAGGAGAGATAAGAAAGCCTTCCTCAGTGATCAGTGCAAAGAAATAGAGGAAAACAATAGAATGGGAAAGACTGGAGCTCTCTTCAAGAAAATTAGAGATACCAAGGGAATATTTCATACAAAGATGGGCACAATAAAGGACAGAAATTGTATGGACCTAACAGAAGCAGAAGATATTAAGAAGAGGTGGCAGGAATACACAGAACTGTACAAAAAAACATCTTCATAACCCAGATAACCATGATGATCTGATCACTCACCCAGAGCCAGACATCCTGGAATGCAAAGTTAAGTGGGCCTTAGGAAGCATCACTAGGAACAAAGGTTAGTGGAGGTGATGAAATTCCAGCTGACCTATTTCAGATCCTAAAAGATGATGCTGTGAAAGTGCTGCACTCAGTATGTCAGCACATTTGGAAAACTCAGCTGTGTTCATAGGACTGGAAAAAGTCAGTTTTCACATGTATAATATCATATGTGAAACGAATCGCCAGTCCAGGTTCGATGCATGATACAGGATGCTCGGGGCTGGTGCACTGGGATGACCCAGAGGGATGAGAGTGGGATTCAGGATGGGGAACACATGTACACCCGTTGCGGATTCATGCTGATGTATGGCAAAACCAGTACAATATTGTGAAGTAATTAGCCTCCAATTAAATAAATTTATATAAAAAAGTCAGTTTTCATTCCAGTCCCAAAGAAAGGCAATGCCAGAGAATACTCAAACTATACCACACAGTTGAACTCATCTCACAGGCTAGCAAAGTAATGCTCAAAATTCTCCAAGTGAGGCTTCAAGAGTATGTGAACTTGAGAACTTCCAGATGTTCAAGCTGGATTTAGAAAAGGCAGAGGAACCAGAGATCGAATTGCCAACATCCATTGGATCATAGAAAAAGCAAGAGAGTTCCAGAAAAATATCTACTTTTGCTTTATTAACTACGCCAAAGCCTTTGACTCTGTGGATCACAACAAACTGTGGAAAATTCTTCAAGAGATGAGAATACCACTAGACCATTTACCTGCCTCNTGGATCATAGAAAAAGCAAGAGAGTTCCAGAAAAATATCTACTTTTGCTTTATTAACTACGCCAAAGCCTTTGACTCTGTGGATCACAACAAACTGTGGAAAATTCTTCAAGAGATGAGAATACCACTAGACCATTTACCTGCCTCCTGAGAAATCTGTGTGCAGGTCAAGAAGCAACAGAGTCAAACATGGAACAATGGACTGGTTCCAAATTGGGAAAGGAGTATATCAAGATTGTTTACTGTCACCCTGCTTATCTATCATATATGCAAGTACATCATGTGAAATGCTGAGCTGGATGATGCATAAGGGGGAGTCAAGATTGCTGGGGGAAATACCAGTAAGCTCAGATGTGCAGAGCAGAAAACAAAGAACTAGAGATCCTGTGAAAGTGAGAGGAGAGTGAAAAAGTTGGCTTAAAACTCAACTTCAGCAAACGAAGATCATGGCATCCGATCCCATCACTTCATGGCAAAAGATGGGTAAACAGTGACAGACTTTATTTTTGGGGGCTCCAAAATCACTGCAGATGGTGACTGCAGCCATGAAATTAAAAGACGCTTGCTCTTTGGAAGAAAAGCTATTGATAGCTTATGGTGAACGGTGTCAGATTCTTGATCTTCAAAGATTTAGTTTCAGGACCAGGCTTGATCACNCAAAATCACTGCAGATGGTGACTGCAGCCATGAAATTAAAAGACGCTTGCTCTTTGGAAGAAAAGCTATTGATAGCTTATGGTGAACGGTGTCAGATTCTTGATCTTCAAAGATTTAGTTTCAGGACCAGGCTTGATCACTCAAGCACTTTTGTGTAGCAGAGTTTTATTAAAGCACGAAAAGGGACAGAGAAAGGTTCTGACAGAGACCTCAGAAGGGGATGGAGAATGCCCATCTCACTAGTCTTAGCAAGGAGTTATATACTGTTTTAATTAGTTATTACAATAAGTCAAAAGAATGTCTCAAGATTGTAAAGATCTTACTAGACCCACGATTTACATTTTAAGATAACAGGATTAGCCAGAAGGTTTTCAGGAAGGAGAAACTGTCCTCAAGCACGATACATTGTTTTTATATAATCCTTAGTACAGTTGTTTGTTGTGTAATCATCAGTTCCAGGCTTAAAGAAAAAAAGTTTCTTTCTTTTTAGTTTTCTGTGACTATGACTAAGGAATGTAGAGAGAGAGAGAGAGAGAGAGAGAGAGAGNGTCTCCTGCATTGCAGGCAAACACTTTATCCTCTGAGCCACCAGAGAAGTTGGCAACCACAAACAAAACACCTATAAAAGATACACAAAAACTCAAAAGAAACACAAACACTACTAAAAATCATCAAATCACAAAGGTGGAAACAAAAAGAAGAGCTAATAAACAGAAGAATTTGAAAACAACCAGAAAACAAGTGATAAAATGATAATAAGTGAATACATATCAATAGTTACTTTAAACATCCATGGACTTCATGCTCCAATCAAAAGACACAGGGCAGCTGACTGAATAAAACTCAAGACCTACCTGTATGCTGCTTACAAGAGACACACTTCAGATCTAAAGACACACAGACTGAAAGTGAGAGGACTGGAAAAAGACATTTCATGCAAATAGAGATGACAAGAAAATAGAGGTAAAAATACTCACATGAGACAAAAATAGACTTAAAACCACAAGCTATAAAAAAAGACAAAGAAGGGCACTATACAATGATAAAGGGATTGATACAAGAGAAGGATATTATATTTGCTAAAACAGATACACTCAGTTCAGGAGCACCTACATATGTAAAGCAAATACCCACAAATATAAAATGGAAAAATTGATATCAATACAATAATATTAAGAGACTATAGCACCCCACTTATTTCAACAGATAGATCATTCCAGACAGAAAATCAACAAAGTAACAGTGCTTATATGACACAATAGGCCCAATGAATTTGATAGATATCTACAGAACATTCCATCCAAAAGAGCAGAATATACATTTTTTCAAGTGCACACAGAAACTTCCCTAGGAAAGATCACATGCTAGGCTACAAATCAAGTCTCAACAAATTTAAGATGAGAGAAATTATGTTGTTTTTTCCAACCACAATGATAAGAAACTAGCAATTACAGAAAGAAAAATGTGAAAAGAACTAACACATGAAGATTAAACAGCATGCTATGAAAAACTTAGTCAACAAAGAAATCAAAGAGGAAACTAGAAAACACCTTGAGACAAATGAAAATGGAACATAACTTTCAAAAATCTATGGGATGCAGCAAATGCAGTTTTAAGAGGAAAGTTTATAGCAATAGAAACCTTCCTCAAGAAGCAAGAAAGACATCACAGGAACACCCTAACCTATCACCTGATAGAATTGAAAAAAGAACAAGCAAAACCCAAAGTTAGAAGGAAGGTAAAAATAAAAATCAGAGAGAAAATAAATAAGGCAAAATAAATAAAAACAAGTTTGGATTTATTTAAACTTAGAAGCTTTGCAAAGAAAATGAAACTGCTGATAAAACAAAGACAACCTACTGAATGGTAGAAAACACATGCAAATAATATGGCTATTAACGAGGCTAATATCCAAAACATATGAGAAATTATGGTAAATTCTTTGTCAAAAGAATAAACAACCTAATAAAAAAATCAGCAAAAGATTTGAATTTGGAAAATAATAGACATTTTTCCAAAAAAGATATGCAGATGGCCAACACCTACATGAAAAGATGCTCAAAAGTGTTAATTACCAGAAAAATGCAAATATAAAACCTGAGATTATCACTTCACACCTGTCAGAATGGCTATCATCAAAATGACAAACTTCGTATGTTGGCAAGGATATGGAGAAAAAGAAACTCTCTTACACTGTTGGTGGTAACAAATTGGTTCATCTGCTGGGGAAAAGAATATGGAGGTGTCTCTAAAGACTAAAAATACAAAGTAAAGAAATTATGAATCCAGCAAATTGACTCCTGGAATTTTGGAATAAAACATAATTCAAAAAGATGCATGCACTTCAATGTTCACAGCACTACTATTTATAATAACCAAAATATGAAAGCACCTAAGTGCCCATCAATAGATGAATGTACAGAGAAGATTTAATACATACACATACACACAAACGAATATTACTAAGCTATAAAAAATTCTACCATTTGCAGCGATGTTAATTTACCTAGAGAATATGCTCAGTGAAATGAATCAGAGAAAGATAAATAATTTATGATATCACTTATATGTAGAATCTAAAAAATAAAACAAGTGGATATATACATTTTTCATGTCCAACTCTTTGTGACCCCATGGACTACAGCACACCAGGCTTCCCTGGATATATACACAGCAAAATATAGACAAACCTAAAGTTATAGAAAACAAACTAATGACTATCAAGGGGGAGAGGGAAGAAGGCAGAGGCAAGAGAGAAGTACAAGATTTAGAAATACATACCACCATGTATAAAATAGATAAGAAACATGAATACATTGTACAGTACAGGGAATTATAGCCATTAATTGCAATAATTTGTAAGGAAGTACAATCTATAAAAGTACCAAATGACTATGCTACTATACATCTGGAACAACAATACATCAATAAAAACATTTTCCCCTCCCAATTTTACTGATATAATTGACATATATCAAGCTTAAGGTGTGTAGTAAAATGGTCTGACCTATGTATATTGTGAAATAATTACCATAATAAGTTTACTTAGCATCCATCACCTCACATAGATACAAAAAGAAAGAAAAGAGTATGAAAGATTCTCATTCTTGAGCGGGAACAAAAAGATGGTATAACAAGGTATTCTCTGGATTTTTGACTTGGATATAACAAATGCTTTTTAATGGTACAGCTTAACATGGTAAATGGCAGAACTCATGTGTGACATAGTTAGTAAACAAAAATATAAAACACAGATAGTGTGTATTTTATACATTATTTCCAAATATATATAGTTACTATATTTTCCGTTTATATTTGGTATAAAATACATATATGTTTTATACCAAATATAGACCATATAACTCCAGTATTTTGGTCATCTGATATGAACAGATGACTCACTGGAAAAGTCCCTGATGCTGGAAAAGATTGAGGGCAGAAGGAGAAGAGGGTGTCAGGATTAGATGGCTGGACCACATCACTAATGCAACGAACATGAACTTGGGCAAACTCTGGGAGATGATGAGGGACAGGGAGGTCTGGTGTGCTGCAGTCCATGGTGTCGCAGAGTCAGATATAACTGGGCAATGAACAATATGGCAAAAATGAACAAGCTTGACCTAATTAAACTTAAAGTCCATAGCAAAAGAAATAACTGACAAAAAGGCAAACTACTGAATGGGAGAGAATACTTGCAAATGATACGACCAATAAAGGCCTAATTTCCAAAATTTATAAATAGTTCATACTATAAATATGTATAAATACATATGAGTATCCATACAAATATCCCATCTCCATGCAAAAAGCAATTTTTCTGTTTTTTGATGTCATACCTCTTTTCAGTCGTTCTGTAAACTGAGGAAATAAAACCAAAGGATGAAGTAGGCACAGACTAGATATTGGCAGAGAAAGAGAACAGGAACCCCAAAGGCACCAATAATGTCAGTACAGTCAGTTCAATCGCTCAGTCATGTCCGACTCTTTCCAGCTCCATGGACTGCAGCACGCCAAGCCTCCCTGTCCATCACCAACTCCCGGAGTTTACCCAAACTCATGTCCATCGAGTCGATGATGCCATCCAGCCATCTCATCTCTGTCGTCCCCTTCTCCTCCTGCCCCCAATCCCTCCCAGCATCAGAGTCTTTTCCAATGAGTTAATTCTTCGCATGAGGTGAACAAAGTAGTGGCGTTTCAAATTTAGCGTCAGTCCTTCCAATGAACACCCAGGACTGATCTCCTTTAGGATGGACTGGGNAGTCGACCTGCGCCGTGATCCGGGCTGTGTTCTGCGGTCAGCTAGGGACGAGTTTCAGGCTCTGTGCCGTGTTCACCTGTCACAGATTTCCGGGCTTTGTCCCACGGCCACCCTTCACTGAAGTCGGGCGGTCTGCCACACTTGCCTTGCACCGAGGTCCGGGCTGTGTCTGCGGTCACCCTGCGCTATGCTCTGGGCTGTTTTCCGCGGTTGGCTAGGGACGAGTTCCGGGTTCTGTGCCCCGTTTGCTCTCCTCTGATGTCCGGGCTTTGTGCCGTGGTCGTCATCTGCCGAGGTCCGAGTTGTGTGCCAAGGTTTCCCTGAGCGGAGATTCGGGCTCTGAGCCGCGTTCGCTCTACTTCCGAGGTCCGGGCTGTGTGTCGCAATCGCCATCTGCCGAGGTTATTGCTGTATGACAGGTTCACACTGCACAGAGATCCAGGCTGTGTGCCGTGGATGCCCAGTGCCGAGGCCTGGGCTGTGTGTCACGATCGCACTGCGCCAAGGTCCGGGCTGAGTTCAGCAGTCGGCTAGGGATGAGTTCCGGGCTCTGTGCCACAGTCGCCCTTCACAGATTTCCAGGCTGTGTGCTGCGGTCGCCATTCACTGAAGTTCAGGTTGTTGTCACAGTCACCCTGTGCTGAGGTCCGGGCTGTGTTCTGCGGTCAGATAGGGACGAGTTCTGGGCTCTGTGCCACGTTCGCTCTACTTCCGAGGTCCAGGATCTGAACTGCGGTCGCCCTGTGCCATGTTATGGGCTGTGTGCCGCGATCGCCTTGCGCTGAGGTCCGGGCTGCAGGCTGCAGTCGCCCTNAGCACACATACAAAGAACCATGGCATCCTCTAAGAATTTCTCAGCATGACAGGTTACTGGTTGGAATTTAGACAATGAGATAAATGCAGATAATTATGAACTGTATTATGAAGCAAAACTGCTTTCAACAGTATCACTGTTGCTTTAGGACTTCATGTCTATACCACAGTCTGGAGCACTGCAGTTACTCTCAGAGTACCTGGCAGGAAAGCCTTTGGGACTCTGGATGTGTGAAGCTATTATTTCTGGTCTTTGGCAGTAAGAAATATGATCTGTGCCCCAGGAAAAACACTGAAACCAGAAGACATGGTAATTTGAAGCCTAACCACAAGAAAACAGAAAGTTCAGTTATACATAATTGCACTTCTAGAAGATAAAATCAATAGTGACATATTAACAAGTAGTTGTTAAATTAATATTTAATTTGGTTCAACCAGCTACAATTCTAAATAAATTTAAGATTATTTGATAATTTCTATTATTCTTCAATGTTGACATAAACATAGACTCTAAACTAAAAAATAACTACTAAATATTTAATTATCAAAAAATATATGTATAGGTTCACGGGTCTTAAATGATTGTATTGAACATTCAGAATATTTTGGTAGGCCTAAGAACATAAACTAAAATTCTTAACCTGCAAATCTGATAAAAGAACATACATGTCGCTCTTAATGAAAATACTGATTGCCAAATTAACTAAAATATTTATATTAATAAATGCATTGGTATTTTAAAATGAAACCCTATTACACATTTTTAAATTGGTCCAGGATTTAGCTCCATAAAAATAGTTTCAGGAAAGACAATTTATATTCCTTTTATCTTTGCCTACATATGTAGAAGAATGCTTAAGCATGGACATTTTCACTTATGATTTTGGAGTATTGATATGGTACTAAATTGATTTTTTATATTATCTTTGAAAACAACAACAAAAAATACCATTTGGATAATGGAACATGTTAACCAGTTTCCAATAAAAAATAAGATGTTATCTCTTTCTCCCAAATAGATGTCATGCTCTAGAATGGAAATAATAAAAAATTGGAAACAAATACTTCTATACTATTAATTTGACAGAAGTTACATAAAAGAAAAAATAAAAAATGAAATGTAACACCTTTATTCCTCTCATCTGTCTCTTTCTCATTACCCATCCATGGTGATGTTAACAGCCTCACTATAGAGAGAAATTGCTTGTTCTTTTATTGTGAGAATCTTTTTCAGATAAGTGGCAATTTGCATCCTCATGAGAAATATATGGCAATGTCTCATCTGGTCCCAGGCAGTATGTAATTTTGCACACAATGTCACGCTGACCTAAAGTAACTAGGATATATTGCTTGCATAAGAAATATAATGGGGAGGGAAAATTTCCACATTCATGTCTTCCAGCCCATGATTTCATTATGCCATGACAATCAAGAAGACAGCAGATGCCACACCTGCAAATATTAGGAAGTTAATTAACCAATGAAATATCATTAGGGATTTTCATTCAGTCAACAAAAACAATAATGTAAAGTTCACTCAAATTAGAGACAGCAAAAGTTCTACACAACTCTTCAACATTTACAAGGATAACAGATCTAATAATTGATGGGAGTGTGCCTTGAAGAAATTTTACTTTAAAATATAGTAAATATAAGAGAGAAGCAACGTAAAACATTAAAACTTGCTACTAATTATAGTAATTCCTGGTATCCAGTAGGGATTTTTTTAAATAATGCCATTTATTTTAAAATGCTTTTTAAATTGTCAAAAAGCTTTTAAAATTATTTTTGACTAAAATCAAGAGGGAAATTTGACTACAATGGAAGTAATGTATCTCTCTAACAGGAATGATTTAAATCTGTGAAAAGTGAGGCCTGACAGGCATAAATTGGCTCCTGTCTTTTGATATTTAGAAGATGCATTAGCTCTCTTTTCTTGACAGAATACAGTATTCCATAGGTAGATTAGACCCCATCAAATGTCTACACTAATAACTTTTGTGATTGCCCATCTTTCCATTATGGTGGCCACTTTTTCCATTTTTTTCTTTCTGTCATTTATTGCTAGGGGAAGGGAAAGATCACTTTGATGCAATATGAGTGCCCTTTACAGTTCTTTTCAGAAAACTACAGTTTCTGTTTCTTACACTGGACTCTAGGTTGGTCCACATTCAAGAATCCCTGATAAACAACCACCCAGAAAGCAATGGAACTTAGGCAACCACTCAGCGTCACTAATTCATGACCACTTAGTATTTTGTCATCTTTGATGATTTTCAAAGCTATTGGCAGAATATTTTCTGTGCTTCATGAAATAAATATCTATAGTTTTATTTTAAAAACTAAATAATAAAATTAAATAAAATGCATGATAACATTTTAATACATAGTGAAACAGAGATACATTTAAACATGTAAATCACACTTGAAATCAAAGAATCATTTTAAGCTCTATTTTAGATCAAAGAATTCTCTTATCCATACTAGTACCTTCATAGAGAATAAATCTCTTTCTGATTTGCAAAGATGAAGTGACAGAGATTTCTAAAATCTAAACTGATTTTTCTTGCCTTATCTTCTGCTAGCTTCAATACAAAATGAATAACTTTTTATATAACTAAATTCTCATTTTGTGTTCTCTTAAGGTAAATCATACAAAATTTCTACACAATAGTAAAATATTAAAATATATTTATTGGTACAGAGATATTTTGTAGTACTGTCCAAAAAGTCCAAGCTATAGAGTTTTATTTTTTCTATAGTTTTAATTTTCTTTTACTTGTAAGTCACAAGAAGATAAAGTAGAGAAATATTTTGAAAAACTGTTTATTTATATAGACAGGATTAATTATATAGATATTCAATAATGAAGAGGTAGCCACAATTTACATAGGGCACTAACTCTCTTCAAATACATACAAACAAACAAGTGAAAATTAAAAATATAGTTAAAGTTTGCTACTTTGTATTAACATAATCTTCAATGAGGAATATTCATTATATCCTCTTTTATAACTTCAAATGCCACACACATCATATACTATAAATATTATGGCTTTTCAATTTGACCAACAGAAAGTCTTAACTACTAAACAATTAGATGCTTTCTCCATATTTAGTCAATTTTACTTTCAGATGCATTGCCCCACAACACCTGCCTTCCAGCTTAACTTCAAAGGAATATGTCATATAAAAGCATCCGAAAGGAGGAGACAAAATCTGACACCACACTTGTCTCAGTCTTCATTGTTTTAAAAAGTACCTAATAAGCAAATTTAGATTACTTCTTAAAAGAACACTGAGGCAATTATTTTTTTTTTTAAAGGAAAAAAAGTTTAGGTAGAAGTATGTTTTGCAAGGGGACTTTTAAATGCTTAAACAGAATAGAAGAGAATAGCACCCATTGCCTTGATCCATACCCAGGCACTACCAATTACTGATTCTGTGTAAATTGTAACTTTACTCATCATCCTGAGAGGAGTTTCCTCATCTATAAATGGGAGCATTGATTTTATTTACCTCAGAGGATTATTGTAAGAAGTGACAGTGGTTCCACATGAAGCATTTAAAACAGGACTAACACATAAATAAATAGTAGTAAATAAATGTTAGGTAATATGAGTACCTTTTTAGATGACTAAATTTTTAATTTGTGTACGTGCACATATGTGTGTGCTTTTTTGGGTACATAGGTGGGTAGATATTTCATACCCGAGCAATCCTGGTGAAGAAAGGTAACTTGCTAACATTCACACAGTCAGAAAGCATTAGGGGCAGGATGTGGCTCTGAGTATGTCTGACTGACTTCAAAGCCAGTGCTTTGACCACTGTGATAGATCTGTGATAGATCACCTTCTGCAGCTAACGGCATGCGTGACTGTCAAGAAGAAGTCTGATGGTAGAACTGTTTCACTGTAGAGGTCAGGATAATTTTAATCAAAGTATAGGAATTTTATAAATGTGGAAGAGGAAGGATTGTTTTTATGTTTCTCTGTGTTGTTTCATAAAGATATGATTTAGGTGTCACTAATAAGAAGCTTCTTACTCCTGAATCCTGAGGTCTTCCCTGCTGTATAAAGTTTTCTCTGACAATCATGATGAACAGACCAGCTGTCCAACATCTCTCATAAAACAGTTTCTAATTCACATGGAATCATTTGCTCCAAACTCCTCTCTCCTGTCTTCTTTAAAAAAGCATGCCACAGCTGCATTTCAACCAGCCTCAAGTAGTGCCTCATCTGTGAGCCATCTCAATGGACAACTAACATTTTGAAGTGCACACAAAATGGGACCAATAGTGCCTTCCTGTTAATTAAAACCACCCTGACAGCCACTGACTTGGCCTTTATGATGCAGCTTCTCTCTGTGTTTGCCGAGTTGAGTCAACATATCTGCACCTGTAGGCTGGCTCATGAT
>SJYV01042559.1:309597-393407 GCA_006410875.1 Neotragus pygmaeus
TGAAATGAGAGATTTTAAAATAAAAAAAACTCTGTAAACAGTGAAATGGTTTAATTTTTTTCTTTAAAATGTGATGAGATCACTAATTTTTGCTGGTTTGTATCAACTTAAGAGTATATCAGTAAAGAAGGATATTTATAAATTAATATTCAGCAAAAATGTGTTTCTACCTCATTGCTCTTTAATTATTACACCATGATGTATTCCTTAGCAAATTCATAATGCTCTCTTAATCACTTATTTGTAAGCAGTTATAATGTAAATCTGATTTTTAACAGCATAACCTACCATCAAGAAGCTGGCTATTTCCTACCCTATCTGCTATCCAGACGGTACAATCCCCAAACCAAGGAAATTGCTAAACATCGGTGTCTTTCAGAGACTTGTGTTATGTGGTAAATATGCAATTTTGCAAAAGACAGGGTTTATAAATGATGACTCATATGTACTGGAGATTACCACTAAGTCTGAGTAGCCATTTAAAATGAATATATTAAAAGCTGGTTATAAGCAGAAAAATTTACTGTATTTGGTACTAATTGCGGTTCTTTTTCCTTTACCACTTTCTGAGCTCATTAGAATCACATGCTATGTGAATCTCTCCCCTATGGAAATTCATCCCTCATGCAAGTGGTCCCCAACATTTTTGGCACCAAGGATCGGTTCTGTGGACGACAACCACTCACCTCCTGCTGTGCGGCCCAGTTCTTCACAGGCCGCATACTGGTTCCAGTCCGTTGCCCGGGGTTCAGACCCCAGCCTTATGCTATCAGGTAACCAACTTTATCTTTCCACTATACCAGTCTACTATAGGCTTTGAAAGTACATACTTGCAGCAGAAGTAAAGACAATTTTTATTCCACAGATAAAAATACATTCATGAGCTGAATGGAACATGTGAGTAAACTATTCTCTAGGAACTTGCTAAAATCTTTCCAATAGACATTTTTTGGCCAGTCTTTCAAAATAGATGCAATAACAACATAAACTACATTCTATACCCTAATCTGCAAAAATCAATTTTTGGAGTTTTACTGAAAAATAAGCATTAAAAACAATAATCTAAAAATGTGAACATGAAGCTTAAAACAATTTAAAGACTTCTTTTAATTACAAATAATGTTTAAATTATAGGTATATAGGTAAGACAAAAATAAAATCTGATTATGATCCATGCTTCTTCTAATAATGGTAACTTATCAAGTGTTGCATTGCAGTACAGGAAAATGGTGATTAGCCTGAACCTCCATACCTCCAGTTCACTATAGCCCAGTGAGAGTCAAACTCCAGTTGGCACCAGGTATGTTCAAAATATAGAATACATTCTTCTTTAAACAGAAAATTACATTTCACACCAACTTTGGAATTGTTCAGAGAATCAGAATGAAAATAGCCATATATATATATATATAATCATTTTCATGTCCACAGAAAGGATTAAGTTATACATTTCATGATCTGTTTACATGGTTCAGAAAGGAAAATACAGCCAATGTGAGTCCTACACTCCTACACAGTTTAAAAGCATGAGAGTCTTGCCCAAGAGTTGCAAACACAAGGTTATTCCTCTAGGGGATAAGAGATAGCTCTATTGAACCCACTGAAGTGTCTTAAGCATAACACACCTTTCCTCTAATTATGTATTCGACAAGAAAACTTATAATGTCATTTCCTGGGAGCAAATGGATTTATGTATAGTTGTGAATATTTTGATCTCCTAAT
This sequence comes from Neotragus pygmaeus, assembly GCA_006410875.1. NCBI lineage: Eukaryota > Metazoa > Chordata > Mammalia > Artiodactyla > Bovidae > Neotragus > Neotragus pygmaeus. The sequence continues at coordinate 311,320 of SJYV01042559.1, forward strand.
AAATTAAATCATCAAACTGAAAATTAATAAACTGCTATTCTCATTTCCATTTTCTTTTGAAAGAAGGTATTCACTTGATATTTACATGGAAAACAGATCAAGGATAAAAGAGCAATTCTGGAAAAAAAAAAAAAAAACAACCTAGGAACAAAAGGAGTCTTTTTTTTCTAAGACCACCAGTATATTTTGTTAAATACTATTTAATTTTTATACCACATATTATGCAATTAAAATTATCTATGAGCTAATTTTAATAACAATCAATATTTGTTGCTGATTAACCATGAGGTTTCCTACATTGATTCTAATGCTTAAAACTATAAAAACCACTGATGCCACAAGAAAGGAATAGAATCATTTGACCCTGAAACTTTCCAAATTTGAATTAATTCAAGGTCAGAAGTTGGTAAAGAATCCGCCTGCAATGCAGGAGACCCCGCTTCAATTCCTGGGTTGGGAAACTCTGCTGGAGAAGGGATAGGCTACTCACTCCAGTATTCTTCGGCTTCCCTTGTGGCTCAGCTCATAAAGAATCCACCTGCAATGCAGGAGACACTGGGTTTGCGATGATCCCCTGGAGATGGGAAAGGCTACCTACTCCAGTATTCTGGCTTGGAGAATTCCATGGACTGTGTAGTCCATGGGGTCGCAAAGAGTAGGACACGACTGAGCGACTTTCACTTTTTACTTCAGACACCAACAGTGGAATTTTGTAAAGACACTAAGAAAAAAAAATGGATATCAAAATACTGTTGAGTCTTAGTATACACTACCTGATAACAAAGAACTTCCTTATTTTGAATATGAGAACGAAGTAGGGATGGTAAATCTGCACTTCAGTTGAATGATCCTCAATGTATAAGGCAATCAAAGGCATGTGTATATTTATAAAGAATCTTGCATGGTCCTATTGAGTATAAAGTTTTTCTTAAACTGAAATTTCAAGGCACTTTATATATTTCAAAGTTGTCATATTTGTCTTTTATATACTTAACATGTGTAAATGTCAAGGCATGTTTCTGTATATGTGTGTGTGTCCTTGGTAAAAGATGACGTCAAATCATACCGAGGTTCCACCTAAAAAGTGGCAGTTTTGAAGAATTCCTGCCAAGGAGACACAAGAATGTTTCACTCTTTCCATTCCTACTAACACTGGGTTAGCCAAAAAGTTTGTTCAGGTTACATAAAAACCCAAAGGAACTTCCTGGGCAACCCAGTACCAAAACTGATTCAACTTCAAGAACGGATCAATGAAAATATGAAATGCCATTAAGTAATTCATTAGAAAGTTGGTTAGTCAAATATTAGGGAAGTCTTGAATAAAAAACTACAGGGTGGGTAAAGAGACTTAGGACAGAGAGAAAATGGGAAGTGGGAGGAAATGCCCATGGTTTCCATAAATGCCCCTTCCAAGTCAAGAGAGCAAATGCTTTTACAATGCTTTGCTCAGATCCTATGACAAATATTCTAGGTATTTCTCTGGGTTATTTCCCCATTACATTAGAAGACATATTTTTGAAAAGTGTTAACTAATTGAACTATGATGAAAGCAAAGCTGCTGCTGCTGCTGCTGCTAAGTCACTTCAGTTATGTCTGACTCTGTGCGACCCCATAGACGGCAGCCCACTAGGCTCCCCCATTCCTGGGATTCTCCAGGCAAGAACACTGGAGTAGGTTGCCATTTCCTTCTCCAATGCATGAAAGTGAAAAGTGAAAGTGAAGTCACTCAGTCATGTCTGACTCTTCCCAATCCCATGGACTGCAGCCTACCAGGCTCCTCTGTCCATGGGATTTCCCAGGCAAGAGTACTGGAGTGGGGTGCCATCGCCTTCTCTGAAAGCAAAGCTAAAACTATTTTATAGAACAGAAGTTCTCTATGTGAGGTCTCTGAACCTGTTTCATCAGCAACACCTGGGAATTCAGGAACACAAATTCTCAGGCCCAATCCCAAACCTGATAATTCACAAGATATGGGGGTCGGGACCCAGGAATCCAGGTTTTAACAAGTCATCCAGGTAATTCTCATAAACACAAAGATTGAGAATTACTGATCTAGACTTCAGTATGGAAAACCACTACAACATTATAAAGTAATTAGTCTCCAGGTAATAAAGTAGAAATTTTTTTTATTAAAAAAAAAAAAAAAAACACAGAGCTTGAAGGTAATAATATCTTGAGGAGAAAGTTAGGTCGAAAAGATCTTTCATTTTGTCACGGCACCAAACAATGCAAACTGTTCTAAAAACATATAAGTAAAAGGAGAAATTTACCATTAGAAGACATGGAACTACAGACATGAAAGGACTTAAAGGAATTAGTAGATAATTAGATCCATACTTCGAGAAGCTCTGAAATAAAATCTACAGCAAATTATTGATTTCACATCTGTAGTTTTGAAGTCTACTTTTGTGGAGCACAGTTAGATTTCTTTTTTTTTTTTTAACTGATGTAGAAGAACAGAACCCAGGAAATTTACTAAACTAAAATTGAGCGGTTAAGTAAAAGAGCATTCACTTGATACTCGAGAATTTACTGCATGTGCTGGATCCCCTATCATATTTAATTCAGTTACTGTGTGAAAACCTTAACCTATTTTATGGATGTGGACTTTATTAGTAATACTGACTATTCTAAACATGGACAGGGAGATGGAAATATTTCCATTCTGCTATTGGAAACTCCTGATTCTGACCTTACTAAAATGAGTAAGAGTGTCATGCACTAGTAACTTGACCTTTAACCTGAACTTTCCTTTGGAGAATTTTGAGATGGACTAAATCAATTGATATGGCCATTGCAATTGAAGGTCCTGTCAAAATTTTAACAGTATTTGAAGGGGGTAATTGGAATTTGAAATGGCCTGTAAGTAACATGGAACTACAGTTTTCAATATACCAGGAATTCAACACATTTAAGTTCTTCTTTATACTGCATAACATGAAGCAAACAAACAAACAAAAAACTTAAAAAGAATTTTAAAGCAGATGCTGAGAGATTCTGCTATTTTGATTCAAATATATTTCTGATGAGTCTTTCATTAATGTAAGAAATTAAAAATAATTTAGATGAGAGATAAATGATTTTTTAAAATTAAATTTAACAAATATATCTTGAAGGTTGAACTATTATTTTCCCTCATAATTTCATAATTTGGGTGACCACGGAACACAAGGAAGAGAGTTCTTTTACCTAGTTCAAAGGAAAAATATTTTATAGAAGACCATAGATAAATATAACCTTTATTTTACATTTTAGAAACAATCAAATTGAAGCTTATGTTCTTTCAATATCAAAATCTAAAATATATATGGACTATATACTGATTTATTCCTGGCCCACAAAGTGCTTTTGATACTGGACAGAAAAACAGAATGCTTTTTATAATCAATGTGTGCTTTAAATTATACTAATAGGCAGCATATCAGCTGTGAGGTGAGACTACATTGAAAAAGACTGCTTCAGCTTACGGAAAATACCAGCTGTCTCCACTCTGTGAAGATGGATTACCACCTGTCCTGTTATCTTCCATACACAATACAAGGCACGTTGGCCATTTTAACCAGGATAACTGTACCCATATGTTCTCTAATTCTGGTCTGCATGCTGCCTACCATTAAATATTCGTAATGGATCACTGTAAACAAGAGATTAGCATGGAAGACAAGGTGTTTAAGCAGAGTCTAAGCCTCTGTTTTATTACATCTCTTTCCTTGTTCTCAGGACCTTGCATAAACGAGATTTGTAACAATATCATCAATTTTAGCTAACTAGTAAAGCATCCATGTGAAAACAAAAAAATAGAGAGGGTCTTTTTTTTCTTTTTAATTTCAAGGCATAAGTTCAGGCTACATGTCACAACAAATTAAAACTCAGATCAACATTAAAAAAATACATTAACGTTTAAAATGATCACATACATAACTTGCTGGAAATAAAGTTTGCTAGAACTTTTTTTCCCTTCACTCATCATTTATAAAATATTACCTAATTGAATGTACTTGAAAGGAAACAGTATATAAAAAGAAGTTATTTAAATATTATAGCTGGGGAAAAATTACTTTTATTTGCAAAATAATATGCATATTTACAATTATATTAGTTCCTTTTCTAAATCTTTAACAAATGGAGATGGATAAATGAATGTGTGTATCTCCTATGGAATAAACAGAGTAAAAAAAAGGTTTCATTATCAAATGCAAATATGCACTTGGTCAGCCTAATTTGTAACCAACAGTATGTAAAATGCTGAATGATGAGATACTGAGTTCTGTTTTGATGAGTATATGGCTAACTTAACTCTACTGAAATCAAATANATAATTTGTAACCAACAGTATGTAAAATGCTGAATGATGAGATACTGAGTTCTGTTTTGATGAGTATATGGCTAACTTAACTCTACTGAAATCAAATACAAAGTTGTGGCCCTACAATGTTAATAGTATGCTATAGCCAACTGAACACTAAACAGAACTACAGATCCCCATCAGCTGCTTCGCCTAGAGTTCAATATTTAAGGTCCCTGGTCAATATGATTCAGTCCAAAAGATTAATAACCTAAAACAATGCAAAAAAAAATCTAAAACTACAGAGTAAAAATATATGTTTAGAATCCCATTGCTTCATCTTAAAGTAACTAGAAAGATAAAATGACCTCAAAATATAATCTCCCTGTTGTAAACAGTCAGAAATACCAGACCTCTTGGAGGTAAATAATAGACTGATACTTGTAAAATGTATTTTGTCTTACATTGTTGAGTTCTAATTTATATTTAAGTCAAACATTTTATTTCTTTCAAACTAGTGCAAGGTTAGAATTCCTGATTAAACTTTGAAATAAAAAGAACAGGGAGAAGCAAGAAGTGATTAAAGGAACACATTACAAAAGATTTCTTGATTTACAAAACTTTTTTAAAAAGAAAGCAGAAAAAGCCATTGTAATGGTTAAAGACAGAGCCCTTTTTTTGTGTGCAGTTGGGAAGTGCTTCTAGAGAGGGTCATATTTCCTTAGACTAAAGACCAAGAAGACTTAACTGCCCCAGGCCTAGAGCTTTGTAGTGAGAACAATTCATTCATTGAGAGCATTAAGATTCAGTAATCAAAGTATGAGGACAAGGTGTGATTTTCATCTTATCTAAGGACAACTGACTACCAATTCAAAAGAAACAAATGGAGGAAAAAAATGGAAACTCTCAAATTTGGATAGCATTTTTAAATGTGGGATCCTTTACTTCTTCAATTTTAAATTTCATTTTTTCTAAATCATTGACTATATAATAAGCCAAAAACACTGTTTAACAATTTCCAATACCAAGCATATATTTAAAAAACCTGCTCAAAAATCAGAAACCATAAAACTATGTTGCATCAAAAACTTCAAAAAGATATAAAGTAGAGAAATTTACCAAATATTTATTATCAACATTCCATAATCAAGAAAACTAATGCAAATTTAAAGGTAACAGAGCCATTTTTTAAAAATACTACTTCACTCAGTGCACATAGTGAGTTTTGTTGAAAAGTTTACTGTTAGAATGTTTCTAAAAGCCACATGGGGAAGCTATGTATTAATATACACACTTACCCTAAGCCCAATTCACATTCTATTTTTACTCCAATGGACTTCACCAGCTATACTCATTTCCCTGACACTCCTCCAAAAAGAAGAATTTATAATATAAATCAACATCTTTATTAGATGGAACCTGCTAGTTTTTGAACACTAGTTTTAAAAATAAGAAGGGTTTACAACGTGGCATTTAACGATACCAATCTACATCTGACTAAAATTGCCAATATCTGCTGAATCATCGAAAAAGCAAGAGAGTTCCATAAAAACATCTATTTCTGCTTTATTGACTATGCCAAAGCCTTTGACTGTGTGGATCACAATACACTGTGGAAAATTCTAAAAGTAATGGGAATACCAGACCACCTAACCTGCCTCTTGAGAAATCTATATGCAGGTCAGGAAGCAACAGTTAGAACTGGACATGGAACAACAGACTGGTTCCAAATAGGAAAAGGAGTACGTCAAGGCTGTATATGGTCACCCTGCTTATTTAACGTATATGCAGAGGACATCATGAGAAACGCTGGGCTGGAAGAAACACAAGCTGGAATCAAGATTGCCAGGAGAAATATCAATAACCTCAAATATGCAGATGACACCACCCTTAAGGCAGAAAGTGAAGAGGAACTAAAAAGCCTCTTGATGAAAGTGAAAGTGGAGAGTGAAAAAGGTGGCTTAAAGCTCAAATTCAGAAAATGAAGATCACGGCATCTGGTCCCATTGCTTCATGGCAAATAGATGGGGAAACAGTGGAAACAGTGTCAGACTTTATTTTGGGGGGCTCAAAAATCACTGCAGATGGTGACTGCAGCCATGAAATTAAAAGACACTCCTTGGGAGGAAATTTATGACCAAACTAGATAGCACATTGAAAAGCAGAGACATTACTTTTCCAACAAAGGTCCGTCTAGTCAAGGCTTTGGTTTTTCCAGTGGTCATGTATGGATGTGAGAGTTGGACTGTGAAGAAGGCTGAGTGTCGAAGAATTGATGTTTTTGAACTGTGGTGTTGGAGAAGACTCTTGAGAGTCCCTTAGACTGCAAGGAGATCCAATGAGTCCATTCTGAAGGAGATCAGCCCTGGGATTTCTTTGGAAGGACTGATGCTAAAGCTGAAACTCCAGTACTTTGGCCACCTCATGCGAAGAGTTGACTCGTTGGAAAAGACTCTGATGCTGGGAGGGATTGGGGGCAGGAGGAGAAGGGGATGACAGAGGAGGAGATGGCTGGATGGCATCACTGACTCAATGGACATGAGTCTGAGTGAACTCTGGGAGTTGGTGAAAGACAGGGAGACCTGGTGTGCTGCGATTCATGGAGTCGCAAAGTGTCAGACACAACTGAGTGACTGAACTGAACTGAACTGAACTGACTGAAAACAGGTAAGGAAGAAGAGAAGGAAACTCCACTCCAGTATTCTTGCATGGAGAATCCCAGGGACGGAGGATCCTGTTGGGTGCCGTCTATGGGGTCTCACAGAGTCGGACACGACTGATGCAACTTAGCAGCAGAAAAACCGGTAAAAATGGAGAAAATGCATTTTTAAGGTAACATAGCTAAATAAAGGTAAATTTTATCAAAGGTGTTTTACTACTTCTGCATAGTAAAAGAAATCGTAAGCAAGACAAAAAAACAACGCTTTGAATAGAAGAAAATATTTGCAAACAAAGCAACTAACAAGGAATTAATCTCCAAAATATACAAACAGCTCATGCAGCTCAATAAGAAAAAACAAACAACAATAAATGAACAGAAGACTTAAACAGATATTTCTCCCAAAAAGACATACAGATGGCCAACAAACACATGAAAAGATCAACGTCACTAATTATTGCTGTTGCTATTTAGCCAGTAAGTCTTGTTTGACTTTTTTTGAGACCCTATGGACTATAGCCCGCCAGACTCTTTTGTCCATTGTATTTCCCAGGCAAGATTAGTGCAGTAGGTTGCCATTGCCTTCTCCAGAGGATCTTCCCAACCCAGGAATCCAACCCACATCTTCTGCATTGGCAGGTGGATTCTTTACTACTGAGATACCAGGGGCTCAGCAGTTCTCCATAGCACCCACTATGGAGAACAGGATGGAGATTCTTTAAAAAAATAAAAATAGAACTACCATATGATCCATCAATCTCACTCCTGGGCATATACCCAGAGCAAATCATAATTCAAAAATATACTTGCCCCCCAAATATATAATCTTCCCTGGTGGCTCAGAGGGTAAAGGGAAGACCTGTAATGAGGGACACCTGGGTTCGATCCCTCGGTCGGAAAGATCCCCTGGAGAAGGAAATGGCAACCCACTCTGGTACTCTTGCCTGGAAAATCCTCTGGACCGAGAAGCCTAGAAGGTTACAGTCCATGCGGTCTTAAAGAGTTGGACACAACTGAGCGACTTCACTTTCACTTTCATCCCACATATTCACTGCAACATTACTTACAACAGCAAGGACACAGAAGCAACCTCAACATCCATCATCAGAGAGATGGATAAGGCAGAGGTGGAATACATATACAATGGAACATAAGCCATAAAAAGGAACACAACTGAATCATTTATAGAGACATGGATTGCCCTACAGACTGTCATACATAGTGAAGTCAGAAAGAGGAAAAAAAATTAACACATATATGTAGAACCTAGAAAAAAATGGTATAGATGTACCTATTTGCAAAGCAGATACAGTGACAGAGATGTACATAACAGATGTATGGATACCAAGCAGAAAAGGGGGAGGAATGGAATGGGAGATCGGAATTGACTCATACACCATTATGTAGACAATTGATAACTAATGAGAACAGACTGCGTAGCACAGGGAATTCTTACTCAGTGTTTTGTGGTGACATAAATGGGAAGGAAATCCAAGGAAAAGGGGCTGATTTACTTTGCTGTACAGCAGAAACATAACACTGTAAAGCAACAATAATTCAATTTTTTTTAATTTTTATTTTTACTTTATTTTACTTTTTACTTTACAATACTGTATTGGTTTTGCCATACATTGACATGAATCCGCCACGGGTGTACATGAGTTCCCATTCCTGAACCCCCTATAATTCAATTTTTAAAAAAATTTTGTATCATCTGTCCTGACGCTTTTGAACTGTAGTGTTGGAGAAGACTCTTGAGAGTCCCTTGGACTGCAAGGCGATCCAACTACTCCCTCCTAAAGGAAATCAGCCCTGAGTGTTCATTGGAAGGACTGATGTTGAAGCTGAAACTCCAATACTTTGGCCACCTGATGTGAAGAGACTCATTCGAAAAGACCCTGATGTTAGGAAAGATTGAAGGCAGGAGAAGAAGGGGATGACAGAGCATGAGATGGTTGGATGGCATCACTGACTCAATGGACGTGAGTTTGAGTGAACGCTGGGAGTTGGTGATGGACAGGGAGGCCTGGTGTGCTGCAGTCCTTGAGATCGCAAAGAGTCAGACACGACTGAGCAACTGAACTGAACTGAACTCAATCATCTACTCTACATGAAAGTGCTTTCTCTTAAAGGATTAGCACTTGCAAATGCACATATCCCCCTTTATTACCTTTATTGGATGTTTATTAAAACAAAAAGACAAAAAGAGTGGCAAACTGAGAGGACAGAAGGGATATAGAAAATACATGTCTCACCATCTCATATGGCATGATTAAAAAAAAAAAAAAAACCATCATCTCTCTGACAAGGTCAAAATGAGCCTTTACTCTTTGGGCTCCTGGAAACATAATGCTAAAAAATACACAATTAACAGTGGTTTAAATTTAGATCTGCTCACAGTTATCAACATATCAAATTTAAAAAAAAAAAACCCATTAAGTTTTTTAAAGATTTTAAAATTCTAAAAATATTCAAAATTTAGGGAGATAAAAGTTAGCCTTAAGGGTCTGTTTTGATTTTAAACTACTTCTCTTCAAGGCTCAAATATTCTTGTATTCAATTTCTATTTAAAATTAACTTGTTAATAATCCAAGCATATTTTCAGATGAAATCACATTGAGAAATGTAGATAAGATTAACATTGGTTTTAACCTGGTATAACATATTTCCAGTATTTCCACATACTGACTGATTACTTTTAGCTCCCACATCTTTATGTATTTCATTTTATGACACTTAAAATATATATTTCTATAGCATAACACTTATTGAGACATGAAGTTTAATTACCAAAGTAAAATTTAAATTATATCCAAAATGTTAATAAACTTGTCTATTTGAAAACTATCTAATTTGAGGGAAAATCAAATAGAAATACATTCTGATTATTAATTTTTCCAAAATGGAGATTTTTTTAATATAATATATATAAGATAAATGTATTTATATATATATATCTCATGCAAAATATGTTAAATAATAATGAGCAAAACCTAATGAAAAATTGGAAACCTATCATAAGCAATTTTAACTATGACTTTGAGTATAGGATTATAATAACTGGATTTACAATTTATAATCTAGTTAAATACTGTTTTCTAGGAATTATTGATCAGTTTAATTAGAGTCTGGAGAGACATTACCAGATACGTTCAGGTTTTTTTGTTTTTTGTGTTTTTTTTGAAGAAAACAAATCCTAGATGATTAATACACTTAAAGAGTTTAGGACCATCTTCTTTGAACTAGTCAGGACAGGAAAACTTCCACTGTTTATTATATAAGCATTCATAGTGAAGAGGAACTAATGAGCCTCTCGGTGAGCGTCAAAGAGGAGAGTCAAAAAGCTGTTTTAAAACCCAACATCCAAAAAACGAAGCTCATAGCATTCAGTTCTATCACTTCATGGCAAATAGATGGGGAAAAGTGGAAACAGTGATAGATTTTATTTTATTGGCTCCAAAGTCACTGAGGACAGTGACTATAGCCACGAAATTAAAACACGCTTGCTCCTAGGAAGGAGAGTTATGACAGACCTAGACAGCATATTAAAAAGCAGAGACATCAATTTGCTGACAAAGGTCCATAAAGCCAGACCTAAGGTTTTTCCAGTAGTCATGTATGGATGTGAGACTTGGACCATAAAGAAGACTGAGAGCTGAATAACTGATGCTTTTGAAGTGTTGTGCTGGAGAAGACTCTTGAGAGTCCCTTGGACAACAAGGAAATCAAACCAGTCAATCCTAAAGGAAATCAACCCTGAAAATTCACTGGAAGGTCTGATGCTGAAGTTCCAATACTTTGGCTACCTGGTGTGAAGAGCTGATCTTTGGAAAAGACCTTGATGCTGGGAAAGACTAAGGGCAGGGGAAGAAGCAGGCAACAGAGGCTGAGATGGTGGATGACATTACCAACACAATGCACATGAGTTTTGGAGAAACTGTGAGACAGTGAAGGAGAGAAAAGACTTGCTTGTTGCAGTTCACGGGGTCACAAAGATTAGGGAAGAACTTTGCAACTGAACAATAGCAGAGTAGAAGAATGACTTAAGCGTTAGAAAACCAGATAAGAAGACTAAAATTAAAAAATTTTGTCATGAATTCTCAGGCTGTATCATTAAATACTCACATTCCCATTTAATAATGAGTAGTATCAGTATAGGCAGCACACTCTCTTATACATGCCTATTCACTTACTTTAAAAATAATCTGAAATATTCTGTATTAATATCACCTCAGAAAAACACAAATATTTCTTAAAAACTAGATTAAGCTAAATTACACACATTTAGGCTATTCATTTTTCCTTTGATACCATATTAAACATAAATGTAACTTGTTGAGGGTGGTAAATTAATTTGTTTTTAATCTAGAAACATAAATCATTTTATAAAATCTCAATTTCCGTCATTACTCTTCATATAAAATACAGGAAAAAAAAAAGATGCTATATTTAAGGAATGACTGTCAAAACTCCACTCTCAAGAAGTTCTTAGTCATCTTGAAGATTCAAACAGGACTTGGCATAAACTCAGATCATATCCCGGTAAGATAATTTCTCTGGGGCCATATCATTCACTCAGCTTTGAAGGATTTATCTTAGACAGTCAGCTGGCCTATTAACAATTCTTATTCAAAGAATCTAAACACAAAAGTAAGCAAAAAAGAAGTAACTGGAGGTTTTTCAACCCCAGCTCTCAGCTTCCATTCAGAAAATATCTTCTTTTATATTTTCCTATGTAAGCTTTTATCAATATTGTTTAAGAATAGCAACTACTAGAAGAGCCTAAAGTGTCATATGATTGATTTCTATACTTCTTTAAGTACATAGTATAGTTCTATACCATCCATAGCCTCTCAATACACATTAATTGATGCTGAATATTTGACAATAAATTAAATAATAAAGCATAATACTGTAAGCAGCAAAACCAGTTGGTAGTAGATTTTTTAATCAACTATTAAAGAACAATTATAAGTAAACAATTTATGGAAAAATTACAACACAATTCTAATTTATTCTTTCTCTCCTATGATATAAGACTAGACTGTGTTCATGACATTTACATCTATAAATGGAAAAGAAATCTGTAAATGGAAATTACATCTATAAATGGAGAAAAACATTTTGCAGAGAGAGAAATATGTAAATATTTTGGAATGCTATGGTTCATAAAACAGTCAGAGTATTAAGTGTGATGAGAGAAATAGGAGAAAACTAACCATGATGGAGGAGCAGCATGAGAAAGTTTAATAATTAGAAAAAAATTCTCACACCGAAAATATAACAACTTTTGTTCAATTTAGAGAACACAAATTAGCTATACGTTTTAAAGAACTATTTGACACTTTTTTCAGTTAAAGATGAATCATCCTTCCTTTTTTGGAAATTTTTATATTTTGTTTCATGTTAATTTGCAACAATCTTTCCTAACTCCGTATTTGCTTATTCTTCAGAATATAAAAATCATCAGGTAGTCTGTGGTAGGGCAGCCAAAAGAAATAAATTATCAGCTCAATTAGATTCTGGCTTCTTTTCTCAAACTTTCCAAGTTCAGACTATTACACTATTCAGCTGAAACTTCTCAGCTGCCTTCCCAGGTGCCAGAAGGTCTGGTCTATCTGTAAAGTTGAGTGCAATTCATACATCCATTCTTCATACTTTTAACAAACCTCTCTCACACACACACACAAAAATATGCTCACAGATATTGGTAGCCTACCATATAAAACACTCTGATGTGAAAAAATAAGGTATCTGGCAATAATCCTAATCTGAATGCTTACTTAATTCTCCACCACAGGTTTCTGCAAACAATTTATTGCTCCTTTCTTGTGGTTCTTACTGGAGCAAAGAACAGCATCACACTGACATGATTTTTTCATATGCTTACAAATACTTGACCTATTTTAGTTAAAAGTTCAGAGATATAATGACAGTGTCATCTCTAAAAGTATTATATGAAAGTGAAATATGATTTCTGTCCTAGACATGTATGTCATTTGATATATCAATTTGTGTTTGATTTTCTCAGTGGCTATCATAGCTAACTGTCAGGAGATCATGGTTCCTGAACTTCATACAGTCTCCAGTGGACCCTCAGAAATGGAGCTTGTGTGGATCCTCTGAACAGGGGAACTCACACATTTAGTGGATCAGACAATGCAAAGCGGGATTGAAATATTAGGATTTTTTTACATCACGAAAACTAAGCCAGTGATGACTGGCTCATGTTTTAAGTTGAAAAACTGTGTTGACTTTGACAACGTAAAACAACATGATTAAGAGAAATTAAGTAGAATCTAAATACACAATGGCTCTAACAGAAAGCTGAACATATCACAAGAACCAACTCATCAAAACAAGAGAAAGGGAAATTCTATGTATTCACAATGTAAGCCAATTGAAGCTTTATTGCTTTCTAGGTATTTCTAGTGAACATCGTATCAATTTGTAGGCTTTAAAAGATTGCCTATGCCAGGTCAGAAGATCCCAAATGTTGATGTCATAGGCATACTGACCATGTTCTTTAATGAGTCATATTAATTAATGGTCTTTATCCAAAGGCATCCTGTCCTTACATCAAAGAGTAAACTGAAAAAGGCAAGTTGATAGGGGGCAAATTTGGGGGTCAATTAAAGGACAATAAAGGCAAAAATAAGGGGGGTGAAATGACTACTGATATACCTCTCTTTTTAGCCAATCTCAAATTTTATTGGCAAAGTCTATTTTTTTGGTTTATTTTTGGGTATATTAATTCCATGATATATTAATTCCAAATTTTATTGGAGAAGTCTATTTTTTGTTTATTTTTGAATATATTAATTCCATGATATATTACTTCCACAATAGATTTGTCAGTAATGCATAGATATCAATGCTAAGGCTTAATCTTAAACATAAAAGTGTAGAGGTCTTGAACCAATTGACTATGGCAGGATAAAAATTTAAGATTTTCATATGTAAAGAGGAATCACATGTAAAAATGCTAACATTTTACTGGTTCTTGTCTATTACTGAATGTAGATTAAGGAAACAAAGAAAAATCACAATTTGAAAATTGTGTATATAAGAAATCACAACTTATTGGGAGTCATCTTAGCAGTTATTTTCCAAAGGAAATCATATATATAGATACATATCAAGATTTGTCATCTTTTTTTGAGAACGTAATTGTCTCATGTGCAANGTGGGCAGATGAAAAAGAGAATACAGTGGCCACAATTTGTCACTTACAAATAACTTTGTAACAGCTTTGTTTCCTGTTAAGTTTAACCATCAAGAAATTAAAAGGCAAGTTCTGCCACAGAGTTTCTAAAGTTTACTAAAAGAATATGAAAATTAGAATAACAGACACAAAGGCAGTTATATTTATCAAATGTCTGGTTTTTAACAAGATAATGTTTGCACTTCCATATGAATTCACAAGATGTTTCAGTATTTTGGTTAGAATCATTTGAAAGTAGTAACATGAAACAAAAACATAATTATATATAAATCAAAGCACACTACCAAGTGGAGGCAGGATCAAGGAACTGGTTGGAAAAGTTCTCATCACAGCATTTCCAGATTATGGGAGAGCTGGGTCTCGCTATGAGAGGTCAACCAAGCACTTATGAAGCTCTGCCTTTTAGCCACCATTCTAGAGCTGAAGCCATAACTGAAGCCACAGAAGCACNGGATCAAGGAACTGGTTGGAAAAGTTCTCATCACAGCATTTCCAGATTATGGGAGAGCTGGGTCTCGCTATGAGAGGTCAACCAAGCACTTATGAAGCTCTGCCTTTTAGCCACCATTCTAGAGCTGAAGCCATAACTGAAGCCACAGAAGCACCTGCTCATTCTTTTTTCTACATGGGTGATTCTCACCTAAGGGGAAAGAAAGAGAGCTCATCAGAAGCCCCAGGGAGGCTTCATCCCTCACAGAGCACAGAGATGCCTGCTTCTTCCACCTCATCCCTGAAACTACTTTGNTGAAAGACTGATGTTGAAGCTGAAACTCCAGTGATTTGGCCACTTCATGCAAAGAGCTGACTCATTGGAAAAGACTTTGATACTGGGAGGGATTGGGGGCAGGAGGAGAAGGGGACGACACAGGATGAGATTATTAGATGGCATCACTGACTCAATGGACATAAGTTTTAGTAAAATCCTGGAGCTGGTGATAGACAGGGAAGCCTGGTATGCTGCAATCCATGAGGTCACAAAGAGTTAGACATTTGCAATAGTTACAGTGCAATACTTATATTTGCAATAGTTGCCAGTATATGATTGAAATCTTAATTCTTAGCATATCCAAGGACGTAGAGAAAGCTATTCTGATTCTCCCTTCATGCTGCAAAGACAAGAAGCTCTTTCTGTATTTCTGGCTTGCTGGAAACAGTTGTAATTGTATCCATAAAATGTAATAGTTTATTTTATTTTTTAATCCTCAGCTGTTAGAAAGAAAAAGAAAGTAATGACATAACAGTAGCTAGCAAATGTTGTGTTCAGAAACTATAAACATTGGTCATATACTTTTAATGACAAACTACCACCAAGATACAAAAATTTTGTAATGTGGCTACTTCTTAGATACACAGTCTCCTAAACTATCACTAAAATCTGTTTGATTTTTTACGTCTATAAAATATATTTTTAAATCTTTTAATATTATTGCATTGTCAATGAACTAAAAAACTAAAACTCTGGTTCATTTAAGGTTTTGCCAACTAAAGTGAATTAATTTTGAATGAATTTCTTGTGGTAATATCTGTTTATAATGCTGGCAATAAATGGCTACAATGTGCATATCTATTAATAATATGAACATATTTTAAACTACAAAATACATTATAGGCAGGAGTAAGAGCATATAATTGGATTAGTTGAGGTCACTTATATTAAAAAAAAACAAGGATAATAAAATCTGCAAGACAGGCTAATTTAAATTCCTAAATCTTTCTTCTGTATTTATATGATATATTTGGGCAGTGGGGGTGATATAGGAAATCATTTTTAATGTACAATATACAAAGTCTTTAAACTTTGTGATTTTATAATGAAAATATACTAACTTCACTTATTATGAAGGTTGATTAACTTTCAAATATAATCAAATATTTAATGTAAAATTTAATCCTGTAAAATTCTTACATTGAGGTTTTTTTTCTTTTTTTTTTTTTTTGGTATCCTCAGAAGTACTAGCATAACGATTTGTTGCAACAAGTTACTGATCACCCAGTTGGTTAAATACCAGATTGTGATCTCTTTCAGAGTCATTGTTTCCAGTGACATGCCCTTCCACCCATCCCTTTTGTTTAAGAGCATTCAAAAAGCTCAGGAACTTCTCAGAGAACAGGAGGGATCACAGATCCCCAAGTGGGTTCACTGTTAAGATTTTCTGATGCATTATGGAAAGGGATTTACTGGTAGTTTACTTCCTCATTTGTCCTTTAAAACTCCTCTGCCAATTGTGCAATTAAGTTCAATTGTATAGCTTCTGAAGAGAAACTTTTGCTCCTAAAACAGGTAGTGATCATATTATTAGAGCAGAAAATTAAATGTGTTGGTAAAGAATCTGCCTGAAATGCAGGATACCTGAGTTCAAACAACTGGTTCAAAATTTTGAAAGGGGTAGAAGGGTATACATTATCACCCTGCTTATTTAACTTGTATACAAAGTACATCATGTGAAATGCCAGGCTGGATGAATCACAAGCTGGAATCAAGACTGCCAGGTGGAATGTCAGCTACTTCAAATATGCACATGATACCACTGCAATGGCAGAAAGTGAAGACGAACTAAAAAACCTCTTATCGAGGATGAAAGAGGAGAGTAAAAAAGCTGACTTAAAGCTCAACATTCAGAACATGATTATGGCATCTGGTCCCACCACTTCATGGCAAATAGAAGGGGGAAAAGTGGGAGCAGTGACAGATTTTATTTTGGGGAGCTCCAAAGTCACTGTGGATGGCGACTGCAGCCATGAAGTTAAAAGACACTTGCTCCTTGGAGAAAAACCAAGACCAACCTAGACAGTGTATTAAAAAGCAAAGGCATCACTTTGCTGTCAAAGATCTGTTTAGTCAAAGCTGTGGTTTTCCCAGCAGTCACATATGGATGTGAGAGGTAGGCCATTAAGAAGGCTGAGCACCAAAAAATGGATACCTTTGAATTCCCTCTACAGTCATTCACCTGTCTTGTCTGTACGATGTGTTATGGTCATTTCCATCTGGCCAGTGACCTGTCTAGAACTAGAGACATTAATATTTAATCATACCTAGTCAGCTTCCAAGCAGTGACAATTGTCACCACTCCCTTCATATCAGTAGATCTTGAGTGTGAGATACTTAGGTGATGGGATTCCATTCTCAGTGCAGGGCTGTGTGATAAGAAATAGTCAAGTTCTATAACATCAACATAGAAAATGTCAGTATGAGAGAGATTGCCCACTATGTGTTTTCTTACCAACATCACCCCACCTCCTCCACCATTTAAAGCTATTAACAGTTGTTCTTATTCGCCCCATTTTACAGATGTAAAAACTGAGGTTGAGAGGTTGGAAAAATTGACTATCAAACAGCAAGTAGTTAAGCTCTCATCTGTCTGATTCCAGGTCAAGTTCAAGGATAATGGGAAGATTTTACATTCTCTCAAACAAATAATATTACAAGAGGGAGGAAAAAATAGTGTCAGCTTCATATCTCCATGCAATAAACTCAATGCCTCCTCAACTTGTTCTCAGCGTTTTAGTGAAAAGATTTATTCAGGATTCCCAAGCAATTTCAATAAAAGTTCAACAGGTTTGAAAATTTACATCTCAGCACTAAATGATAAAAATCTTAAAAAGCACTTTTAAACTCATATTGATATGGTAATGGCATCATTGTATTTACAGGCTGATACGGTGTGAAAATAGGTGTGTTTTATGGATACAATACTTTTTACCAACCACACGGAGCTAATCATCAGATTAGTTAACCTGACTTATGGCAAAACTCATCCTGACTGTTGCTGTGTAAAAAGGAGAAAGGCACAAATCAACAGAAAACTAGAGAGGACTTAGAAACAGCCTTATCTTCAAAATGCCTAATTTTGGTGAGTAGTGCCTTCACCATACTTTTCAGCAAGATAGCTTTTTTAAGTGATTTTTTTTTCCTTTGGCAAAGAATAAATAAATGAGTATACGAATAAAGGAAAAATTAGGTACTGGAGACATGAGGACTTTCCAATATACTTTCCATCTACTAGGTACAAGTAACTACTAGGTATAGTTACTTGTATAGTTAACTGCTCTTCCAACTCTTAGAGCCACAAGATTTATTGTTGAATACTGAAGATGAAACAATACTTGAAGTTACACAAAATGTCACATATAGGGTCAAGGCCCCTAGACAGGCAGGGTTTCTGAAAGCGTGATAAGGTGGAAGAAAGAGAAACAAGACACAAGAATTCAGAGAAAAGTGAGGATCGGGGGACCAACACACAAGGGCTCCAAGATGAAGGTGCCGAAATTGAATCCCAGCCAATTTGTTATATTTTCAGCTGTGAAGGAAAAAATATGTGGGGAGTTAAGCTAAAACTCATGTGGCCTTCAGGGCCAAAGAACAAAGTGATCGTTAACCACTGAGTAACTAAGAAACAGTAATCAATAACAAATCATAACTAAGACTAATATTCTTATCTATAAAATTTCCACCAGATTCGTAAAACATGTGACTCTGAGATGCCAGTTGAAAAACAGTCTGGGGTCAGTTTTCTGACCCCCGGGTCGTATCTTGTTTTCAAGACTGAACTGTTCCCTCTGGACTTGTTCCAAGAGTCTCACGCCTTATAGCACCCAGTTTATCAGTAATTATAAATTTCTTTTGTGGCCCTTGCTGGGGCCTGGTTTTCTTTTATTCTTCCTGTCTCCTACATATAGCAGGTATAGAACTACTGTCATTTAAATAAATGGTAAATTAACTTTCTTGTTTCTGAGAATTGACCCACTGATTCAAATTGTCTGACTTTTATCATGCAGAGTAGGAGTAGCTTCATCATAGCATCCATTTGACCAGAGTACCCCCATTCGAGGTTACATTTATTTTTTTCACTATTTCCAAATTTACTCACTGCCAATAATAATCTACCTTTGTCTTTACTCTCCTTTTAGTATAGAACTGCTCTCATATTTAAACTCTAGTTATTCTTCAAATCCCATCTTAATCCACCTCTTCTGAGAAATCCAGTGAACATGCTGTTTTGAGCATATTAAGTTATTATATCATAACCTATTCCATTCATTAAGCAATCTTTCCCCTGTTGACTTATAGCGTCCATCATTTTTGCAGAGAGAATCGTTTTTTAAAAAGAAAACAAACCATCTACTTTAAGAAATGGGCAAAAGAACTTGCCAAACATTTTTTTCCAAAGAAGATACATTAATACAAATGATCAATGGGTACATGAAAAAATCCTCAATATCACTAATCACTAGGAAATGCAAGTCAACACTATAATAGGAAAGCACCTCACAATATAATGACCGTTATCAAAAAACAAAAGAAAACTAGAAGTGGCAAGTGTTGATGAGGCTGTGGAAAAAAGGGAACCCTTGTACACCATTGATAGGGATGCAAGTTGGTGCAGCATTAGAGAAAAAAGCATATTGACGGTTTTAAAAACCAAAAAGAGAACTATCGTGTGATCTAGTGATCCTACTTATGTGTCTATAACTGAAGTAAATGAAATTACTATATCAAAGAGATATATGTACTCCCGTGTTCATTGCAATATTATTCATAGTAGCAAAGTGGTGGAACAAATGTTCATCAGTGGATGAACGGAGAAAGAGGATGTGGTGTATATATATTCTAACAATCTAATATAATAATAATACAGCAAAAAAAAAAAAAGGTGAACTCATAGAAATAATAGAATGATTGTTACCAGGGGCTGAAAGGTGGGGGAAATGGGGAGAAGTTGCTCAAAGCATATAAACAACCAGCAATAAGATAAAAAAGATCTAAGGAGCTAATGTATAGCATGTGTGCTAAGTCATTTTAGTCATGTCTGACTCCTTGCAAACCCATGGAATATAACCTGCCAGGCTCCTCTGTCCATTGGATTTTCTAGGCAAGATTACTGGAGTGGGTTGCCATTTCCTTCTCCAGGGGATCTTCCTGACCCAGAGGTTGAATGCATCTCATATCTGCCACATTGGCAGGCAGGTTCTTTATCACTAGTGCCAACTGGGAATTCCAAAAGCATAGCATAGTGAGTATAATTAAAATACTGTTTTATATACTTGAAAGTTGCTAAGAGAGAAAATTTTCAATGCTATCATGACACACATAAAAAATATAATTATGTAAGGAGATAGGAGTGTTAACTAACTTTATCATCAGTCATTTTGCAATATATCAGTTCAGTTCAGTCACTCAGTTGTGTCTGACTCTTTGTGACCCCATGAATTGCAGCACGCCAGGCCTCCCTGTCCATCACCAACTCCCAGAGTTCACTCAGACTCATGTCCATCGAGTCCATGATGCCATCCAGCCATCCTCAGTCATCCCCTTCTCCTCCTGCCCCCGATCCCTCCCAGCATCAGAGTCTTTTCCAATGAGTCAACTCTTAGCATGAGGTGGTCAAAGTACTGGAGTTTCAGCTTTAGCATCATTCCTTCCAAAGAAATCCCAGGGCTGATCTCCTTCAGAATGGACTGGTTGGATCTCCTTGCAGTCAAGGGACTCTCAAGAGTCTTCTCTAACACCACAGTTCAAAGCATCAATTCTTCGGCACTCAGCCTCAGTCTTCTTCACAGTCCAACTTTCACCTCCATATATGACCACAGGAAAAACCATAGCTTTAGTGAACTTTATTAAGGGTATAAGAATCTTTGCATTTCATTAGGGTTCCTAAGAACATACTTCCATTCTGTCAAGTACCAAAAGATCTTCTATCAGTTTGGTAGCAATTAATATCCATTTTCAATATTTTCAATCATAGAGAAATAATTATATGGTTCTACTTACAAATAACTTAGGTTTTAAAAAGACCTTTATGAATCTGTTCCCTATTGCACCAAAAATGACCCTCTTAAACTCTTTGCTAAAATATGCAGAGTTGATGAAATGTTGATATGGTGAGAGTCTTTGTTCTTATTAACAAAAATTTTAAGTAGAAAGGAAAATGAAAAGGTTCATTTCCTCCTAAGATATATCCCTAGTTGGACAGGTCTAATTGCTATTTATTATATTAAGCAAAACCATCCTCACTGTAATATTTACTCACTTGCTTTGCTATACAAATTTACTTTCACAGTGTCTTGTCTCACTTTCAGGTTACAAATCTTCACTACTTGAGAAATGTTGTCATGTATCCTCTAAGGATTTTTTTTTGACTAAACATCACTAGATTAATTATTTATCCATAGTATATGACAAGTAGTACACTTCTGATAACTCACATATATGTATGCATGTCACTCATAAAATATAGTGGTTCCCACAGAAGCAAGTTGCCTGACTCTCACAGAGTACAGTGAGTTTCCTGCCTTCAATGCCTTGTAAGCTGGTGCTTTCTTAACACAGATTGATTGCACTAAAGGTAGACTGTCTTGGCTAAACTGGTTAATAGTTTGCTTATATTCCTTACCCTTTAAGTACATTTCAGGACATTAACATCAAGAAGACCTCAGTTATGTAGTGAATTCCCACATAAACTATTTCCTCTTATTTGCTGGTCAGTTGAGTACTCAGTAGATGATTGTAATTAAAGCTCATGTGTTTTCACTGGTAATATCATACAGTTGGAGGTCTTTGAATTAATTTCCTAAGCCAGTGGACCACTCTTCAATTAAAAACAAAAGTTCTTTTATTAGTATTAAAATTCCTCTAAAAGAAAATTTGAAAACAAATATTCTTGAAGTCTTAAAGTAATAGCAAAGACAGAACAAGGCACTGTGCATTTAGAGCTATAGTTCACTATTTTTTTTTTTTTTTTCTAGGATAAGCACTCTCTGGGAGAAACTTTTTGAGTGCTGAAGGTTGAGAAGGAATTTAAGATATATGACTAAACTTTCCATCAAGTACAAAAAGCTGCTCTATCAGTTCACCAGCAATTAATATGCAGTTTCTCTATTTTCACTGAACTTGTTTTTACACTTAGTCATTGGCTAAATCTCACCAACTGGGATATAAATTTCTGAAAACAGACTCTTCAAGGCTAGTGATCAGCAGTGAAAATGAACGTAACTATATCAATGTCTCTACCCAAGACTTCATTTAATTTATTCAACATAAAGCCAGAGTTTTGCTGAATTAATTTAATTTTAATGCATTTCATCTATTTTAACTAGATTCCTCTTTATTATTTTAAAGATATTATTTTGAGAGAGGAATAGAGGAAAATTAGGTGTGACAGATACATGGTTAGGCAAAACCAAACGATACGAAAACAAAAGCAGAGAACATGAGGGAAATATGAATTTTGATCAAGGTCAAAAGATTTTCTCAGCAAGTGATTTAGCTGGTAATTTAAAAATGGGCTTGGAATTTTCTAAGCCTTCTAAAATAGTGTCATACAGCCTGAAGCTGCCACATGAAGTTTCTTATCTATAGGACAAGCAGATTAAACTTATTTGCAAATGTCAACTCTGTCCTTGTATGCTTATCCTGTGTGGCTCATTAATTTGTTTTGAGTAGGAGTATATGTGTATCAGTCAGTTCAGTTAAGTTCAGTCACTCAGTCATGTCTGACTCTTTGCAACCCCATGAATCATAGCATGCCAGGCCTCCCTGTCTGTCACCAACTCCCAGAGTTCACTTAAACTCATGTCCATCAAATCAGTGATGCCATTCAGCCATCTCACCCTCTGTCGTCCCCTTCTCCTCCTGCCCCCTGGTCCCTCCAGCATCAGGGTCTTTTCCAATGAGTCAACTCTTCACATGAGGTGGCCAAAGTATTGGAGTTTCAGCTTTAGCATCAGTCCTTTCAATGAATACCCAGGACTGAACTCCTTCAGAATGGACTGCTTGGATCTCCTTGCAGTCCAAGGGACTCTCAAGAGTCTTCTCCAACACCGCAGTTCAAAAGCATCAATTCTTCGGTGCTCAGCTCTCTTCATAGTCCAGTTCTCACATCCATACATGACCACTGGTAAAACCATAGCCTTGACTATATGGACCTTTGTTGGCAAAGTAATATCTCTGCTTTTCAATATGCTGTCTAAGTTGGTCATATCTTTCCTTCCAAGGAGTAAGTGTCTTTTAAACTCCTACTCAAAAGTATATGTGTATACTCCTACTCAAAAGTATTGTGTATCAGTGATCGGGTTAAAGGAACTTAGATTTCAAAATGGATGTGACTAAAGCAGTGACTGTCATTTTCATACAGCAGCAATTCTACAGAATTTGATTATCTTCAATTTTCACTTTATTCACCTACCTCTTTAAAACAGATGGGCCTATCCACACTGTTGAGTGCAAGTGTGAGTGAGGAGGAGAGTGAGAATTCCTGAGAAGGGGCAGGAGCTTGTAATGTAAGGGATATGTTTTTGCTTTAATGTAGTGTTGGAAAATACCTCCAGAGTGGGTGAGGGAGACAAAATTTTATATGCTATCGATATATATATTTTTATATTTCTATGGACAATTATTTGGACTTCACAAAGAAAAATGTTAAAAATCTACTTTTATGTCCCTCTAAAAACTATAGAAACTCTAGAAAGACCTGTAAATAAAAACAAACAAAAAAATTCAAACAGGATTCCAAGACCTAACTCTTATAGTCTTTTTGCTATGCATAAAAATAGAGACAGCTATTACTAGATATGTAAGGCATACATTTGTCTGTATACAAATATATATATATATATTTACACACACATACATATTAATTTAACTGAAATTGCCCATTGTCCTTTCAGATTTAAATAAACCTTTATTAAAATCCAGTTTGTGGTCATTTTAAACATGTCTACAAATACTTTGATATTGCTATCCTTATCTTGAATATTAGCTAATCTTTACATATTACTATTTTTTTAATTGAATGTTTTGCCTTGGAAATGAACAGAGATCATTCTGTCTTTTTTTAAATATAAATTTATTTATTTTAATTGGAGGCTAATTACTTTACAATATTGTATTGGTTTTGCCATACATCGACATGAATTTGCCATGAGTGTACATGTGTTCCCCTTCTTGAACTCCCCGTCCCACCTCCCTCCCCATACCATCCCTCTCGGTCATCCCAGTGCACCAGCCCTGAGCATCCTGTATCATGCATTGAACCTGGACTGGCGATTCATTTCACATATGATCATATACATGTTTCAATGCCATTCTCCCAAATCATCCCACCATCGCCCTCTCCCAAAGAGTCCAAAAGACTATGGACTATACATCTGTGTCTCTTTTGCTGTCTTGCATACATGGTTATCATTACCATCTTTCTAAATTCCATATATATGTGTTAGTATACTGTATTGGTGTTTTTCTTTCTGGCTTACTCCACTCTGTATAATAGGCTCCAGTTTCACCCACCTCATTAGAACTGATTCAAATATATTCTTTTTAATGGCTGAGTAATACTCCATTGTGTATACGTACCACAGCTTTCTTATCCATTTGCCTGCTGATGGACATCTAGGTTGCTTCCATGTCCTGGCTGTTATAAACAGTGCTGCAATGAACATTGGCGTACACGTGTCTCTTTCAATTCTGGTTTCCTCGGTGTGTATGCCCAGTAGTGGGATTGCTCGGTCATATGGCAGTTCTACTTCCAGTTTTTTAAGGAATCCCCATACTGTTCTCCATATTGGTTGTACTAGTTTGCCTTCCCACCAGCAAGTATCTCATTCAAATATGAAGGAGAAATCAAAAGCTTTACAGACAAGCAAAAGCTGAGAGGATTCAGCACCACCAAACCAGCTCTCCAATAAATGCTAAAGGATCTTCTTTAGACAGGAAACACAGAAATGGTGTATAAAATTGAATCCCAAACAATAAAGTAGATGGCAATGGGATCATACTTATCAATAATTACCTTAAATGTAAATGGGTTGAATGCCCCAACCAAAAGACAAAGACTGGCTGAATGGATACAAAAACAAAACCCCTATATATCCTGTGTACAAGAGACCCACCTTGAAACAAGGGACAAATACAGACTGAGAGTGAAGGAGTGGAGAAAGATATTCCATGCAAATAGAGACCAAAAGAAAGCAGGAGTAGCAATACTCATATCATATAAAATAGACTTTAAAACAAAGGCTGTGAAAAGACACAAAGAAGGGCACTACATAATGATCAAAGGATCAATCCAAGAAGAAGATGTAGCAATTATAAATATATACATCCAACATAGTCTTTATGTATTACTATGATGACTAGTTTTATGTGTCCTTGGGCATGTGGCCTGGTTGTTCAGTCAGACACTAACCTAGGTATTTCATGAAGGTGTTTTGTAAATCTGGTTCAAGTCCCTATTCAGTTGACCTTAAGTACAAAGATTATTTGGACTTCCCAGGTGGCTCAGTGGGTAAAAAAAATCTGCTTTCCAATGCAGGAGATGCTGGAGATGTGGGTTTGACTCCTGGATCTGGAAGATCCCCTAGAGGAGGGCATGGCAACTCACTCCAGTATTTTTGTCTGGAGAATCACATGGACATAGGTGCCTGGCAGGTTACACTCCACAGGGTGGGAAAGAATCATACAAGACTGAAGCAGGTATGCAAGCACAAAGATTATTCTAGATAAACTGGGTGGGCCTAATTTTAAAAATTGAGAGTTATTAAGAGCAGAACTGAGGCTTCCTGAGGAACTCCTTCCAGTAGACAGCTTCCTCAATAATGTCCAAGAGTGTCTGCTTTCCCTACTGTCCCGTCTTATGATTTCCAGTTCAGTCACTCAATCGTGTCCGACTCCATGCAACCCCATGAATCGCAGCATGCCAGATCTCCCTGTTCATCACCAACTCCCGGAGTTCACTTGAACTCACATCCATGGAGTCGGTGATGCCATCCAGCCATCTCATCTTCTGTCATCCCCTTCTCCTGACCCCAATCCCTCCCAGCATCAGGGTCTTTTCCAAAGAGTCAACACTTCGCATGAGGTGGCTAAACTAGTGGAGTTTCAGCTTTAGCATCAGTCCTTCCAATGAACTCCCAGGACTGATCTCCTTTAGGATGGACTGGTTGGATCTCCTTGCAGTCCACAGGATTCTCAAGAGTCTTCTCCAACATCACAGTTCAAAAGCATCAATTCTTCAGTGCTCAGCTTTCTTCAGAGTCCAGCTCTCATATCCATACATGACCACTGGAAAAACCACAGCCTTGACTACATGCACCTTTGTTGGCAAAGTAATATCTCTGCTTTTCAATATGCTATCTAGGTTGGTCATAGCTTTCCTTCCAAGGAGTAAGCGTTTTTTAATTTAATGGCTGTGATCACCATCTGCAGTGGTTTTGTAGCCTAAAAAAATAAAGTCTGACACTGTTTCCACTTTTCCCCATCTATTTTCCATGACATGATGGGACCAGATGCCATGATCTTCATTTTCTGACTGTTGAGCTTTAAGCCAACTTTTCACTCTCCTCTTTCACTTTCATCAAGAGGCTTTTTAGTTCCTCTTCATGTTCTGCCGTAAGGATGGTGTCATTTGCATATCTGAGGTTATTGACATTTCTCCCAGCAATCTTGATTCCAGCTTGTGCTTCTTCCAGCCCAGCATTTCTCATGATGTACTCTGCATATAAGTTAAATAAGCAGGGTGACAATATACAGTCTTGACGTACTCCTTTTCCTATTGGGAACCAGTCTGTTGTTCCATGTCCAGTTCTAACCTACTCAGCATCTAAAGTTATGTAACCAATTTTTTTCAATATATCCTTTATCAGATATCCCCTACTGGCTGTCTCTCTGGTTGAACCCTGACTAATGCACTTACTCATGCAGATATAACCGTGTGATTCTCAAGGCCATGTTCTAAAAAGTGAAACAGATTCCCCCAGCTCCTTTCAGATGTGGATCCAACTAGCTCCTGTGATGAAATCCAGGTAACATAGTTGTGTCCCACCCACAGCAACAAATGAGAGCCAATTCCGTGACATGATAATTCCCTATTATCATATGAGAAAGTTTTCACTATCCACTTTATAACCACATGAGAAACTGAGACTGAGAAGTCCCAGGCCAATCCCATTCAATGTCCAGAACTGTAAGTAATAATAATAAATATGTGTTGTTCTGCACTATTGCTTGGGACAGCTATTTATATGGTAGGAAGGGGGACTTCTTCCTGGGCCCAAGAGTGTACTCTTGTCTAACATGTGGAAATGTTTTGTTCAAGGAGACACACATGCTGACTACTCAGAAGACTACTGGGAAGGGGCACCTGGGCAGAGAGCCACAGGGTAAGGGAAGCCAAGAGGGCTGCTCTACCACATAACTCAGTCTCGGGGTTTATGGTGATGGGATTCATTTCTGGGTTGTCTCTGCCAATCATTCTGACTCAGGGTCCTTCCTGGTGGCACATGTATTGCTGTCAAGATGGCTTCCAGCGAGGAAGATTCTGGAAGCTGGTAGGATTTGTGGTATGTCCTTTTAACCTTTCCTGAATTCTTCTTATTGGTGGTGGCTTGTTAGTTCCATTCTCCTTACCAGGACCTCCTGTCACAAAATAATTCATGCAAATGTTTACTGTGGTGCCTGACCAGGGTGGATGGTTTCAGTCAGTGTTTCCACTAACATTTACACAGCATAGACAACTTACAGACCTTGTTGGTTTTTGTATTGTGTCAAAGTCTCTAAATTAGAACTGCCTTTTCAAAATTCCCTTCCTTGAAGGATGTTAAGTTCCAGATTGCCACAATAGATATATAAACAAAATTTGGAAGAAAGAAGTTAGTGGCTTTGTTTTATGCTTAGAAGATCTGACTAGGTCAGATGCTCTTGCAGGTCCCATGTGTTGTGATGGATCTGCTGACTCACCTCATTGACTGGAAGCAGCATCAGCCCATAGCGACTTTAGCTTCTGCCAGATCTTCTTGAGCCTACAACCAGACTCAGACTCTTTCACCTCCCTGCAGAGCTCTTCCTTATGCTTTTAGTCCACATCTGCATGAAAAGCCATAGAGATATATCCAGTTCTACTGCAGATCACTTGCATAAACAAAGTTGAAGTCTTAAGGTGGTTAAAGATTGATTCAGTCTTTTCTGAATAGGACAGGTTCCGGTATGTCCCCATGGATTCTGAGGACTCATCCAGCATCCTAGTTTGTCCTTGTTCTCCCTCCCTTTACTTTTGTCTTTCCATTTTAATCAAGCCCAGCATCTGACACAGAGACAGTGAAGCTCTGTGGAATGGTTATCTAGCTCCCACAATCACATAAGGTTGCAACTCCAAAATAAATCCATTTTCTCTCCCATAATGATTCTGTTTATCTGGTCAAATGCAAAGATCCACGACCTTAATTCCACTGTCCTGCCTGAGATTTCTCATTTCAATGATTCCCAGTCTCTTTCATGTCCATTCACTAGCTTTTTTCTGCACTGTGAAGCACAGAAATGAAACAGACCTCTTTCCTGGCATTTTTCCAATAGTTACTGTGTTGGCAGAACACTCCTCTTAAGTCCATAGGCGATGAAGAAGTTTCAAATTTAAAATATGAGGGACTCCTGGCGCAAGTCCTTTGGCCATTTTCTTTTTTGGTATTTTTCACAGTCCAGCAGCCTTGCAGGCTCCAAAACTCCTGCCACTTAGTTCACCTCTGGATTTACTCCAAGACTGCTCATCAGTCCATATTTTTATATTTTCTGGATACTCCTTATCTTTTGCACCTCAACATGTCTATTTCATTAATTTTATATATGAAGATAATTTATCCCTCCCCTTAAAATTTATATTTAAAAATTCTAAAAGTGTTCCTCCAAACAAAAGCTCACCTATTCTGCATGTCACTTCTTAGTAACTTAAAAAGCTGACAGAACATTTAAATTTATTTATATTTCTTTAAATATCTATAGTATAAGTGGTGATGCCTCCTTTATTTTGATATTAGTATTTTTATCTTATTATTTTTTCTTTTATTAACTTGTCTAGAGAGGAATTGAGGGGCTTCCCTTGTAGCTAAGTTGGTAAACAGTCTGCCTGCAATGTGTGAGACCTGGGTTTGATTCCTGAGTCAGGAAGATCCCTTTGAGAAGGAAATGACAACCCACTCAGGTATTCTTGCCTGGAGAATCCCATGGACAGAGGAACCTGGCATACTACAGTCTTTGGGGTTGCAAGAGTCAGACATGACTGAGTGACTAAGCATACAACACACTAGAGGTTAATACATTTGAGTTGATTTTTAAAAGAACCAGCTTTGGTTTTATTGATTTTCTCTATTAATTTCCTACTTTCAATTTAATTAATTTCTTTACTAATTGCTACTTCTTTTAGTTCTTTTAGACTTAAGATTCTATCTTTAGTTTCATAAAGCTATTAACTTAGAAAGATTTTTAGATTTTTCTTCTAAAAATATAAGTATTTGATGTAAATTTTCCATTGTTGTTGTTGTTGTTCAGTTGTTAAGTCATATCTGACTCTTTGTGACCCCATGGACTGCAGCATACTGGGCTCCTCTGTACTCCACTGTCTCTTAGAGTTTGCCTAAATTCATTTCCATTGAGTCAGTGATGCTATCTAACCATCCCATCCTCTGCCATCCACTTCTTCCTTTGCCTTCTTTCTTTCCCAGAACAGGGTGTTTTTCAATGAGTCATTTCTTCACATCAGGTGTCCAAAGTATTGCAGCTTCAGCTTCATCATCAGCCCATCCAATGATTAAGGGTTGATTTCCTTTAGGATTGGCTGTTTTGATTTCCTTGCTGTCCAAGGGACTCTCGAGAGTCTTCTCCAGGACCACACTTTGAAAGCAAAATTTCTTTGGCACTCAGCCTTTTTTATGGTCCAACACTTACATCTGTACACAACTACTGGAAAAACCATAGCATTGACTATGACGGTCTTTATCACCAAAGTGAAGCCTCTGCTTTTTAATCCTTTGTCTAGGTTTGATATAGCTTTTCTTCCAAGGAGCAAGCATCTTTTAATTTCATGGCTGCAGTCACCATCTGCAGTGATTTGGACAGTGAGCCCGAGAAAATAAAACCTGTCTCTGCTTCCACATTTTCTCTATTTGCTATATGAAGTGATGAGACCTGATGCCATGATCTCAGTTTTTTTGAATGTAGACTTTTAAGCCAACTTTTTCACTCTCCTCTTTTACAGTCATCCAGAGGTTCTTTAGTTCCTCTTCACTTTCTGCTATAAGAGTGGTATCATCTGCATATCTGAGGTTGTTGATATTTCTCCTAGCATCTTGATTCCAGCTTGTGATTATTCCACCCTGTCATTTCATATATGAGATACTCCTATGCAATATTGTTCTTTATAGCATCAGACTTCACTATCACCACTAGACAAATTCACAACTGAGCATTGTTTCCACTTTAGCCCAGCTACTTCATTTTTCTGGTGTGGTGGTGGTTTAGTCACTAAATCATGTCTAATTTTTGTAACCCCATGGACTGTATGCTATCAGGCTACATGGAATTTCCTAGGCAAGAATACTGGAGTGGGTTGCCATTTCCTTGTTCAGTGGACCTCGTTTTGTCAGAACTCTACACCATGACCCATCTATCTTGGATGGCCCTGCATGGCATGGCTCATAGCTTCAGTGAGTTATGCAAGCCCTGCCCTTTGGCCACAACAAGGCTTGATCTATGAAAGGGAAACATGCCTTTAAGCACTGTTATCACCACATCTCACAAATTTGGATGTTTTGACTTTATGTTCATTTAGTTCAAAATGGTTAAATTTCTCTAGATATATCATCATTTTGATTCATATGATATTTATATATCTTGTTTAATCCCTGATATTTCTGAAATGTTCAGCTATTTCTAGCCAGTTATTAACATCTAGTTTAATTCCATTGTACTCTGAGAACATATTTGTATAATTTCTATTTTTTACATTTGTTAAAGTATACATTTATCCTGATATATTTCCATATGAGCTTGAGAAAAATGTGTATTCTGCTGTTGCTGAACAAAGCATTCTGTAAATATTTCCATTAGATCTAATTGATTAATTGTGATACTGTTCAGTTGAACTATATCCTTCCTGATTTTCTACCTGCTGAGTCTATTAATTACTGAAAGAGGTATGGTGAAGTCTCCAACTAGAGTGGTCACATAGCATGATTTTTTTTTTAAAATGTTAAAATTCCTAGGAGCTGGGCTGTGTTTAATGTTTATAGTAGCTATAGTTGCCAGATGTTTCCAATTAATCTGGTGTCCTTGTTTTATATCTTCTCTGTTTTCCTTGAGNATGGATATGAGAGTTGGACTATAAAGAAAACTGAGCGCTGAAGAATTGATGCTTTTGAGTGTTAGAAAAGACTCTTGAGAGTCCCTTGGATGGCAAGGAGATCCAACCAGTCCATCCTAAAGGAGATCAGTCCTGAGCATTCGTTGGAAGGACTGAGGTTGAAACTGAAACTCCAATACTTTGGCACCTGATGCAAAGAGCTGACTCAGCTGGTAAAGATTGGTGGACATGACTGAGCTACTGAACTGAACTGAAATAGGAAGAAAAAGATTCTCAAAGCACATCAGGTACAAAAAAAAAAAAAAAGAAAGGATAATTTATGCAATCACTCATTTCTACTAGGCAAACAATAATGCCGAATTGTACATTAGCACCTTCAAATACAAGAAAGAAAACATGTTTTCCCATGGTTTTCAGTTGGAGGAGATCATTGTATAGAATTTTTTACTGAAAGAAATTCAGTAAAAAACACACCCTTTTCGACCAGTGACAGGCACTACAAGTTACACACAGTGCTTGAAATTAAGTGGGAAACACACACAAGTAAACATTTAATTACAATCTAGGACTTACATGCTGTGATCAAGGAATACAAAAGATGGGGGGAGAAGCGGGGTATTCAGAAAAGAAGGCTCTGGAGGAAGTCATGACTCTGCTGGGCTCTGAAGCAATAAATAGCTTTTGGCAGATCAAAGGGAAGTGGGTAGGAGAGTGTAAACTCTAGGCTACCATACCAGGATCACATAAATCCTTGCAAGTCATTTTAAAGAGTTTAGATTTTAGGAGCTATTGAGAATCTCTGAGTGAACAATCAAGAGAGAAAGATCAGATTTTTATTTGTAAAGAGATATTACCATAAATATCTCTTTATTGAGGTGAGAAATGATAGTGATGCTAATTAGAAAACTAGTAAAGGGGTTGGAGTAAGTGGGAAAACTCGAAAGGTATCCAGGAAGAAACATCAGGAAGACTAGATGATCAACCAATGTGATGGAAACAAAAGAAGCAGGAATTGATCTCAGGTTTCTGATCTGGCCAGTTGGATAGATGGCAGCGGGTGTCACTGTCATAGTTAGGAAATCATAAGAGGAAAGGCAGGGAGAGAAAGGAAGATGAAGAGTCTCTCTCTGGATACTTGAACAGGAGGTGCGACCAGGGCCTCCAAACGGAGCTGAGTGTAGGGGCTGCCTAGAGAGAACAGAACAGGAATGAAACAGGACAACTCTGACAACTGAAGCCAAGAAGAAAGGTGTGGTCATCCAGGGCAGGCCACAGAGCAAAATCCTCTTGGAATATGAACATTTCAGGAAGAACCAGATAAATAAGAAGCAAATCCACAGCATTTGCATGGTAGACCTTGCTAGCTGCCTATTAAATATCCAATCTCTGTTTCTTCCTTCAACAAAAGACAAGATTTTCTTTGGAGAAGAAATGAGCCCACTAAAAACACATCTCTCCACGCAACTTTGAAACGAAGGGTGGCCACTGAACATCATTTGAGCCAATGAGATATAATCAAATTCTAGTTGGGTGAGACTTCCAGGAAATTTATTATTTTTCTAAAAAAATAAAAGGCTAATGATGTTTTACACTCCTCCTTCAAGGATAGCACGGAGAGATGACACTGAGAGGTGCCACGAGTTCCCTTACAACCACAAGAAAAAGTTACATACTAAGGATGGCAAAACAGAAAATAATCAAAGGAAGCTGGATTCCTGGTGGTCCCTTGGAGTCATCATACTTTTATACTTTCTCTCTGCAGCTGTCCTCCAGAATCAAATTAAACCTATTTGACTAAATTATCTGATTTCGGTTACATGAAGTAGGATACAATCCTGATCTAGCTGGGTGCCATGAAATTCTGGGAAAGAGAATATTTCACAAAGAAGGTCAACTGTGTCAAATGGCTGTAAGAGGTAAATTATATCCATAATAGAAGGCAAAGTTTAGAAAGTTGAGGTCAAGGCTATTAAGAGTAACAGGATATTAGTGAGAGAGAAGGGTAGGGAAGGCCACACACTGTGCTCTGCATCTCTTTGCAAAGTTTGGGTAGAGTACCATATTTAAATTGCTTGTTTGGAAAACTGAATGGATCCTTGTTAGAGCCTTTGACATGCTGATACAGGAGAAGAAAACATCTCTAGACACAAAATGGAAGCAATGGTATATCACATTCTTATTCTGATGATCTTAAAATAAGGTCATGAAGATGACCACACACCTGAATCTGAGATACACACTTCTGAAACTGTATATCCTCCCACACAGTACCAAATATTTGTGGTACAAACATTTATCTAAAATGTTTACTATGAAAAGAATTTTTTTCTGAAAATCTATTTTGACAGTTCATTTAAATGTGGGAATCACAAAAATTTAGATCTCCTACTTGTGTTTCACATCATTAATATTTTAAACATTTGGAGGTCTTAGAGAAAAAGATGCGTCTGTAGACGTATTTTCCAAATTATTTTATAACAGCTCATAGAAATAATTCACTGGAATGTATTTTGAGAAAGGCCACAATAAAATATTTAAATGTTAACCATGTTAATAACGATAGCTTTACAAACCCTCAAATAAACACTGTCATAAAGACATACTGTATACTGTTGATATATGAAGAATACTTGTCATTTAACAAATACTTCTGTGGATTTCAAATATACTTGTGTATACGATAACTGCCTCAGGGAACAAAAAGCTTTTTTAAAAATGTACCCATATATGCTATTAGGTTTTCATAATCCCCTTTTCTGAAATCAAGAGATACATTATTTGGGACCATAGGAATGGAAGAAGTAAGCTCCATAATGTGTCTGGCACAGTACATAGCACACGCAACAAAATCTACCATTGACCTAGTGCTTGCTATTCGCCAGACAGTTCTAAGCACATTATGCATGTTAACTTAATCCTCTCCAAAGCTCTGTAAAGTAAGTAGAATAATATACCCACTTTACAGGTGAGAGAATTAGACTGTAGACAGGCTAAGTAACTTCACTAAGGCCAGACAGCTATGCTAAGTAATCACGTACTGAATGTGTAAGGAACAAAATTTATTTTAACTGGACAAATTTAATCACATGTACGTATGAAGAGTTTCCATAAAGCATTCTATGGATAAGTGACATGGGGCTAATAGATAAGAGAACCCCTGATATGAAAAGAACACAAACTCTTCTTAGAACAGGTCATAAGAGATATACCGTTATTCACCTGGAGTTGATGATCAAAATTTTAAATGAGATTGAAGAATCATAATCAACACAGTCCAGAAAGAACCTATTTCATGGGAAACCACAGAGAGACCTAAGTGATCATTACTTTTTCAAAAGAATTGACTTTATTGCTTACGAATGTCAGGAAGCCTAATCAGAATTCTGAGATCATTCAAGTTTTAGGCTTTGATTATTTAGACAAAAGATAAGAGAAACAGGGGAAAAGGTAACTATCAGCAGGATCTCAATCTACTGGTCATAGAACATTTCCTCCTCTCCTATGGAATTTTGGTTCACTACTGCTTTCTTTCTTGAGGTGGACCCAAAGAAAATATATTACAATCATATTTTCCAGAATTTCCTTAAACACGATTCAATAAGGTGACAACCTGTCCTACACTTCTATTTTAGAGCTAAGGGAAATAATTTGGATGAGGATGACAAGTGCTGAATTATATGATCAAATGCTCTATATGCTCTTCTACATCAAACACAGGCTCCTAATCCATTTTCTAGTGTCAGACTGACATAAAAATCTAATAAAAGGGTAACTTAATGTGACTCAGTACAGATAAAGTACAGTATTATCTAGTGAAGAGATACGGGGCAATGGAGAATATTGAGGCAAAATATAAACCCTTTGTCGGGGTGCTTTTTCTCACTTTATTTTTAACTTTCTACCCTCTCCAGTGTTCTTGCCTGGAGAATCCCAGGGACGGGGGAGCCTGGTGGGCTGCTGTCTGTGGGGTCGCACAGAGTTGGACACGACTGAAGCGACTTAGCAGCAGTAGCAGCAGCAGCTTTCACTCCAAGTTTTACTCCATCATTCACTAGAGAAGATTAAAAATGTCCCCATTCAGGCATACTAAATAACTTGGTCATAAACTTTTATTTCTCTTGACAAGTGTAAAAAGCCATAAGCTCTATTAAAACTTCAACGTAAACCTTGGGTTAAAAACGACATAACTGAGAATGTTACTAAAGCTACACTTTCCACTTTGGATATTAAGAGACTGATGAGAAACTGTTTTATCATACTCAGAAACCTAAATTAAATATCAGATGCACTTTACTAAAAATTCAGTTCAGTTCAGTTGCTCATTCATGTCTGACTCTTTGCGACCCCATGGACTACAGCACACCAGGCCTCCCTGTCCATCACCAACTCCCAGAGCTTACTCAAACTCATGTTCATTGAGTCAGTGATGCCATCCAACCATCTCATCCTCTGTCGTCCCCGTCTCCTCTTGCCTTCAATCTTTCCCAGCATTAGGGTCTTTTCAAACGACTCAGCTTTTCACATCAAGTGTCCAAAGTATTGGAGTTTCAGCTTCAACATTAGTCCTTCCAATGAATACTGAATATTCATTCATTGGAATCTCCTTTAGGACTGACTGATTTGATTTTGTAGTCCAAGGGACTCTCAAGAGTCTTCTCCAACACCACAGTACAAAAGCATCAATTCTTCAGTGCTCAGCTTTCTTTATAGTCCCACTCTCACTGAAAATGACTACTGGAAAAACCATAGCTTTGACTAGAAGGAAAAATCAGGCCCCACTTAATAATGATCTTCAAACATAAGAGCTGCTGTAATTTAAAAATGGCTTTTCTGTTATCATTTACCATGCAAGATGAAAAGAAAGTCATGCTGCAGAACTTAAGTAAATTAAAGTAATAACTTTGTGATAACATATGCTGATGCATATAAAGGATACTGATGATCGGGGAGAGATAATTTTTGGTTCTGAATCTCTTTTATACAACAAATGATCTTCAGGTAATTTCAACTAAAAGTCAGAAGGACAGATTAAATGATTGCCAAATGACCCTTCCAACACAATTGCATTCTTATTAATAAAACCTAGTTTGGTTTATTTTACTGTTTTTAGTCTAGGAAAGTGAAGTAAGGAATCTGGAATTTCACTTGTGGATCAGCCTTCCATTAATTCACTTAGAAACATCTAGGATACATTTCACATATTACCTTTCTTGATAAAAATGGTATGGATATTAATAAAGGTTTGAGTATCTTCTTCTCTGCTTAACATTCCACTATCTGTAAATACTCACATGGAGGAAACCATTTTTTTCCTTATTCATCCAGGCAAATGGATTTCTCTACTCTTCCAAGCTTATCCCTACCCTAGTACCCATGGGAAATAGATGGGGAACCGTGGAAACAGTGCCAGACTTTATTTTGTGGGGGGCTCCAAAATCACTGCAGATGGTGACTGCAGCCATGAAATTAAAAGACGCTTACTCCTTGAAAGAAAGTTATGACCAACCTAGATAGCATATTCAAAACCACAGACATTACTTTTCCAACAAAGGTCCATCTAGTCAAGGCTATGGTTTTTCCAGTGGTCATGTATGGATGTGAGAGTTGGACTGTTAACAAAACTGAGCACTGAAGAATTGCTTGTAGCAGACCCAATCCTTCCCACATCCTTCCTGAGTTTGCCTCCCCTAAATGGCTGGAGGCATTACCATCCATATGGCTTTTTTTTCTTTCTTATCCATTTCTAGTTATTGCAGCACCCAGATTTCTAGGGGAAATCTTATTCTAACTTTTTTTCTAAAAAATCTTACCAACCACAGACCAAAGCCTAAGATTGTAACAAGTAATGTAAAACATTACTATGCTGTAACTTTCCTTTTATTTCTCATCAAATTTGCTTCATTAAATATAAATCTATTGGACTCTGAAAAAGCTTTACATATATAGATTACTGCCAAAGTACAGAAATGCAATTAATTCTACTTCAGAGAATAGTTGTTTTGTGTGTGTCCCCTCTATCCAGAAAGAAAAAGTAAATATGATTAGGTCTTGTTTTGCATATGTAAAGTTTCTTGAGAAACCCCTCAGGTACCATCAATACTAATTGTTTCCTTATCAATCAGGAAGTTTAAAGCTCTTTGTTTTTTATCAGCCAGTTATATTTATATTTATATACAATATAAACGCAGGTTGACTTACTCAGAGTGGTCACTTTGCTGAGAGCCTATTCTAGATTTTGTTGTTCTTGTTCAGTCTTTAAGTCATGTTCGACTCTTTGCAACCCACTGGGCTGCAACTCACCTGGCTGCCTTTTCCTTCATCATCTCCCAGAGTTTGCTCAAACTCATGTCCATTGAGTCTGTGAAGCCACCCAACCATTTCATCTTCTGTCATCCCCTTCTCCTGCTTTCAATCTTAGAATCTAAAAAACTTCTTGGACTTTTTGTACTAGGGGAAGTCAACTAAATTTCCTGAGTAATATCATCACCCAAAAGAGCAATTAACTATTGCAAAACCTTGAAAGAAAAATTCCCAGGGAAACAATATTGAGACTGCATTCTAAGAGCCATGGCTTCAATTCAGTGTTTAAGATCATACGAACCACTTGCTTTTACAAAGAAGTGGAAATGAGATTGTTTCTTGAAGTGGCATTCTGATGTTTCATGATGTCAAACACTTCAAGTTACATGTTAGATCACATCATTGAAACAATGGGCCAAGAATGTCAACGTATACTTGAATCACAGATGGCTCCAGGGAGGTAAATCTTGAACTGATTATAACAGAATGACCAGTGAAACAGGAAGAGAAGCACATTCCGCGATGAGGGTACAGAGGAAAGTGTCATTTCTTGAAAATGTGATGGGCTGCAGCATACTGAGTTACTGTTAGCCAATCACAGCTAACAAAACCCAATCCAAACTTTCAATCTCATCTTCATGGTCACAGACTTAACCTTGACTTAACTATCAGCAACAGTTGCATCTCTTATAAAATCTCTACTCTCTCACCCCGCAAAGTTAAACCACGTCTTCAATCTACAAATCTAATCTTCACTTTTCATCTCCATTACTACATCTATTTCTAACTGGCACCTTCCCCTGTCTGTAATACTGCAATAGCTTCCTAACTGACCTCCCCCAATCATTCTGCAATCCATTCTCTACTCATGTAGCAAGCAAGTATCACATGAGTGAAGTTTTAAAATATAAATCAGATCATGTCACCTCCACCATTGCTTAAAAATCTTCTGTGGCACTCAATACCATACAATTACACTCTTTTCACATGATAGCCAAGATCACGCTCAAAATCCTTCAAGCTAGGCTTCAGCAGTATGTGAACCAAGAACTTACAGACGTACAAACTCAATTTTAAAAGGCAGAGGAACCAGAGATCAAATTGCCAATATATGCTGGATCATAGAAAAAGCGAGGGAATTTAAAAAAATATCTACTTCTGCTTCACTGACTACACTAAAACCTTTGACTATGTGGATCACAGTGGAACAGTGGAATATTCTTAAGGAGATGGGAATACTAGACCACAACAGTTAGAACTGGACACAGAACAATGGACTGGTTCCAAACTGGGAAAGGAGTACGTCAAGGCTGTACATTGTCACCTTGCTTATTGAACTTATATGCAGAGTACATCATGAGAAACACTGGGCTGGATGAAGCACAAGCTGGAATCAAGATTTCCAGGAGAAATATCAATAACCTCATACATGCAGATGATACCACTTGAGTGGCAGGAAGTGAAGAGGAACTAAAGAGTCTCTTGGTAAAAGTTAAGAAGAGAGTGAAAAAACTGGCTTAAAACTCAACATTCAAAAAACTAAGATCATGGCATCTGGTCCCACCACTTCATGGGAAATAGATGGGGGGAAAGTAGAAACAGTGTCAGATTTCATTTTCTTGGGCTCCAAAATCAATGTGGATGGTGACTGCAGCCACGAAATGCAAGGACACTTGCTTCTTGGAAGAAAAGGTATGACAAACTTTGACAGTGTATTAAAAAGAAGAGACATCACTTGCCGACAAAGGTCCATATATCCAAAGCTACGATATTTCCAGTAGTCATGTAGGGATGTGAGATTTGGACCATAAAGAAGGTTGAGCACCAAAGAATTGATGCTTTCAAACTGTGGTATTGGAGAAGACTATTGAGAGTCTCTTGCACTGCAAGGAGATCAAACCAGGTAATCCTAAAGGAATTAAGTCCTGAATATTCATTGGAAGGACAGATGCTAAAGCCAAACCTCCAATACTTGATGCGAAGAACAGATTCACTGGAAGAGACCATGATGCTGGGAAAGATTGAGGGCAAGAGGAGAAGGAGCGAGAGAGGATGAGACGGTTGGATGGCATCACTGACTCAAAGGACATGAGTTTCAGCAAAATCAAGGAGACAGTGAAGGATAGGGAAGTCTGGCATGCTGCAGTGCATGGGTTTGCCAAGAGCGGGACACAACCTAGCAACTGAACGACAACAACGTTGCACTGAACATATACTCCAACATTAACCCAGTTACAAGACCCTGCATGACCTGGCCCATATCTCTAGCTGTTTTCCCTAGTCATAGGCCATATTAGCCATCTTTCATTTTCTCAAATATACCCAAGTTTATCTTTCCTCATGGCCTTTAAGATGCTTTTCTTTTACTTTGCATCTTGCTAACATCCACATGTATTTCTGCTCTTGGTTTAACATTAATCCTTCTTGGCACATGTCACAGTTTTAAGGAAAAAATTATTTATAGAATTAGTTACTTATTTTCTGTCATCATACCCCACTCTTTCCACTATATTGTCATTTCTATGAAGGCAGAAACCATTTTCCTTTTTGTTTACCACTGAATAGCAAAAACTAAGCAGAATGCCTGGATAGAGTTATTTTGGGAAAAATATCAATTTTTTGGACAAACTATGTTTTGTTGTTATTCTTCATATTTTTATTTAATGTCTGACTTTTAATGTCCATATTATGTAACTAAGGGAAGAACTTTTATGCCCCCAAAACATTCAATGGGGCTTTATTCTAACTTGACCAAAAAATTTTTTTGAATTGATAATTAATGAAACTTTTAAGTTAATTTATGTTGTATCAATTAAAATTCACTACACTAAGAATGTATAGGTACATTTTATTGAATAAACTTGTCATTGAAGCAAATAATTTAAAATAAATACAAATAATTCACATGTTAGTCTGTGTATGTGGGAAAGATGTCTAATATTGAAATCATAAGTAATAGCAGGATGACAAGAAGCAGTGATATGATGAAAAAATTTTAAAAGATAACCAGATCTAACTGGTTATATATATATTTTTAAAGACAGCATTGTTGATATGAGACACTGCCAAGGATTTCCCATAAATAAGTAAATACTGAATTGATTTCCTGAAAGCCTCAAGAGACTTTATATTTAAGCATCAAATAGTGTTGAAATAATCATCTTAGTACTTTTCAGCATATATAAACACCAGCTACTTTTTGAGAAAATAAAAGGAATGGCTCATGAGACTGGTGATGAAATATGTAACCTTTAACCCCAAGATTCCTGGATTGAAACTGGCCCAGTGGTATATATAGTATTATTCATCAGATGGAAGCTGTTTTGCAGCATTCAATCTAGAGAGCTAAACTCTTCCATTTAGTCTTTATGATACAGTGATGTGTTCCAACATAGCTAATGCTTTCCTTTTTTTCTTTTTTTTGCCATCTAAGAAAAGACTGAATATTAATTGAATAGTAAATAGTTTTCCCTAGAGAACATATAGTGATGTTAGGATATCTATAAGGATATCCACCCAACTTTCAGCAGTGGTTAACTCTGGGCAAATGATATTACAAAAACATGTATTTTAAAAGGGCAAGCATGTTCTCTAAAGAACATATATTAGTTCCGTTATTTAGAAATAAAAGATAATTTTTAAGTTATTTAAAAATGATCTTTATAAACTTACTAATCATATTCTCTAACCTGAGACTGGGAGTAAAGGAAAGAAAATGTATAACATGCCCAGACTCTAAGATATTTCTACAAATTTGCTAAAGATTAAATATAACAAATTTGTGAGCCAAAGAAAAAACAATAAAAGTTTGCCTAAGAAATCAACTGAACACGTGCCTGTAGCCTGTGATTTGTTTAACTAACAAACAGAACATCACCTGTTGGTTATTTATGAATAAACAGTACATTCTCTGACAGCTACCTCCTCTAACACCCACATTCAAATGGCCAATGGACTTTGTCCTTTTTGACTAAAATTCCCATTGAAACTCAAACCTTCTCTTTCTGTTCACTGTCACTGTCATCTCTCACACGGGTTATGGAATATGGGTTTCTGCTTTCACACTTCATACTAAATATTCTTTGCAAAGATAAACCAAAAACAAGAAGAGAAGAAAGAGTTTTTATATAATTTCAAAGAAAATGAAAGCTGTCTCCTCCTAATGAAAAGATGCTGTGCTTACTATCCTCAATTCCTTACATAATTTAAACCTGATATTTGGATGCAACATTTGGTCTAATGGGCTTACTACTTACATCACTGAGATTACATGATTTTTCTCCCTGGCTTTCTGATTTTTATTTCTCAGTTACTTAAGATGATAAAATAGCTGCAAATCCAAGTTTAAAATCTCCAAATGGGACTTTCCAATGGCTAAGATTCTGTGCTCTCAATACAGGGGCCCAAGTTCAATCCCTAGGCTGGAAACTAGACCCCACATTCTACAGTGAAGATACTGCATGCCCCAAGAGCTGATGCCACAGAATAAATAAGTAAATAAATAATAAAATCAAATCTCCAAATAATTGGTATTAAAGACAGCTATGGACAGAATGTTTGTGTATCCCTTCTTCCCTCCACTCCACTCAAATGTGTATATTGAAATCTTAATCCCCAATATGAGGATATTTGGAGGTAATTAGGGTGGAATGAATTCATAGGCATGGAGCCCCCGAGATGGTACTGGAGGGCTTATAAAGGGATAGAAACCAGAACTTTCTCTTCATCATGAAGAGAAATCTTACCAGAACCTGACCATGCTGGCACCCTGCCCTTCAACTTCCAAACTTCTAGAACTGTGAGAAATAAATGTTTGTTCAGTAAGTACATGGTGCTCAGTATTCTTAAAGCAGCCTGAACTAAGAATGGCAATAGTGAATGATTATATTCTATTGGTGGTAAAAACTCAAGTTGTTAGTAAATATTATCATATTACAGAACTTAGCAATATTGCTTCCCTACGTAAGTGAAAAAATATGTGAATTCAAAAAGAATAATTTAATGTTCTCCTAACTGTAAAAGTTACAAAATGAACCGTTTCATTAGCCTCTACCTACAATAAAAAATTATTTAAGTCAATACTATTTGCATGTCTAGCATTAACAATGCTAATTAAAGATAAGGGTAAATCTCTCCTACCAGGAATTCAACTCAAGATGGAATTTAAT
Organism: Neotragus pygmaeus; assembly: GCA_006410875.1. Taxonomy (NCBI): domain Eukaryota; kingdom Metazoa; phylum Chordata; class Mammalia; order Artiodactyla; family Bovidae; genus Neotragus; species Neotragus pygmaeus. The sequence goes on from SJYV01042559.1 coordinate 354,077, forward strand.
ATACTCCATATGCTCTGTACTTAACCAGAAATAAATTCAAGAAAATTTAATTACTGAAACATATTATTTAAGTTTTATTATATTAGAACAAAAATCTTCAAATTCAAAATGGAGTCAGTCCATTTTTGATATAAAAACATTTAGATCCCCTCTGTATAAATGATGCCAGTGTCTGACCACAATACAGGGAAAGAGAAAAAAGTAGTGAAACAACAGACTGACAATTAGATTTACAATTTATTATGTGCCATTCACACTGTGCTACACACTTTAATGCATAATTTCATTTAATCATATGTGAATTTTGCAACAAAAGTCAGTGTATTTTAGAATGTAAGTATGCAAGAAGGTGGAAAGGTATTTTAAAATCACTAAACTAAATGAGTCTTTAACATTTTTCCTTTGAATACTGAAAAGAAAAACCATATATATATATATATATGCATGTATGTATATAAGTTTTACAATCTGATCAAAGAATGTAACTGCAAAGTTGCTTTAAAAGGTACAGATTAAGTAGAGGAGACAAGAAATATTTTCAAAGATGCAATATAGAACTAGCTCAATTTCAAAGATAAGGGAACAAAACATGTGTGTGTGCACATATATATTCAATGAAAAACTATTGTCTGACCATAACAGGGGTTAGCTTGACTGGATGCATAATCAATCATCAATCAATCAGTATTTTAAATTTGATGGCATATTCTGATTTTATCTGCTTATCTGAACCATTTCACCTAAAGGGGTAATCCTTCCATCTTCCATGCTCAGATTTTAGAAACATATTTTAACGGTAAAATATGTTTTACCATTTAATGCCTGGCTCTTAGCATACATGGTCAGTACACATTCTCATTTTATCTAAATAAGGAAAATCAGATAAATCAAATCCTAAATCACTTTAAGAAGCATTGTTTAATAACAATATCAAGGAAAGATCACAATATATTGACAGTAGTGGGAAAATATTACTTTAAAATATAAACATTCTACCTCAAGGTAATTACTATTAAAAAGCATCCTAGTTAATAAAATCGGCAAAGACTTACTCTCTGATTAATTGTACAAAATTATTTTTTCTGGAAAGACAGTTCTATGTTTTGCTGCTAAGACAGCTAGCAAATGACTGCCTAGCCTCATGGGATTTCTCTTCCTCAGGAGAAGACAGTTTACATAGGAAACAAATAGCCATATGCTGACTGCACTGCTTAGCAGATGACAGAGAGAGACGTGTTCTACAATCAAAAACATGAGGGTCAAGGTTCAAATTAACTCTCCCTAAAATTCAATGCTATTACCCAAGATTGAATTACTTATTAATATAAGTTGTGTCAAAAAACTGTGCTATCAATTTACCCCAGGCATAAGATGAACTAAACTTAATAACTCGGTATTTAATAATTTGGTAATGTTGGGCATTAAAGAATATACCCATAAAATTTTCTAAACATTCAGTAGACTATCAAATAAAGCTGGTTCAAAACAAACAAGAAATATTACTTGCAGGACTAATTTTTAAAAGTTCAGTTCAAAACTGAATTAGATAAACAGCGAGTTTTTATATTAGAAAGAGAAATATATTTTAAATTTACAAATTAAAGTCCTCATCAAGATATATCATTCTTGGATTAAGAAGAAAAATAATAATTTAAAACTGTATCTGTAATTAAAAATGATTTTACTTTTAGAGAGATANTAGAAAGAGAAATATATTTTAAATTTACAAATTAAAGTCCTCATCAAGATATATCATTCTTGGCTTAAGAAGAAAAATAATAATTTAAAACTGTATCTGTAATTAAAAATGATTTTACTTTTAGAGAGATAAGCTTCCAAAGATGGATGAAAACTCTAGGTGTAAGGACTGCCATATATTTCTTAGCATTCCAATTCTTAGAATTTATAATTGTATGAGATAAATTTAATTGCATCAAAATTGATTTTTCAAGAACAAGAATATAACTTTCACCACATAGCAAAGATCATCACCTAAAGATTGGTCAGTGCTTTTCACTGGGTCCAGCTTTGTTACATTTGCATGTTCAGTAGCTCAGTTGTGTCCAACTCTTTGGGACCCTATGGACTGTAGCCCACCAGGCTCCTCTGTCCATGGGATTTCCCAGGAAAGAATATAGGAGTGGGTTGCCATTTCCTCCTCCAAGGGATCTATTTTCCCAACCCAGGATCTATCTTCTCAACTCAGGGATCCAACCCACATCTCGTGTCTCCTGTATTGGCAGGTGGATTCTTTACCACTGTGCCACCTGGGAAACCAAACTTGAATATAATTGGATTTAAATGAAAACAAAAATAACTAATCCTAAAACTAACCAATAAATATAATCCTCTTGGTGCATTATTTAAATTTAAATAAATATTAAAAACATGAAAGATATTATTTCTATACAAAAATAAAAGTTTGAAATGACATTCCATACCACTTTTCCCCATTGTTTAAGAGATTGACAATTGTTAGGAACCAAGTAATCCAGATGTTACAGCTGTAAAACTTGGTTTAAAAGCAAATAAAACACAGATAAATGTTTTTAAAGACATTACCAACAACTGTGCTGTGAAACCAGTGTTGCCTCAAGACACTTTTGTTAATGCTATTACTTTGGGTTCATAGAATCACTAAGAAATTTGAGGCAATCTTTGTCTTCCTGTGTCTGAGCCTTTAGGAGAAAGAAGAATTGCAGAAAGAAGAATTGAACTTACGGTGCCTAAACTAAGAAAATATAAAAAAAAAAAATAATACTCTCCAGGAAATAATAAAAACAAGCTATAATAGAGCTTTATCGATTTAACCTACAACAAATATGACCCATGTTTCCCTGTCTACCCTCTTGTCTGATATTTATGTAACATACAAAAGGCTAGTTTTGATTTTACAATGCAAACATATGTTAAAATGGTGAATGAGCAGTAACCATTGGCTAAAATAGATAACTGAAATATATGTGAATTAAATTATTACACATCTATTTGTAGTGTACTAAACCATGATTTTTTTTAAAAATTTTAACTACAGAGAAGTTAATGTTTACCATATAACTTACATGTCCAAACAACATAATTTATCTAAACAAAAGCATCCTTTTAATTTTTGCAATTTAACTAGTATAAAAATTATTGGAAGCAAATACTACTTAACCTTTTTCAAATAATTATTACCACTAATATGGATCCTTATTATTATACTGTCCTCATTAATACCAAACTATATTTGTTAAATGTATAATATCTATATACTTTCCCCTTCCCAACTATATGAATTGTTAATGAATGAGATCATAAAATATTTTTTAGAGTAGTTTCATTAAATTTTATTCAGTAAATTATAATTTTTTTTTCCTCTGGAGCTTGAAAACATTTTGGAATGTGTCAGGACTATCCCACTAAGATTTGTGAACTATGCATTAAGGGACTGTGTATTAGAATATTTCACTGGTAAAAGTTATATAATGATCTTCTGTCTGGTTTCAATTTCATGATCATATATTTGTTGACTGAGACTGCAAGAACTTTTCCCATAATGGACTCTCAAGGTTGTGGAATGTCTAACTTAGGAAAAGAACTTAACTGGAAACTAACAGTACCTTTTAAAATAACTGCACAAAAGCCAGATTAAAACAGAACAGGTCTCTAAATCCCAATGCATTAAGGATATCTTGATCATCTGAGATAAAACTAGAGCTGTTTTGAAAAGGAAGATACAGAGGGTAAGCATTTAGACACTCAATTCAAGTCTATCAACTTTTTAAAAACTTCTCACAATGACAAAAATGCAAAGAGTAGATAAAAACACAGAAACATGAGATGATCTTCAATATTTCTGTTGCTACATATTTCTTACAAGGAACTGTAATTCCAGAGAATTTACAATCACTGATTTCCCTCCTGGTCTTTAGTTCCTTAGGCTTAGGTACTACATACAAGAGTTGGTCTAGGTTATTTAGGCCGACATTATCTTTCTTGATTTAAATTTGCTCTCAAATATTAACTTATACTTATCTTTACAGAAAACAATTATTCTTAAACATAATGGTGTCAAGAGTTAGAAAAGTGTTAATGTAAGTTTAAAAGATGTCTTTGGCAAAACATATGTCTTCTTATAAATAAGTTGAATCTTTAAATTCTTTTGCTTGTGCTACATTTAAACTTGAGTTTAAAAAATAAACAAAGAAAAAGAAAACTTTCTGTTGTGATTCCAGCTTTTCTACATATCACTGATTTAGCTCTAAGATCACCCTGAGAATCAAGGCAATAAGAGAAAATATAGTAAGTTAATTATCAGTTAACTTCAAACAGAGAAATACAAACTTGGGTTTCAAGTAAATGTTTTAAAAATGTGAGTGTCTAGTTTTGACATGGTTTTAAATGATTAAATGATTTTTATTCTATCTAATTAAGTTTTATGCTCATATAAGATATCTTTGGCTTTCTGTCTCAAGTATTCAGTATTACATGGCTCTGTGAGTATGAATCAAATGATCTAAGATTTTAGAACTGATTCCACATTAATAATATCATTGAGTTGGAATAATCTGTCTGTAAATCATTTTCTATGTTTACAATTTCATAATTATCTGTGATTCTATATAGTCATATTCTAGTTGAATGTTGAATGTAATGTTAAAAATTATGAAAACCGATTATATAACTAGAATTTTGAACATGAAAGAAAGTGAAAGTGAAAGTCACTCAGTCGTGTCTGACTCTTTGTGACCCCATGGACTTATACAGTCCATGGAATTCTCCAGGACAGAATACTGGAATGAGTAGCCTTTGCCTTCTCCAGGGGATGTTCCCAACCTAGGGATCGAACCCAGGTCTGCCGCATTGCTGACAGATTCTTTACCAGCTGAGCCACAATGGAACCTATTATATCAATCACCTTAGAAAACATTATATACAAAAATAGACATCGTTATATATACAGTTTCATAAATAGTTATAGATAGTCAAATTTAAAGTGAATTAGATCTAAATTTCATTTGTCTCTCTATTCCCTATACAATTCTCAATTTCTGTCATATATACATATACTCAGCAGGATTCTTTCAAGGGAATGAAATTTTCTGACTCTTGAATGCTTATTGAAAATAAAAAAAAAGCCTGATTCTAATTCAAATACAATATATTACACATCTAGACTCTAGATATAACAACTGAATCATTAGTTAACCAAATCTTTCTTGAGGTAATTTCAAATGAGTGGCCTTTTTTATCTGTATAAATATACTGAACCATCAACCACCCAAGGATTCCCATCACATGTTTTCCTCTCAGGGTGCACTACAGTGTAGCGAAGATGATAAAGTATGAGGCATATATATACATTTCTCTAGATTTAGCTTTACCCAAAGTATAATATAGTTCTGACAACTGGAAACCGTTTAAAACCATAACTTCCACTACCAGTCGAAAGTATTTCTCCTAATGAAGACAAACAAAAAATAATTACAGTATTCTTCTTACATCCCCATACTCTATATACTTAAAAGGAACAAAGGAAGGGAATAAATCAGTTTCAGTGAGCATCTTCAATAGAAAACAGCTCTAAAAGGTACAACACAACACAAGGACATTTGCTCAATACTATAAAAAACCTAAAGGAGAAAAGAATTTGAAAAAGAATAGATATATGTATAATTGAATTACTTTGCTGTACACCTGAAACTAACACAAAACTGTAAGTCAACTCATAGTCCATTATAAAATAAAAATGTTCTTAAATTTTAAAAAAATTATGTAAAACAGTTCACAACTATATATGAATCCCAATTTAGCTTGAATAACCAGCTAGGATGAGAAATTCAAAAAATTCAAATAAATACTGGATGATATACACATATAAAGCTACAGATCTTCCTCAGGTAAAGCCTGTGATACACGTTTAATTTTTTCTTATCATGAACAAGGTAAATGATCCGACGCTACCATCCCTCCATCAACTCACAGGCCACACACTCCCCAACACTAAAAGCCCATTTTACTTACTGGCTACCTCCAGCGATGCATTGTGACTCACAGCCTCTCCGAGGTAATTCCTTGCTACACAGACGTAGACCCCTTCATCAGGCCTACTTTTTCGTCCATGCACTATACGTAAGAAAAATAAAGATCCACTTGGCAGCAACATTCGGTGTGAGCGAGGGTCATCTTTGTCTGTCTCCACTCTCTCCCCACCTTTGTACCATTCGATGGTGGGTGTGGGGCGACCTTCAGCTTTGCAGTTCAAAGTTGCAGGTTCTCCTTTTGAGACAATTAGATCTGACGGGTGTTCAACAATGCGAGGTGGAAAATCCTCCTGACGAAGACGGGAGCCTGCAGAAGAATTGACAAAATAGCTTCATATCATCAACGTGAAAACAATGCAGTTTTATTTCAAAAGCCCAGGCGTTAGCACTACCATCTAATAAACACTGCATAGTATTGACCTACTCTTCCTAACCTCCTTCCTAACTAATCCCTCTGGTGTCTACTTTAACCGTACTTTCTAATTCCTGAATCCTTTTGACCCTTCACTTAAAAAGTGCTCTTGCTAAATCTCTGTCTGTACAAATCCCGTCTACTCTCCAAATCCCCCGTTTCAGAACCCATCACCCTGTCTGTCTGTACCATGTACGTGCCTGTTTTTGCAGAGGAATGTGTAAGAGAATTGTTGACTGTTATAAAAAATGGCATGGCTTCCTGGAATCTCCTCCTCAATGCAACATCAATCAACACTTTAGTAAAACATATGCTATATATTAATGAACATGTATGTTGAAATATGCAGGATGGAACTTTATATAGACTTTTATATCTTTCTAAATAATAAATATATGTACATAAATATATTAATACATACATATATATATATACACACACACACATAAGGATTGCTCAGTCATGTCCGACTCTCTGCAACCCCATGGACTGTAGCTTGCCAGGCTCCTCTGTCCATGGAATTTCTCAGGCAAGAATACTGGAGCAGGTTGCCATTTTCTACTCCAGGGAATCTTCCCAACCCAGGGATCAAACTTGGGTCTCCTGTACTGCAGACAGATTCTTTACCATTAGCATCACCTAGGAAGCCCCATACAAACACACACACACATACACACACACAGACATATACAACAAACACATGTTATATATACATATTTATATGTACACATATATATACTTTCCCAGAGTTTTTACTCAATAAATTAAGTTCATTAGTCTCCAATCATTATTTTATCACTTTAGCAGATATCAAAGATGAAATGTTACATCAGTTCGGTTCAGTTCAGTCGCTCAGTCGTGTCCGACTCTTTGCGACCCCATAAATCGCAGCATGCCAGGCCTCCCTGTCCATCACCAACTCCCGGAGTTCACTCAATAATTAAGTTTAAATAATTAAATATTAAATTGAAATGGATATTAGGTGAGGAGCTACATTATGTATTGCTTAATAAGTGAAGTCTTGAGAGTATCATCTAAATACTTTCTGTTTGTACCTTATTTTTTCCAATGAGATGGTAATCACTAAAAAGGGGATCAACTTTCATAGTTTTAATGTTCCTTCCTTACTGTTGCCATGTATAGATTTGCCATGTATAGATTTAATATGTAAAAATCTTAAAGGTTTCTCAACTTCAACAACCAAACTTTAAACCTTGTCCTCATCTAGTGTTCCAATCTCAATGAACAAAGAAAAGCAGAAAGCAGTCTTGTTGACACCTCTTTCTGTTCCTTAATCCTCCCTCAAATTTCCTCAAATCAATCTACTCATCAAAATCTGTATAGCCAGTTACCATCCCAGATCAAACTGCTGTAGATTCCCACCAGGATTTAGGAAAGCTCTTAAATAGCTTCACTTCAATGCAGCCAAATGAAGGCTTTGAAGTGCAAATACAATCTGGGTCCTCCCTTATTTCAGTGACTCTTAAACTCATTGTTCTTAAAGTCTTTAACAAGACCTACTGGAGACTGTGTTCATTTCCCTATCTAGCTCTCAGGACCCTTCCTATTTCGCTGCTTTCTCTGCTTTCTTCACCTGAGTTTTCTGTTTGTTCCTTATATATATGTATTAAGCTTCCTCCTTCCAAGGCCTACGCCTGCCTTAGGGTCTGGTCTCAAAAAGATCTTATTCTAGTGGATATCCATTCCTCTTTCAAATCTCTACCTTCTCTGACCTTTACCACAAAATTTAAATACTCCTTTTTAGCAAGGGTATGAAATTACCTGTGGTAAAATAATGAGAATTCTATTTTAAATGTATTCGCTAGATGCCTTGAACACTGTCTTTCCCATTACTCTGAAGTTCTGTGTGCCTAATTTTGCTCGTGGTTTCTTCTCTTATACTTGGCAGATTGCTCACACTATACATATTCAATAAATACATGTTGAGTAAACAAAAATGCTAACAGCAAAACCTTACTTGAGTGGAATGATCTGAAGCTTATTTATCATGCTCTGTATGAAAATACTTCAAATATTTCACTTTTATTTTTTATCATTTTATTTATTTTTCATATTTTTTAATTTCATATTTCATTTATTGGGCTGTGCCAGGTCTTCATTTCGGCATGTGGCCTTCGATCTTCACTGGGGCATGTGGAATCTTTAGTTGCATCCGTGAAATCTTAGTTGCAGCATGCAGGATCTTGTTCGCTGACCAGGGATTGAATCTGGTCCCCCTGGATTGGGAGTGCAGAGTTTTAGCCACTGGTTCACCAGGGAAGTCCCAAAAGATTTTATTTTTAAATTGTAATCATATATACACACTGTTTAACCTCTACTAGACTATAAAATCTGCATGGAATTTATTTATAGCTCTAATTTGTAATTACTACAGTTGCTATTTCCTAATGAAATGATGAATGATAAAAACTAAAAGATCTATTATCTGCTTATGTCCACCATGAAACAAAAACTATATAATCTGAAATATTGAGAAATAGCTTTATAATCTGAAATATTGAGAAATAGCTTTATAATCTGAAATATTGAGAAATAGCTTTAGTTCAGTGCATGGTATACAACATATCATAAATCTTTTAAATGAAACCAGGCTCGAGAAGTGGAGGAAATAAGCCAGCAACATGCAGAAAAATTACTTGGAAACTCGTGGTCTTTCACAAAAGCTATACTGATAGCAAATGAAATTTAAATTGAATTTAAGATTACTCAAATAGAAGTACTGGAAAGCTCCAGAAAATACAGCATTATAGTATATTACTGGACTTTATTTTGGCTCTAATTATGAAAGCTGGATGTTACTGAGGATGAACTGCTGAGGCCATATATATTTAATTTAAGCAGATTTTATTTATATTCTGAAAGTGTATTTTAGATAAGAAACTGACATGTATAGGAGACATGCTATGAGACATGCTATGAGAATACAAAAAATGGGCACTTTAAGACTGCCTGAGAGAGGCAGGCCAACATAAGAAACTTGAGGTGAGTCTTTAAAAAATGAGTCAGGAAGAAAAGAAAGATGAAGATTTCATTCAGAGGCACAGATACAGAAGAATACAGTGCACTTGTATGATCTCAGTTTAGGTGGACATCAGAGATTATGACGCCCATGCCTGATGAAGCAGTAATATGATAGGCTTTGTACATCAAGCCAAAGTTTTGGAACCTAACTGAAGGCAACTGGGTCAGTTCAGTCGCTCTGTCATATCCGTGTCAGTTATGACCCCATGGACTGCAGCATGCCAGGTCTCCTTGTCCATCACCAACTCCTGAGGCTAGCTCAAACGCATGTCCATCGAGTCGATGATGCCATCCAACTGTCTTATCCTCTGTCCCCTAACCCTCCTGCCTTCAATCTTCCCCAGCATCAGGATCTTTTCTAATCCATCAGTTCTTCCCATCAAGTGGCCAAAGTATTGGGAGTTTCATCTTCAGCATCAGTCCTTCAAATGAATATTCAGGATCGATTTCCTTTAGGATTAACTGGTTTGATCTCCTTGAAGTCCAAGGGACTCTCAAGAGTCTTCTCCAACATCACAGTTCAAAAGCATCAGTTCTTCAGTGCTCAGCTTTATAGTTCAACTCTCACATCCATACATGACTAGTGGAAAAACCAGCTTTGACTAGATAGACCTTTGTTGGCAAAGTAATGTCTCTGCTTTTTAATATGCTGTCTCCGTTGGTCATAGCTTTTCTTCCAAGGAGTAAGCGTCTTTTAATTTCATGGCAGCAGTCATCATCTGCAGTGATTTTGGAGCCCCCAAAAATAAAGTCTCTCACTGTTTCCCCATCTATTTCCCATGAAGTGATGGACCGGATGCCATGATCTTAGTTTTCTGAATGTTAAGCCAGCTTTTTCACTGTCCTCTTTCACTTTCATCAGAGGCTCTTGCACTCCTTTTCACTTTCTGCCATAAAGGTGGTGTCATCTGCGTATCTGAGGTTATTGATATTTCTCCCAGCAATCCTGATTCCCAGTTGTGCTTTATCCAGTCCGGCATTTCGCATGATGTACTCTGCATATAAGTTAAAATAAGCAGGGTGCCAATATACAGCCTTTCCCAATTTTGAAGCAGCCCACTGTTCCATGTCCAGTTCTAAATGTTGCTTCTTGACCTGCATACAGATTTCTCAGGAGGCAAGTAATGTGGTCTCCCGCCTTGTAGGCAAATGCTTTAACTTCTGAGCCACCAAGGAACCCCAAGGTGGCAATAAAAACATTTAAATTCTGTAAGCAAGGGACTGCATCCTCAAGTTTGGTATTAAAAAAGGTCACTATTGGTACTGTGAAACTAGAATGCAGCAGCTAGCTGCTGCTGCTGCTAAATTGCTTCAGTCGTGTCCGACTCTGTGTGACCCCATAGATGGCAGCCCACCAGGCTCCCCCGACCCTGGGATTCTCCAGGCAAGAACACTGGAGTGGGTTGCTATTTCCTTCTCCAATGCATGAAAGTGAAAAGTGAAAGTGAAGACGCTCAGTCGTGTCTGACTCTTCGTGACCCCATGGACTGCAGCCTACCAGGCTCCTCTGTCCATGAGATTTTCCAGGCTAGAGTACTGCAGTGGGGTGCCTTCTCCGACCAGCTAGCTAGGAAGAGATTTTAGGATACTTTCACACTCTTTCAATAATAAATTCTGAAAGCTTGTACTTGGATCTTGAGTGACAAAAAGGAAGATAGAAGGTAGAATCTAGAGATAGTTACAATATCAACAGGATCTACTCACTGCCAATTTGGGAAAGAATGGAAATGAACAATGCACAAGATGGAGGAGAAGCAGCGGGTAGAGAAAGTTCAAGATTTTGGTCTCAGCAATGGGTGAAGGGCAATCCAAGTGAAGGTCCATAATAAAAGAGTGACTGTGGTCAGAGGAAGACAGAGATGATTTATTCAGCGTGAGTCATGGAGAGTTCGGGATACTTCCAGAATATACAAATGAAGACAACTAGTTGCCAATGAAATATCCAGACCTCAAGGAAAAATAAAATCCAGATCTACAGCTGGATCTGTAGATGAGAATCAAGCTGGAGACTGAAACCCTGGGAAAGAATAAAACTGTCTAGGGAGAGTGTATAGAGGAAGTAACGGCCAATTACAGAAACTGGAGATCACCCAGGCTCCATGAAAATACAGTGGAGCTCAGGACTCTCTCCGTGTCTAACCTATGGCCCCATACACCTGGACCACAGCCAGCATGCCTTTGGAAGTGGAGAACTTGGGCCCAAGTTTTCACCATGATGTTTGTACAGCAGCATTCAGTAAAAGAGTTTCAGCAATAAAAATGCTCTCTGTTCTATTAAAGGCTAAACTTTCAAAATGCTCTGTGGAATACTCTTTTCTCAGCTTGTTTGCTCAAAAAAGAGAACTGCGGTTCTCAGAGTCTTTTAATCTTTTAATGTGCATTATGTGTGCTAGAAGAAGAATATAATATGTGGCATTTCTCAAACTTATTTGGCCATTGAACTGCTTTTATTTTTTTTTTTTTTACAAGACATCCCACTGAACTTTGTTTCTGAGGAATACACTTCAAAAGAAAACACACTCTGTTAGCATATAAGCATCCAAAGAGGATGAACAGGAAAAAAAAAAAAAAGTTATTTGACAGAAGAGTCAAAACCTTTGGAAATCATAACAAAAAAAAAAAACCACAGAAATGCAACATTTCTCATAATATAGAACCTTGAAGAGAGGAACTTTCTAATTCCAGTGACATTTATAACATGCGAGTAGTTAACCTCAATAGTAACAATTATAAATGGCAATCATTATCTCTATAGAAACCATATTAAGTTATTATTATCATGTCTAAGCATGAAGAAAACAAATGGAAAGAAAGCAAATATGAAATGTCCATCATCTCCTTTATCACAACAGCATCTTTATGAGGTGCGTGGTGTTGTTATCTAGTATGCATAAGGGGAGACTGAGATTCTCTGCTGTTACTCAGCTGAAAGGTGACACTGCTGGGATCCAATTCTAAAATCAGATTCAAAATCCTTGCTCTTTCCCACTATTCCATAAACATTGCTAGGATTAATTAGTTAAAATCTAAAGAGAAACAGGCTTTGTCCACTCTTGCTTTCAATGCTCCAAGTTGTTAATTTTAAATTAATTTTTTTTAATTTTTAAAAGGTAGATAATAAAAACAGCAAGATGCAGTCAAACCTGATGACATCTAAAGTTCTTTTCCCACGCAATCAGAATATCTAACTGTAAATCATATGATTCCATAGTCACTTAACTCAGTAAAGACTTTCATGATGAGAGAATGAGAATATAAATCATTCCTTGTACTGTGTGATCTTCTTCAATATGAGCTTGCAGTTCTGAGTAGCTATCCTATATTATCAGTTTTTAATATTTAAGAAATCTCAATTTCTACATACTGTTTGCACAATTACAGGTAAATACCACTGATTCCTGTTATTTTCCACCAACATGCTTTGAGGGAAAAGCCACCCAACTTCTATGAATCACTGTGCCTCACTTTCTCAAAGGAGGACCTTGAGAGAGTTACACCAAGAATAAATAGGGAAGAGCACAGATAAATCTCAGAAGAGAGTTAATGAAAGACCCCTAGTTACCGCAATCTTTTTCCTTAGACATCGTGTCCATCTCCACACTGTCAAAGCAGTTCTCTTTATGTAATATTCTTGACACACGATTCATAAACAGGCTTCTTTCTTCAATCATAAATTCAGAGTTCCTATAAACCATCCAACAACCACCATTCTAGTTATGCCAATTTGAGCACTTTTTATATAATAAAAGGTTTATATTACACCAGGCAAAACCAAATTAAAATTTTGCGTAAGAAACTAAAAGAGTTACAAAGAAGAGAGAGTAAAATAAGAAAGGGGTTGATGGAGTGAGGCTTTAACAAGGAACTAGGATGATAATGTCAGCTGCCCTTGGCAAGAATCCTGGTAGAACCTTGGGAATATAACACAATTGACTCCAGGCAAGGGCAGCCTCAGGGAAAAAGGCAGGGCAGGATTCCTTCAACAACTGCCCGGCTGGAAGATAAAATATAAACACGAGTGACTGAAATATCTAAATATTTACACAACCACAGCTGGAAAAAGATACACACGTAAGTGCTAAGTATTTCAAGGAAATATATCAAAGTCACATGAGATTTATTACAAGGGAATTAAACTCCTAGTTGGATATAAAGTGTTCCCCCCTTTCAGACACACATTTGCAGAAACAGAAGTAAGTAACCATTTAGGAGACTGACTTTCTAATATTCTATCGAAGTATACAAAACACACAAATACACTTTTTCAAATGTTTATTCTTTTCTAGTATAAACAGTGATACACGTCTCAGGGTTTTGTCTGTTCAGGTTTTCAAGTCTGTTTCTTAGTAGACTGAGAGAAGCAGTATTTATTTTATTAACAAATTCTTGTTTTGATCCAAATTTCTTTTTCCTATTCCTTGGTAGGTAAAATAAGAAAATGTAAAATGATTAAAATATCCATTTGTATCATATATCGTATTAAAACATCTTGCAGCACAAGAATGCTTGTACTATTGCTAAAAGCACAAGAGAAACAAGTTCAATGAGTACATGACAGATGTACAATGAATATTAATAGACAATTCAGTCACATTTGCCCAAGGGTGGGGGTAGAATATATACTGCCTTGACAACATACCCATATTTGTAAAGGAGTACCTATATTCTTAAAAGGACTTTGCCTCTTAACCTTTTTTATTTAAGCTCTATTTACATCTTAAGAAGCAAAAGGCCTCCAATCATTAACATAAATTCTATCATGGGCACCAATCCTATAATTTTCCTGTCAGAATTTCATCGTACAAGGAGATATTTGTTAAAAATAAGAAGACAGCACCTATTAATCACTCACTGTGTCGAGAGCAGACATAAACATTCTCTCTATTGAGTTATCTAGGTTTCCCAAAAACTGATGCTTAATCCAACTAGAAAAACAGAGCTCATTCTACAGAAAAATTAGGTAATTCGACCTGAAATTATACAGAGTAAAGGACTACAGGATGCATTAAAATAATTATATGATTAATGGATCATGCCATTTTCCTTAGATACTTTGCTCCATCCTAATTCCCCTTGATTATAATTCTACATAGCAAATGGGGTAAGAGATCTTCTCTAGTCAAAACTTAGAATATTCTATCTCAATAATTAACTGAATGCCATTGCTACTGTCTGTTACCATCTAAAATGATCACCAAAATAGACCAAAATGAAAATCCAGGAGTGAATCCCTGGTGTTTTTGCAATATTTCTACAGAATCTAATATCATATGGCGGTTTCCCCAGAGAGGTGAGAAAGACTGACAGCATCGTAAGTTAAATTTCAGAAACAGTATTGCTTGCCCATCCCCCTATTTTCAATAATATGATCGTACAGAAGCTACTATGGCATTAACTACAAGAACTGCCTCAGCTGACTCAAATCAGCCCAGATTTCGCTATGAGCTGTGACAAAGGGGTTGGAGGGTTGAGCTGTTTGGTTGAGTTCATGCTTGCTATCTGCCCTTTCATAAAACTTCCCATTAACACGCAACCATTCCAGTGTTCTTGCCTGGAAAATCGCAGGGACAGGGGAGCCTGGTGGGTTGCCGTCTATGGGGTCGCACAGAGTCGGACATGACTGAAGCGACTTAGCAGTAGCAGCAAGAGAATTTTATTTTCAATAAAATCCCAAACAAAAATATTTGCATATTAAAAGTCTAAATTCTCTCACCCTCTTATCCATCAGTGTAACTGTATATTGTGCCTATGTTGCATTAAAAATTGTGTGGTGCTGGAGAAGACTCTTGTGAGTCCCTTGGACTGCAAGGAGACCAAATTGGTCAGTCTTAAAGGACATCAACACTGAATATTCATTGGAGGGACTGATGCTAAAGCTGAAACTCCAATAGTTTGCCCACATGATGCAAAGAGCCAGCTCATTGGAAAAGACCCAGATGCTGAGAAAGATTGAAGGCAGGAGGAGAAGGGGACGACCAAGGATGAAATGGGTGGATGGCATCACCAACTCGATGGACATCAGTTTGAGCAAGCTCCAGGAAATGGTGGTCAGTGAAGCCTGGTGTGCCACACACAACTGAGCGAATGAACTGAACTGATAAAATTCTTGGCAAGATCTTACATAATTCCAGTTAAAAACTTTTCAAAAGAGAACGAAAACAAAATAAAAGAAATAAAAGAAAACTAGACAATTTAGCACAGCCAACTAGGTAGCTTTACTACGAATTATCAGATGTTGCCTCTAAGGTCATCTAGGAGGAAGCATCTCTGTTCCATGGGGAAAATATTCCATATAGATATACTGATTAAATATATTATTTTCAAGACTTTAAAAGACGCAGCAAGGCTTTTAAAATAATATGGAGCAGGGTTGAGAGGGCCAAAATGGTGGAACAGAAAGGACCTAAGATCATCTCCTCTCATAGGCACACCAAAATTACAACAATTTACAGGGCAAGTAAAAATCACTGCAGGTGGTGACTGCAGCCATGAAAGTAAAAGATGCTTGCTCCTTGGGAGAAAAGTTATGACCAACCTAGACAGCATATTAACAAAAAGAGACACCACTTTGTCAACAAAGGTCCGTCTAGTCAAAGCTATGGTTTTTCCAGTAGTCATGTATGGATGTGACAGTTGGACTATAAAGAAAGTTGAGTGCCAAAGAATTGACGCTTTTGAACTGTGGTGTTGGAGAAGACTCTTGAGAGTCCCTTGGACTGCAAGGAGATTCAACCAGTCCATCCTAAAGGGAAACAGTCCTGAATATTCATTTGAAGGACCGATGCTGGAGCTGAAACTCCAATACTGTGGTCACCTGATGTGAAGAACTGACTCATTTGAAAAGACCCTGATGCTGGGAAAGATTGAAGGCAGGAGGAGAAGGGGCTAACAGAGGATGAGATGGTTTAAAGGCATCACCAACTCAATGGACATGAGTCTGAGTAAACTCCAGGAGCTGGTGATGGACAGGGAGGCCTGGCGTGCTGCAGTCCATGGGGCTGCAATGAGTTGGACACGACTGAATGACTGAACTAAATTGACAGAGCATGTATCTATGAGAATGCCCTGAAGACTAGCAGAGAAGATCTTCCATAACTAAAGCTATAAAGCAGGAACAAAAATCAGACAGAAAAGATGGGCAGAGACACAGTACAGTGGAGACCTATACCTCCAGGTATGTGACCCACAAACAGGAGGATAATCACAATTGCTGAGATTTTCCCCTAAACCCCACACTGGACTCTCTAACTCAGGGGTCCTGCTCCAGGAACATGAGCTCCCAGAATATCTGGTTTTGAAGCCCAAAAGGCCTTATATTTGGTTACAGAAAACAGACTTTATTGGTAAAGGTCATGCAAAAATTCACACCCTCTGAGTCCCAGCCCAGAAGAAGAAATTTGAAAGGAATCTGGGTTAGACCCACTTGCTGATCTCAGAGAGCCTCCCAGAGTGGGAAGATGCAACTGGAACTCCCCTGAGGACACAGATACTGGAGGCAGCCATTTTGGGGAGCTTGTTACGCAATGAAGGCACTGGTGTAGGCAGGCATCTTTTTCTTTCCCTCCCTCTTAGCGTTCTTAGAGCTATGCATGCATGTATGCATGCTAAGTCACTTCAGTCGTGTCCGACTCTGTGCGACCCCGTAGACGGCAGCCCACCAGGCTCCCCCATCCCTGGGATTCTCCAGGCAAGAACACTGGAGTGGGTTGCCATTTCCTTCTTAGAGCTAAGGGTAGACCTATTAGTGCTAAGGGCTTACCCTGTCACAGAGGGCCACACCAGTCATTGCTCAAGGTAGGGCTTAGCAGTCAAGTACAACACAGTCCCACCCCACCTACCAGCACGCCCACAGCAGTCACCCCTGCCAAAACAAAAGGGCTCATGTAGCCCACATAGGGGGCACCCTAGGAGCATACAGTTCTGTGAACAGAGAGGAGCATGCTGTTGGGACCCATAGGATGCAAGGACACTTCTCCAAGACTGGGAAACATAACCAACCTACCTAAATACATAAACACAGAGAATTAAGCAAAATAAGGAGACACAAAAATATGTGTCAAATGAAAGAATAAGACAGAACCCCAGAAGAAGACCTAAGCAAAGTGGAGATAAGTAATCTACCTGATAATGAGCTCAAGCTAATGATCAGAAAGATGTTCAATAAACTGAGTGAATAGTTGTATTAGCTTTCTTTTCCTTTTAATTACCAATATATAAAAATCCCATGCATAGCCAGGAAAATAGATAAAATTGGTAACTGTGTAGAATAACATTTCAAGTCAACTCTCTAGAGATATACTAAGATTATCAAAATTCACAAATAATCCTGTATTTATTAATGCTTATCCTAAGGGACCAAGATATTTAGGTCTGAAAATAAAATAGCTTATTTCAGCTTTTAGGACCATTTTTCACAGACAAAGGGTTTTGGACAATATTTTGAACTGTGAAACAGTATATGGATGGTCCTGTGAATACTTTTATTGCTAAGGAAATTTAGTTCATCCTAATGAATTTTCAACATGTTAAAACAAATTACATGCCATTTCAATCAATCACTTCATTTTTTGTATGTAATATAGAAAAAGTTAATGGTTATAAATTGCAACCAATTATAACTTCAGTACACAGAACATGAGCAGACTTCTTTACTGAAATGCCAACTCAAAAACACTTTTCTAACTGTATAAAATAAACCTGGCTTACTAAACTTTCTCTGACCTGAATTCAAATTTCTGGGGGGAAAACCTTTTTCTGAAAATAATCTTATT
The DNA here is from genome assembly GCA_006410875.1 of Neotragus pygmaeus. Classification (NCBI taxonomy): domain Eukaryota; kingdom Metazoa; phylum Chordata; class Mammalia; order Artiodactyla; family Bovidae; genus Neotragus; species Neotragus pygmaeus. Next base: position 372,328 of record SJYV01042559.1, read on the forward strand.
TTTGTGTTTAAAAATATATATTTAAACCATAAATTATAAGTGTAAAACAAATACAGATATAATACAATTTCTTAACTATACAGAAGTTTTTTTTAATGATTATGTAAAGTAATATTTATCAATTCTTTCACTAAACAGTTATATTAGATTTTTGTAGAATCTGTATAGATATAACTTATTAAATCAATAGGCTTAAATCAATTAAAGTATTAAAATAAAACTTTCAACTTTACTTTTTAAATTAGTCAACATGCTTGAGCCATATTTTGAGGACTCTTGAATATAGGTAGGTTTTTAACATCTGCAAGGTAGAGTATGGGATTGCAATTCTAAAAATAATGGTCTAAAGAGTCTAAAGACAATTACTCTTCTAAAAAAAAACAAAATACTTAAAACAACCTTTTAAAAGATTACTGAGAAATCTCTATAGGAATGCAGTCAACTTCACTCATTTTAAAACCCAGTCAATACTCCTGACATGAACAAGAATTTCTATAGAAACTCTTTTGCACATTAGCAAACTTTCATCTTTACCTCTCTGTAACTTCCACTTTGCTCTCCCATTATATCTTAAATTTAGTTCTTACAGATTCTTAAGGGCTCCCTAATAAAAAACATTGAGAGGTAGATTCTAATCCCTTGATATATGAGATATAAGGATTTAAAAGCTGCTCCATATGTTAACTTAAAAATCTACTCAATAATCTTTATTTTCTAAAGGGATAAGTAAATAATTCATCAGTCTACAACAAAACTACTTGTAGTTAATCTAACAGAAAAATTCACCATTATATAAATTACTACCATATGTAAATTGTGATGCAAAATGATAAAATTCCAAAAAATTTTTCTAAGAACAATATTTTTCTTCCTTTGCACTCTGATTTGAGATTTGTAAATCTCTCTTTCTTCCAGGTATGTTTGGAATTTTTTTTTCATATAGAACAATGGTCTGGCATCACTTTTTTTCCAAAGGGCTTTTTTTGGTTTTATTTGTGGTAATATGAGATGTATATGAATTTATCATTTTGTATGTTAATACAACTTCAAAAAGGAAATATAATACTTTTAATCATTATTTTGATGGTGGTTTAATTAGTTTTTAAAGAAGTCACAAAATCAGTTTTTATTAGAAAGCATGTATAATATTGAAATACTTGTGTTTAGTTACTAGTTAGAAAACAACTGAAATTTCCACATCTCCAGTGCCTACAATAGCATCTAGCACTTAGCAGGCACTCAACAGAGTTTGTTGAAAAAATAAACAGGGAATGAGGACAAGCTGATGGGTGACCCCACATGTATTTATAAAGCTTAGAACATGAAATACATGCACATCCCTGCTTGGAGGGAGTTAAGTGTACCCCCTGAGTTCAAGAGACAGCAAGGAGAATCCTTAATCCTGAGCTTGGAGGCAAACATCCACAGATAAGCCACCTTGAAGAAATGGCCTCCCAGAAGAGATTTGAAGATATAAGACTTTGGTCTATCCACAGTAGGGAATTTTCTTCAAAATTGAGAAAGTTAATGTGTACCACAAATACAAAGATTACCGCAAGTGTAAGCTGCACAACTCTAGCACAATAAAAGAGAGACAGAAGGAGAAACAAACAAAAATCTAAAAGGAATTTTAATGTCAATTTCTGATTGAATCTGAAAAATGGACAGGTCTTGTTTCCTTCTAAGTTTCTCTAGTTTTTAGGTATTCCATGATGCTCTTGCTTGGAGAATCCCAAGGACAGAGGAGCCTGGTGGGCTACAGTCCATAGGGTAGCAAAGAGTTAGACACAACTGAAGTGACTTAGCATGCACCTGCATAAATTCTGGTGTTAATTTCACAATAAAATATTTTATTTTAGAACTGTGAAAGCCAATAACATTTTCTGAAAATGAGGAGACAGAAAAATTCAACTTTTGCTAACTCTTTCAGTTCAGTTCAGTTCACTCACTCAGTCGTGTCCAACTCTTTGGGACGCCATGAACCATAGCATGCCAGGCCTTCTTGGCCATCACAAACTCCCAGAGTTTACACAAACTCATGTCCATGGCTAGCTCTTCAGATTCACTTATTCACCCAAAATACATGTACTAAGTACTCACACTATACCAGGTCTTTGCTAGATGCAGGTAAAACAAGAGTGCAAACAAACAAGAATAGTACCGTTCTCTCTCTTTTAGTTATTAAAGATGCAAGGTATGACCTAAATCAAATCGCTTATGACTATACAGTGGAAGTGAGAAATACATTTAAGGGACTGGATCTGATAGACAGAGTGCCTGATGAACTAGGGACGGAGGTTCATGACATTGTACAGGAGACAGGGATCAAAACCATCCCCAAGGGAAAAAAAAATGCAGAAGAGAAAAAGGCTGTCTGAGGAGCCTTACAAATAGCTGTCTTTGAAAGAAGAGAAAAGCAAAGGAGAAAAGGAAAGATATACTCATTTGAATGCAGACTTCCAAAGAATAGCAAGGAGAGATAAGAAAGCCTCAGTGATCAATGCAAAGCAATAGAGGAAAACAATAGAATGAGAAAGACTAGAGATCTCTTCAAGAAAATTAGATATACCAAGGGAACATTTCGTGCAAAGATGGGCTCGATAAAGGACAAAAATCGTAGGGACCTAACAGAAGATATTAAGAAGAGGTGGCAAGAANAAAAAAAAAAAAAAAACACTAGCTGGCATTAAGTAGTGAAGACTTAGTAACTTCCAGGCATTTACTGGGAATTGTGAACATGTGATCTCCCCATATCTTATACATATACACACCTGGTAATGTTGGTGAACTAACACTGTATTCCAAAATCTTACAAGAAGGAGTTCAGGACTGAGAAAGACCAGAGTTTCTAAGTTGGGGAGGGCTTATGTATGGTGGGAAAGTTCAGGATCCAAGAAGGATCAGGTGAGGATTTCCTGCCCAAAGTGTATGTGTGTGTGTTTGTTCAGTCGCTTCAGTCTTGTCCAGTTCTTTGCAACCCCATGGACTGTAGCCCACCAGGCTCCTCTGTCCATGGAATTTCCCAGGCAAGAATACTGGAGTGGGTTGCCATTTCCTACTTCAGGGGATCTCTTGGACCCAGGGATTGAAGACCTGTCTCTTGCATTGCAGGCAGATTCTCTACCACTTGAGCCATCAGGGAATGTATGGAAGCACCCAAAACAAAATACATACATATTTTTACATACAGTAAAAGCCAAAGAAGAAATGAAAACCAAAACTGAAGCAGGGAGACTGCTTTCACAAAGATGAGGTCTTGACTGGACATGGAAGGCTTGATATGATTTGAGTTAACCAAAAGTGCTCTGCACCTTAATTTATTTAGAGTTGTTTATTTTTATATATTTGTATTTTTAAAGAGAGATAAATAACTATCTAGCAAAAAAAAAAACAAAAAACCAGACCATCAGATTCTTGAAGAGGGACACTAAGGCAAAAATAAACAAACAACAAAAGAGTGAGTTAATCAATTTTCTAGGGTTTCCAGTACAAAGTATCATAAACTGGGTGACTTAAGCAACAGAAACTTGTTGTCTCAGAGTTTTGGGAGGCTAGAAGTCCAAGATTAAGGTGCAGAGGGTTAGCTCCTTCTGAAGGCTGTGAGGGAGAATTTCTTCCAAGCCTTCACCCTAACTTCTAGTGGTTTCCTGGCAGTTCCTTGGCTTTCATCATATCGCTTCACCTCCAAATTCTGCTTTCATTCTCAAATAGTATTTTCCCTGTCTCTGTTTCTATATCAAAATCTACTATTTTTTTAAATGACAGTCATATTGCATTAAAGCCCACTCTAATGACTTCATCTTAACTTACTCATCTGCAAAGGCACCATCTCTAAATAAAGTCACATTCATAGAGTTAACTAAGGGTTAATGAAAGTGAAAGTCACTCAGTCCTGTCTCTTTGGGACCCCATGGTCTGCAGCCCGCCAGGCTCCTCTGTCCTTGGAATTCTCCAGGCCAGAATACTGGAAAGAGTAGCCCTTTGCTTCTCCAGGGGATCTTCCCCAACCCAGGGATCAAACCCAGGTCTCCCTCATCGCAGGCGGCTTCTTTACTTCTAAGCCACCACGGAAGCCCAAGAATATTGGAGTGGATAGCCTATCTCTTCTCCAGCAAATCTTCCTGACCCAGGAATCAAACCAGGGTCTTTTGCATTGCAGGAGGATTCTTCACCATCTGAGGTACCAGGGTGGTGGTGATGGTGGTGATTTAGTCACTAAGTTGTGTTCGACTCTTGTGACCCCATGGACTGTAGCCTGCCAGGCTCCTCTGTCCATGGGATTCTCCAGGCAAGAATATTGGACTGGGTTGCCATTTCCTTCTCCAGGGGATCTTCCCGACCAAGGAACTGAACCCAGGTCTCCTGTATGGTAGGCAGATTCTTTACCAACTGAGCTACAAGGGAAGCCCAAGCTACCAGGGTAGCCCCAGCTAAAGATTAAGACTTCAATAACATTTTTTGTGAGACACAATTCAATCTATCACAAACCCGGGGAAAAGCAAAGACGAGTGAAAAGGATGTTTCAGATAAAATATACAGGGGGAGGAACAGAGAATAATATCTCAAAAAGTATCCCAGTATCATTTGTGTGAAGGACTTGGACTAAGACTAGTAGAACATACCAGGTGAAATGCTGCTGCTGCTAAGTCGCTTCAGTCGTGTCCGACTCTGTGCGACCCCATAGACGGCAGCCCACCAGGCTCCCCCGTCCCTGGGATTCTCCAGGCAAGAACACTGGAGTGGGTTGCCATTTCCTTCTCCAATGCATGAAAGTGAAAAGTGAAAGGGAAGGTGCTCAGTCGTGTCCCACTCTTCGCGACCCCATGGACCGCAGCCTACCAGGTTCCTCTGTCCATGGGATTTTCCAGGCAAGAGTACTGGAGTGGGGTGCCATCGCCTTCTCCAAGGTGAAATGCTAATTTGGGCCAAACTCTTTTAAGATCTAAAATTATTCAAAAATGGCTTCTGAATTCTAGCCTATTACCAACAAAGAAGTTCTTGAAAGATTTTGATAAGTAAAATAACATGATGAAAATATTGTTTAGGTGCATTAAACTCACAGGACTAGACAGGATGAAGAGCAGTGGAAAGAGCCCCAGGACCTGGAAGGATAATCACCCCTCTTAACACGGGTGTGAGTCAACAAAGGTAACGAAAATGAAAAATTCAAAAGCTTTGTGAAATAAGAATTCAGACAACTCACTCCAACAGCTCTGAGGTTTGTGGTCTGAGAGACAAATAGAAAGTCAGTTTGGGGTTGTTTTCATCTTAAATTTGCATTTGACTATGAGAAAGCAACCAACACTATCAATTTCAGTTTTTCATACATTAAATATGACATGACTCTAAGATTTTTTAAAAGCCAACTTGAAGCTCAACAGATGATATTTAAAAAGAATATAGAGGTTTTCCTCCCATACAATTCCCATGGAGATTTTTTACTTCAAAAATTATATGTTTCAAATTATAATCTATAATTATACAATACATTTCCTAAAATAACTTCACTCGATAATTTAGAAAGTATATTCACCATGTTCAGGAAAATGCTATCAAACTAGCATAGTTACATTTAAGATCTAATGCTAAACTCCATATCAGTTTAATAGAGAAACCATTCTGATGATACACACAAGCTGATATAATATAACAATATTAGGACAAATCCTCAAGACTGTTTAGAACACTGAGCTTCATTTATTGCAAATGATATTTAAACCTGTTTTATAAAGTGATAAAATATTGAGACCACTCTTACCTCTTTGAGCATAGTAAGAAATGTTCTCTGGGAAAGTTTTTTAGTGGGAAAATCCCACATTCATCAAAGGTCTTCAGATGATTACCATTCCAAGAGCAAGCCAAAAGCATTGAAGTAATTTATCTTCTTTGAGTGTGTTTATTCTTTTCAGTGAAAGAACAAAAAAAAATGAAGCATGCAATCTTTGTTATTTAATTAGAAGTATTCTTTCATATGAAAGTTACTATTGTAAAGAAAATTTCTGTTCCCACTTAAAGTGATATTTAACAAGGCAAACTATAAAAAAATAATTCCCCATACCACAAAAACTATTGTCGCTATTGTTTAGTCTCTAAATTGTGTCCATCTCTTTGCCACCCCATGGACTATAGCCTGCCAGGCTTCTCTGTCCATGAGATTTCCCAGGCAAGAATACTGGAGTGGGTTGCCCTTTCCTTCTCCAAGGATCTTCCTGACCCAGGGATCAAACCTGTGTCTCCTGCACTGTAGGTGAACTTTTTGCCGCTGAGCCACAGGGGCCAAATTTCATTATTCTTACTTTCTAACCCAGTGCTCTCCAAGAGAATCTTCTGCAACAATGATTAAAACTTCCTAAATGTGCTCGCTCTGATACAGTATTCATCAGCTATGTGAGGCTTTTGAGCACTTGAAACTCAGCTTGTGTTTCATTTAATTAATTTCATTTACAAAGTCGCATGTTAGACAACACAGTTCTGATCTACTGATAAGTGACAATAAGTGCAGAGGGGACAATCAAATCTATACTTGCAGCAACCCTGGTATATAACATAATGAAAATCACAGCTTATAGCCATGAATCTTAACTGCTTGGGAACATCAGAGAAAACTAGAGAGGTAGGATCTTGTTAATCTTTAGGATGGCAGGGGCCCCCACTAGTGATCTATAGGACCAAGTCTTTCAAAACTCTAGTACCAGAGGTAATTTTGAGGCACATTAAAGTCTGAGAAAAACCTGATATTTCTGCTTCTATTACAAAGTTGAGTCACTATTTCTCTAACAGGAAATATGAATTCATACTAACTACTGAGCTCTAATATTAAAACATATTGTTTTAATTTAAATAACATTGGCACCTCTTAACCAACATTTTTAACGAGTTCCATCTCTTTAGAAACAACTGGAGAATAAATTATTTCACATTCTAAAATACCACGAAGTATTAACTAATTTCCCTGGACAAATGCTACACTTCATCAGACCTGTCTCTCTGTAAATCCTATAGTAAATGAATTATCTGTCTTGATTATTAACACAAATCTTGTTTTATTCCAGAGCTTTAAACCCATGCCCTAGTGCTGGTTGCATAAATCTTTGCGATGTCATTCTCTGATTCTCAAACTGGAATGAAAACTCCTACCTTCCAGGACTGGTATGTAGCCAAATATAAAGTGCCTAGCAGAGAGCTAGGCACATAGCTAATAAATGCTATGTATCCAGTTCCCTTTGCCTTCCCGAGTGTTTTCTATTTAATTCCCGTTTAATCCATTCATCTGTCAATATTGTTGAAGCTAGCCCCAAACCACTTAAGCTCTATGTTCAGCTTTAAAGCTAGTCGGATCCTAAGAGCACACTTCCCTTGGGGAGGGGAAATGGAAAGACATGGGATTCCTCATTAAGCAATGATCTGCTATTGACCTGGTCACTCTAACCACCTCTCCCCTCCACTCCAACTTTAAAACTGGGCTATTGTCTATCACTCTAACCTAAGTCTTGTTGTTGTTGTTGTTGGTATAGTCACTAAGGCACATTCGACTCTTTTGTGACCCTGTGGACTGTAGCCCATCAGGCTACCCTGTCCATATAATTTCCCAGGCAAGAATTCTAGTGAGTTGCCATTTGCTTCTCCAGGGGATATTCTCGACCCGGGGATCAAACCCAAGTCTCCTGCATTGCAGGTGGACTTTTTACCACTGTGCCACCAGAGAAGCCCCAAACCAAGTCTAGTCCCTAAAACCAAAACCTTGTTTCCCTCCTCGTGACTTAACTTTTAGGCTTTTTGTTACACACAACCCTCACTCTTCCATTCCCTCCAGCAAAGAAAAGAATTAGGCAATGAAGAGTTCTCTTCATTTAGACAGGACTTGGGAGTAAGAGGCCCTCCATCTGGACATAAAGCATTTGACTTATCCTGTGTAGAAGCAGAAAAGCAATGATAACCTCCATCTTTTATTTTCTAGTTGTGCCATACAGCTGTAGGCATATGAATATGGTACACATATTTAAGATATTCTCGTTTTAAAAGGTTAATCCCTTGCATCAGTATGAAAAATTCCTAAAACAAAGAAATCCTAAATCTAATAAAAGTATTCTGACATTAGGTAAAATCTCTCCAACTTCTAAGAGAAGTTGCTAATCACATACTTGCTAATAATTTTGGGATTAGAATGCAAACTAAATTTTTCTATTGAACTTCACAAACAAGTGCCATTAACATGGATGGACTTAGTGTCATACTGGATGAAGTGAGTAACAGAGAGAAAGAGAAATATATGATATTGCTTATATGCAGAACCATGTATATGCTTATATGCAGTCCATGGGGTCACAATGACTAAGCAACTGAACTGACTGATATGCAGAACCTTTAAAAAATGGTATGAATGAAGGTATTTACAAAGCAGACACAGCATCACATACTTTGAGAACAAACTTATGGTTACTAGGAGGGAAAAGGTAGGGGGAAGGGATAGTTAGGAGTTTGGGGCCAAGATGTACACACTGAATATTTAAAATGCAGAACCAATAAGGATTTAGTGCAAGGCACAGAATTCTGCTCAATATTCTGTAACAACGTAATTGGGAAAAGAATTTGAAAAAGAATAGATACGTATATATGCATAACTGAATCATTTTGTTTTATACCTGAAACCAATGTAACATTTTTAACCAACTGTTGTAGTTATTGTTCAGAAGCTCAGGCGTGTCCTACTCTTTGCAACCCCACAGACTGCAGCACGCCAGGCTTCCCTGTCCTTCACCATATCCCCGGGGCTTGCTCAAACTCATGTCTATTGAGTTCGTGATGCCATCCAACCATCTCATCCTCTGTCGTCCCCTTCTCCTCCTGCCTTCAATCTTTCCCAGCATCAGGGTCTTTTCAAACGAGTCAGCTCTTCACATCAGGTGGCCAAAATATCAGCTTCAACTTTAGCATGAGCATTCCAATGAATATTCAGGATTGACTTCGTTTAGAATAGACTGCTTTGATCCCCTTGCAGTCCAAGAGATTTTCAAGAGTCTTCTCCAACACCACAGTTCAAAAGCATCAGTTCTTCGGTGCTCAGAATTCTTTATGGTCCAACATTTACATCCATACATGACTATTAGAAAAACCATAGCTTTGACTATACAGACCTTTGTTCCAAAGTAACGTCTCTGCTTTTTAAGATGCTGCCTCAGTTCAATTCAATCGCTTATTCATGTCCAACTCTTTGCAGCCCCATGAACTGCAGCATGCCAGGCTTCCCTGTTATCACCAACTCCCAGAGCTTGCTCAAATTCATGTCCATCGAGTAGGTGATGCCATCCAGCCATCTAATCCTCTGTCATCCCCTTGTCCTCTGCCTTCGATCTTTCCTAGTATCAGGGTATTTTCCAATGAATCGGTACTTTGCATCAGGCTATCTAGGTTTGTCATAGATTTTCTTCCAAGGAGCAAGCGTCTTTTAATTTCATGGCTGCAGTCACCATCTGCAGTGATTTTGGAGCCCAAGAAAATAAAGTCTCTCACTGTTTCCATTGTTTCCCCATCTATTTGCCATGAAATGATGGGACTGAATGCCATACCTTTGTTTTTTGAATGTTGTTTTAAGCCATCTTTTTCACTTTCCTCTTTCACTTTCATCAAGAGGCTCTTTAGTTCTTCTTCACTTTCTGCCGTAAGCATGGTATCATCTGCATATCTGAGGTTACTAATATTTCTCCCAGCAATCGTGATTCCAGTTTGTTCTTCATCCAGCTCAGCATTTCATATGATGTACTCTGCATATAAGTTAAATAAGCAGGGTGGCAATATATAGCCTTGGCATACTCCTTTCCCAATTTTGAACCACTCCATTGTTCCATGGGCTTCCCTCATAGCTCAGTCGGTAAAGAGTCTGCCTGCAATGCAGGAGACCCACGTTCAATTTCTATATTGGGAAGATCCCCTGCAGAAGGAAATGGCAACCCACTCCAGTATTCTTGCCCAGAGAATTCCATGGACAGAGGAGCCTGGCAGGCTACAGTCTATGGGGTCGCAAGAGTTGGACACGACTGAGCGACTAAGCACACACACACACATTGTTCTATGTCCGGTTCTAACTGCGGCTTCCTGACCTGCATGCAGTTTTCTCAGGAGGAAGGTAAGGTGATCTGGTATTCCCATCTCTTCAAGAATTTTCCACAGTTTGTGTGATCCACACAGTCAAAGGCTTTAGCATAGTCAATAAAGCAGAAGTGAATGTTTTCTGGAATTATCTTGCTTTTGCTATGATCCAAAGGATGTTGGTAATTTGATCTCTGGTTCCTCTGCCTTTCCTAAATCCAGTTTGAACATCTGGAAGTTCTCAATTCACGTACTGTTGAAGCCTAGCTTGGAGAATTTTGAGCATTACTCTGCTAGCCTGTGAGATGAGTGCAACGATACGGTAGTTTGAGCACTCTCTGACATCGCCTTTCTTTGGGATTGGAATGAAAACTGACCTTTTCCAGTCCTGCGGCCATTGCTGAGTTTTACAAATTTGGTGGCATGTTGAGTGCAGCACTTTAACAGCATCATCTATTAGAATTTGAAATCAACTACACTTGTTTATAAAATAAAAAGTTTAAAAAGAAAGAAACTCTGAGTGGAAGGAAATAAATATTTTATAATAATACAGTTGATTTTTAAAGTCCTATTACAAAACTATCAAAAGCTCTTCTGAAAGTTTGACTTATCTCATTTAAGACTGCATGTGATTTATTTGAGGACAAGCCATTTTCATATGTCAACTTCATAAGGAGCTTGAAGAATAATAACAAGATACTCTCCAAAGTCATAAAATGAAAAAGATGATACTTTATAGTAACTTCAGAAATACAATTTTAAATAAAATATGGACTTTTAAAAATGACAAGATAAAACTCACTGATCTCTTTAAAATACTTATGTTAAAAGGAAGAAACTGAAGAATCAAGTTTGGACAAACTTTAATTTTCTTTTCTCAGGAGTTGTTCCTAGGTCAACTCAACAACAATGAGGCATGAGTATTTACATTGTAAGATACACTGCATCTTTTTTTTTTTTTGGTCTGACAAGTATCATTCCCATGATATAACAGTGAACTTTAGATTTCATTACTGTTATGGGCAAACAAAAATGAATCTTATAATAGTCATAATTAGATGCCAGTCTATTATTTTATCATTTCTTTTTGGTTATGACTTTATTGAAGTATAGTTGATTTACAATGTTGTGTTAATTTTAGATGTACAGCAAAGTGATATATTATGGGCTATCCTTGACATTCGTATTTTAAAATATTACATAATGACAAAAAGGAGGCTCAGAATAGCTAAGTACCTTGTCTGAGGTCTAATTTTTGGTAAATTACTTGAGCCTATCTAACACCTCTCCAATAAGCTGAGATCAGCTGAATTTGGAAGAAGGAAATAGCAACCCACTCCAGTATTCTTGCCTAGAGAATCTCAGGGACAGAGGAGCCAGGTGGGCTGCCTTCTATTGGGTCGCACAGAGTCGGACATGACTGAAGTGACTTAGCAGCAGCAGCAGCAGCCCCTGAATTTTAATAAAGCCAAGAAGCACATGAGTGAATCCCCAAATCTTACCTGCATCAAGCATTACACTATGAACTGAATAACTAATGTTATGCACGCAAATGTACTTTTCTAAAAGATAAGAGAGTAGTTGTTGCAATTGATGACATGCAAATTCTTTTTAAAACACTACTCAATTCCCTGCAGCTTTCTCTCCCAACTGAAACACTACTAAAAGTATAAAATATAAGTATCTAAAATAGCAGAATAGTCATCTTTTAGTGTAAATTTTTAGCCAAAATTGACATTTAGTTCACAATCTGATTATTACAATAACATTCATACCTTCATAAATATATACCAACTATTTCGCTTTGTTTGAAAGTGAAAGGTAAAAGTGAAGTCACTCAGTTGTGTCCAACTCTGCAGTCGTATAGATTGTAGCCTACCAGGCTTCTCCATCCATGGGATTTTCCAGGCAAGAGTACTGCAGTGGGTTGCCTTTTCCATCTCTAGGGGAATCTTCCTGACCCAGGGATTGAATCTGGGTCTCCCCCATTGTAGGCAGACCCTTTTCCTCTGAGCCACCAGCAGTAATATTGAGCCTCCCTTTTATTATCAAGCAGTAATATATATTGCTTTATTTATAATAATTCAATTATAATACACTTCAAATTCTTATCTGTGTTATAAAATTGAAAAATCATAAATAAGTCATGGTGGTAATTCAGCAGTTGAGGGTTCGATTATAAGAATTGCATATTTGTCTCCCTTTGTTTCTCCTTCATTGTCTAATACACTACTAGAAACTCATGACCACTTAATCGCATTTTTTGATTTACTGATTAATTTATAAAACTAAAGTGATGAGTCATACAAAGAATAAAATTAAATTATAAATATCATCATTAAATAAGATAGATACTAAAATCAGGTTCCAACATTTATAGAAAATGGAGAATGCCATAAAGAATACAGCAAAGGTCTACAAATAGAAAGAATACCAAACCTGAATGTCCTTCTAAAGTTAACTCTTTTAAATTGCATATTGATCATACTGCTAATTACTTGGCATAGAATGTTAGAAACACGATAGCTAGGCGTACTCTACTGTGCTTAGTCACTCAGTCATGTCTGATTCTTTGCAACCCCATGGACTGCAGCCTGCCAGGCTCCTCTGCCCATGGAGTTCTCCAGGCAAGCATACTGGCATAGGTTGCCATGCCCTCGCCTCCAGGGGATCTTCCCAACCCAGGGGTCAAACCTGGGTCTCCTGCATTGCAGATGGGTTCTTAACTTTACCAACTGAGCCACTAGGGGTTGACCATATTTTACCCTGATTCTAGATCAGGGTACTTGAAAATGCCTGTAATCTATCAATTTGTTTGATTTTTCCTAGACATTTCCATCAATGCACTTGGGAAGCATGGTATCGTTTCAGCGTGCATACTCAGTGGTGCATGTGTCACACTGGAACAGCAGCCTAGTATCATGTGTCTGGCAGCTTCACATGTAGAAATTGGAAACTCTCATATTTTCTAGTTTGTCTTTCAAAACACTCAATGCAAAACATATGAAAATGATTATTTTATATAAAAGTCACAAAGAGAAACTCCATTTTCCACTGCACAAAAAATTAAACATAAACAAGTGAAGTACTTGGTGTTTGTAGACAGACTTAAATTACTATCATTAAACACTGCTAAAAATTCATTGAGTTCCGAGTGAGACATGACTCACAAAAACAAGAAAAGAGACTAAATATGCTTTTCATTGGAAGTTTTAAAAATTTTACATGCAATCTTTTTGGATACATAGGGGAAAAATAATAATCTAAAAATGATATATATTTATATGAACCTTCATACTTTGGAGCACATTTTTTTCTCAAATGGAAGGTACTGATATCAGCCAAAGACTACATAAAGATAATGGTAAAAAGAAGTAATAAAACTATATGCTAACTACCCCAATAGGACATTTTTCTCTTTTCATACTCAGAATATGATAGCTAATGCTTAAATGAACAAAGTTCAGGAATCAGTGATTCTGCGGAACTGGTGATCATATCTGCTTCACAGATTCAATCATTCAGGAGAAACTGTTAAACCCAGTGTCACACACACAGTACATACTCAGATAATACTGGTTCTGCCTTCCTTCTTTGGCACCAGATTATCAGAACAAAGTGTTTTCTGGTTAATAATAATACCACACTGTATGATGATGTAGTTCTTTCATATTATGGTCTGATCTTCAAACTATATCCATCTCTCTAATCTGTAAGGTATATGATATTAAGACTTCTTCATACCTTTAAACAACTAAAAGCATAACTACTGATTAAATATCATCTCCCCAAATTTGAAAACAATAGAAGTCCAGATGATTTGTCCAGGGAATTTAATATTAAATCATCTACAACATAAAATAACTATCATAATATAATTATCTTGACGAGATCTCTAGTCTTTCCTTTTCTCTTGTTTTCCTCTATTTCTTTGCAGTGATCTCTTAGGAAGGCTTTCTTATCTCTCCTTGCTATTCCTTGAACTCTGCATTCAGATGGGTTCAGTTCAGTTCAGTCGCTCAGTCGTGTCCAACTCTTTGAGACCCCATGAATCGCAGCACGCCAGGCCTCCCTGTCCATCACCAACTCCTGGAGTTCAGTCAAACTCACGGCCATCGAGTCAGTGATGCCATCCAGCCATCTCATCCTCTGTCGTCCCCTTTTCCTCCTGCCCACAATCCCTCCCAGCATCAGAGTCTTTTCCAATGACTCAACTCTTTGCATGAGGTGGCCAAAGTTTTTTTGAAACTCCAAAGCTGAGGAGTTTCAGCTTCAGCATCATTCCCTCCAAAGTAATCCCAGGGCTGATCTCCTTCAGAATGGACTGGTTGGATCTCCTTGCAGTCCAAGGGACTCTCAAGAGTCTTCTCCAATTCAGATGGGTATATCTTTCCTTTTCTCTTTTGCCTTTCACTTCTGTTCTTTTCTCAGCTTTTTGTAAGCCCTCCTCAGACAACCATTTTGCCTTTTTGCATTTCTTTTTCTTGGAGATGGCTTTGATCACTGCCTCCTGTACAATGTTACAAATCTCCATCAATAGTTCTTCAGGCANTCTCCTTCAGAATGGACTGGTTGGATCTCCTTGCAGTCCAAGGGACTCTCAAGAGTCTTCTCCAATTCAGATGGGTATATCTTTCCTTTTCTCTTTTGCCTTTCACTTCTGTTCTTTTCTCAGCTTTTTGTAAGCCCTCCTCAGACAACCATTTTGCCTTTTTGCATTTCTTTTTCTTGGAGATGGCTTTGATCACTGCCTCCTGTACAATGTTACAAATCTCCATCAATAGTTCTTCAGGCACTCTGTCTATCAGATCTCCTTGGAAGAAAAGATACAATAAACCTAGACAGGGTATTAAAAAACAGAGACATTACTTTACCAACAAAGGTCCATATAGTTGATGCTATGGTTTTCCAGTAGTCATCTATGGATGTGAGAGTTGGAACATAAAGAGAGCTTAGCGGTGAAGAATTGATGTTTTTGAACTGTGGTGTTGGAGAAGACTCTTGAGAGTTACTTGGACTGCAAGGAGATCAAACCAGTCAATCCTAAAGGAAACCAATCCTAAATACTCATTGGAAGGACTCATGTTGAAGCTGAAACTCCAATACTTTGGCCACCTGATGCAAAGCACTGACTCATTAGAAAAGACCCTAATGCTGGGAAAGATTAAAGGCAGGAGGAGAAGGGGATGACAGAGGATGAGATGGTTGGTAGCATCACCAACTCAATGGACACGAGTTTGAGCAAGCTCTGGGAGTTAGTGATGGACAGGAAGGCCTGGCGTGCTGCAGTCCTTGGGTCTCAAAGAGTCAGACATGACTTAGCAACTGAACAACAACAACAAATATAACTCTGAAATAATTATTAAAATTAAAAAAAAATCTTCACAGAAATGTGAAGCAAGTTGTCTTCCAGAAATGTTGTAATTCACCTCACCCAGTCCACAATCAATGGATGCTTTTACCATCTTAAGTTTACCCAGGGTAAATTAAGAATGATCGGGCCAAGTGACTCACCCATATTATTTAATCAGCTAGTAACTGAAGGAGAACCTGAATCTCATCCAATTGATTGCAAAGCTCTTCTCACCATACATGACACCTCTGTACTGTTGGTACAGATTTGCAGAAAATACGTCACTATATTCTCAAGATCAGCAACAACAGAATTAAAAGGAAAAAGCAGTTCTCTGATTTATCCTTTGGAAAGTTTGATAAACCAATTCAATGTAAAGATTCTGATTTGGTTATTTTGAAGTCTGGCTCAGGCACTGAACTTTGAGAATCACCAGCTCATAACATTAAAAAATGACAGAGAACTCGTGATGCACAGAGAAAGCAGTCCCAGTGTGAGCAGATGGGTCAGCCCTGACAGCCTGAAATGGGAAGTTAAAGCGGTCAGGCCACCACCACCAATTCCAATACCCCTCTAACCTAACATAAAATAAACTAAAAAACCTATACATCTCATGGACCAAGAGAACAGGTTCAATGACAATAAAATGAGATAAACAGGTAAAAATATAATACTTTGTACTAACATTTTGACTTCTTTAAATATCCAAAAGGGTAATAAACCCATTCTTTTCATAAATATTCACAGCAAGAGCTATGGCCACTGGCCAGTCAGCCCGCACACAGCTAAGCATGGTCGACAGTGTAATTTTCGGAATTCCTTTTACTTCTTGTATCAACAAAGCCTAAGTTTAAATATTTTCCAAGTAGTGTCAAAAGCATATCTTGGAAGGTCTACTAAACAAACAAGAACACCAACACTTTGAAAACCAGGTCACACTATATAATGTAATCATATCATTTCTTTCATGAACTTAAGGAAAGAATCAACATATTTACTTTGAAATAGCATAAAAATTTCCATTTTGAGGCTTCAACAATGTAATAATTATAGTAATGATATTATAACTTCAGAAATAAACAACATACATGGTTCTGATTACGGCTATATTACCTAGAACTATAAGATCACTAACATATAAAGTAATTAGACACTGAGTAGCATACTTAATTTCACTCAAGATTCAATATCTTTCACTGATTATTAAAATTATTCACTGCCTTCAGCTGNGAACCATGTATGTTGTTTATTACCTAGAACTATAAGATCACTAACATATAAAGTAATTAGACACTGAGTAGCATACTTAATTTCACTCAAGATTCAATATCTTTCACTGATTATTAAAATTATTCACTGCCTTCAGCTGTTAAGGAACAAACAGAAATTTTCTTCAGCTGCTTATTAATTCTCCCTGGTGGTGATTGTTTTGGGAGTGTGGAGAAGTCTGTGGCCAGTATGCTTTTCCTTCACTCTTCAAGTAACAGGTTCCATTCCTAGATCACAGTGGTGAGCACAGATCCCAGACTGGTGATAACAATTCCTGGTCTAGGAATGTACCCATGACTAATGCTGGGACAACTGGAATCCTTCCCTGGGATTTTCCTACCTAGAGTTGGCAGGGGAAAGCGATTAGATTGTGAGCTGCCAAACATCATATTTGCTCTTGCAATGGACAAGATTCATCTGTAAAGCAGAAACATGAAACAGCCACACAAGAGGAAGCAGAGGAGAGAAAACCAGAACACACTGGTACCACTTGGTTATCTGTTCCTTTTGCTACTTAAGTCTGATTCCACCAATGCATTTTCAATGGCTTAAGGATATAGGTCTACGAATTTTCCTTTTGTTACCAAATGGGTTTCTTTGGCTTGAAACCAAATCATCCTAAATGCACTACATTCCCTACATTGAATCAAGCTTTTCCTCCTCTGGACTGTGTCGGTATGGAGACCCTGCTATGAATTCTACTATCACTTCTCCAGTGCCTTCAGATTGTTCTTCTCCTCTTCCCCCATGAAGCTTTGCTAAAGCAGTACAATCAGTACCCTCTTTACATATAAAAAAAATACTATGGTGTATCACCTTTTTTATCTATAACAACATTCAAAGCATCTTTTATTATTTAACCACTTTCATGTATGTCTTTTTCTCTAACTAAATTATTAATGGCTTAAGCTGAAAGCATATTAAATTTACCAGTCACCTCAGGTGTTCATATACTTTCAAGCTGCACCAATATTAGTGTAACTGATGCCATCTTAGACCCTTATGGTTTCTTCTGTCCTTCTGCTGACTCTACTCAGGACTGTACCGTGCAGTGAGTCATTTGTCTCTTGTCAAGAGAATGTATGTTAATACACATATATGTGTTAGTCACTCAGTCGTGGCCAACTCTTTATAGATACTGTTTAATAATCATTAGGACCAGGGAGTCTCTATGTTCTCTTAGTCCCTAAACAATGATGAAAACATTCCCTGATTTGTTTCAAGTGCCCACACGGCTAGTTACCCATTCTTAAGTCTTAACTTAAGAAGTGAAAGTAAAAGTGTTAGTTGCTTCAGTGGTACCCAACTCTTTGCAACTCCATGACCAGTAGTACACCAGGCCCCTCTGTCCATGGAATTCTTCAGGCAAGAATACTGGAGTGAGCTGCCATTTCCTTCTCCAGCGGAATCTTCTGGACCAGGGATCGAAGCTGGGTCTCTCTCATTGCAGGCAGATTCTTTACCATCTGAGACACTAGGGAAACTCTAACTTAGGAAAGCATATCCTATTCCAAGCCACGTACCCCTATACCCTAGTTTAACAATAAAAATGATCCAGGCCTCCTTGGTGCAGAGGGCAGCTGTGAGTGCTTCTGGATCACTGTCTGCCCAATCCAGGTTCCCCACTGTGAGTAGTTAGCCTATAATAAACTGACTCATTGATTATACAGAGCTGCCTGCTCTGATTTCAGTCTCAAGATGCCTTCTCAGCTCAGTGGGCAATTTTTGTTCCTCCATCCTCCAACTCAAGCATACATAGAAAGTAATGGTAAAGGGAAGTGAATGAGCTCGGGCATACTTTTCATATTTTTCTGTGGGAACTGAGGAGGTAGTACTAGTTTAAAATTTTGATTCACTCAAATAAAAGATGTTGCAGAAATACCAAAGATTTATCATTTAGAGTGTTTTCTGAATCTCTACGAGGCATTTACTCTAAATAATAACATCTGAGGTAGACAGGAGGTACACTTGTAAGGCTGAATAAATGTTATCCAAATGAAGCCATAAGTTTTCACCAAATCAAAAGCATTTTTCTTAAAACAATATACTTTTGCTGTTTAATTACTAAGAAGCATGGACTCATTTAGAGATTTCTTTTTAAATATAAGTTATACATACATTATTTCCTTTCAAACATGATAGGCATCCTATGTCATATTCATATCACGGGCCAATGTATCAATTTCTATTTACACATCATCAAAATTCATAGTGCTAAACTCTTGAAATTAAATTACAAGACACTAAATCAAAGTGTTTGGATAATGAAAAACAAGAAACAAAGAAAAAGAAAGACTGAAAAATCAAAAGAAAGAAAGGGAAATTCCAATGTGATTCATAACTTTAGATTTACAAAATTAAAAAAAAAATTTTTTTCTTTCCTGATGGAATGTGTTTCTACTGAAAGCTGAACCAAAAGTCATGGTAGCGGCTGTGGATTCTTTAGACAGATGGTGTCAACAGACCAGTCGATTAGTCAGCTTGGCAATGGAAGAAGGATAGATAGTTTTACAAAATGCCACCAAACTCAATTTATGAAAAATAGAAAGAGCCTTGAATCTGTACTCCGATACTTGATCCTGGTTACTGCATGGTTTGTAAAATAGGCTACTCTTGTCACCAGCAGTTTAAAGTTTCCTAGTTAGATTTTCATAGAAATGGGTCTCAGAAAACAAAGCCAAATCCCAGAAGGGACAGCTGGGTTTAACAGGTGAAGAGATCACATCTAATGGTTTTCCTCCCAAAGCCCCATTACTGTTGATTTTCTTTCTTATTTCTTACCAAATATAAACTAACAATGTCTATTTCTATTTTTTTAAGATATATCATTTGAGAATTTATTTCTGACCTAAGAGAAAACAAATACTGTGCCCAAAATACAAAGTCCCTATTTACACCTACAAATGCAATAATTTAATTTTTTGCAACTTAAGGTAAATTCTATATTAGATTATATTTTGTCAAGTTTAAATTAGTGTTCAATAATTCTGTCCCAAGAGCCTAAGACCATCTTTACTAATGCCACCAAATTAAATCACAGCCAGAAAGTTCAATTTGATTAGTCATTTTCCTGGTGAGTCTGGGGCCCTTCCCATATAAATTAGAATTTTCATTATCATGGGAAGGAAACAGGATATGGGGCCCTGCAGAGAAAAGAGCTGATCTGAGAATCAAGAAAGCTGCTTCTGCTTCTAAAAAGTGAGTTGTCTAGGAAAAGTCTCTTACACTCAGTTCCTCTTTACTAAAGACATTGCAGTAAATTATACTTAAAAATAAATCTCTTCCAGACTAGATCAGACAGTAGAAGACAGTTAAATGAACATTTTTGGTTTCCTCTGAATGTGTCACATTTGAAAGCTTATCTCCAATTTTCATGACTTTGCCTACATACCAGGGGAATTTGATCAGGTTAATTAAAAACTTTTGTAACAATTTTATTTGTGGTTTCATAAAAATAAAACCAGCATGTCTGGAAATTCCCTGAGAGTCCAGTGGTTAGAAACTCTGGCCTTCCACAGCAGAGGGCACAGGTTCAGTCCCTGGTGGGGAATGAAATTCCCACAAACCTTGAGGTTTGGCAAAAAAAATCCAAAAAAGACAATAACAACCAAAAACACCAGCGTGCCTTTTGTCTGCTTTAGGGATACTGCCAAAGCACAATAGATAAAGGAACAAAGTTTGGACTCTGGAATCCCAATTCTGTCCTTTAACTAGTTGCGTAAACTTGGACCACCAGTTTCTTAACCTCTTTTACCCTTAGTTTCCTGACTTATAAAAAATGAAAAAAAAGGTAACTATTGAGAGGAAGCAATGAAATATGGTATCAAAAAGACTTAGCAGAGTCTGACAGGAAAATAGGGCAGCAATAAATGTTTCTTTTAAAAGTAAAACTTTTAGATCATCTATTTCTAGCCAGAAAAATGGGGCTTGAGAAAAACAGAATTGTTGAATATGCGATTATATGAAACTGAAATTAATTTGTCAACCTCTTCCATAGCCCAGGGTGTTCAGTAACAGACATAAAAGGGAACGGAAAGTCCCAGCACTTAAGTGGTGAAGCTAATTATGTTTCTATATTCACGTGCCATTTCAGACCATTACTCCCTAACATTCAACTTTGATCCTGAAAACTCTACCTGCTTGAGGGCATATAAAGACCTTTACTCACTAAATATTTAAAATAAATTATATAAAAGCATACAAGTCTGCCTACTTTTATTCTTCTGTTTTGTTGTTTTTGAGTTTTTTAAATTCAAAGTTTAATCAGAACTGGTTCTTCATACTAGGGGATGACATGAAATAAGTCCTAGAGGAACAGACTCACTGTAATAAGCACATTAGCATTGCCCCAGACCTAGAGGGGTGGGATAGG
>SJYV01042559.1:393507-448029 GCA_006410875.1 Neotragus pygmaeus
GGGAGGGAGGCCCCAGAGGGAGGGGATAAATGTATACATAGAGCTTATTCACGTTGTTGTACAGCAGAAACTAACACGGTATTGTAAAGCAGTTATATTCCAATAATAATTTTTTTAATTAAATTATAAGAGGCTAGTTTTCTAATAAAAGGAAAGTCCAGGATCTGAAACAAACAAACAAAAAAAGAATTGCTCCAGTAAGATGCAGCGTCTGAAAATCAAGAGCTAAAGGTATTCCAACAAGGACCTACTGTACAGCCCATGGAACTCTACTCAATGTTATGTAGCAGCCTGATTAGAAAGGGAGTTTGAGGGAGAAAGGATACATGTATACGCATGACTGAGTCCCTTCACTCTTCACCTGAAACTATCACAACATTGTTGATAGCTATATTCCAATATGACTTCCTTGGAGGCTCAGACAGTAAAGAATTTCAACATCAAATAAAAAGTTTAAACAAAGGAAAAAAGAAAAAAGAGCTAAGAGTACCGAGAAATAACAGCAATTAAATAATGGGTCTCCATCCGAAAGGAGGACTTCCCTGCTGGCTCAGACGGTAAAGAATCAGCCCACAATGTGGGACACCTGGGTTCGATCCCTGGGTTAGGAAGATCCCCTGGAGGAGGGCATGGCAACCCACTCCAGTATCCTTGCCTGGAGAATCCCCAAGGACAAAGAAGCCTAGCGGGCTACAGTCCATGCGATCACAAAGAGACGGACACGAGGGAACGACTAAGCATACCCTATCCTAAACTATGCAATTTGAACTGTGTTGCCCTGAACCTCAAAGTGGAGACCTAAGGACTCACCTGAAGATAGAAGAAAAGGAGGGGACAGAACCCCTCAATGACGCAGTCTCACTAGAATTAGCACCCACAGCTGTCTGGAGCCTGGCCTAAAGCTGCTTCCACTCTGCCTAAGAGACCCTTTGCCTAGAGGATCAGGAACCTAAAGACAATCCTGACTGCTAGATCCCTCAGGATTCCAGTCTTCTTCTATCTGGATTTTCATGCCGCCTGCTTTTCCTTGACAGAGCTTACATGACAGCACGTTCCCTACCTTCACGTTTTCCCGAAACCAAACTCAGAGTCACTCTGTCTTTCCTCTTCGTATCAGGGCCCAATTTTAGTTCTATCCAAATCCTATCCTGATTCTATATTTTCATCAACTAACTGATTCTATGCATTTTACTTAACATACAGCTGTAAGTTTCAGAAGCCTTCCTTCACTGAACATGACCAAGAAAGAATCCATTCACACAATGGAAGAGAAATAAAAATGAGCCAGAAATCAAAGTGCACAGGGTAATCCTTTGCCAAAGAGAACAAGAACACATAAATTTTCTCTAAAATTTTCTTTAAGACCACAATATATGGTTATCTTGTACATTTTGTGAATTATAGCAAATCTAAGAAATAGCCCCGTTACAGTTTAACAGTGAAAATCTGAACTTTGCCTAACACCAAATTCCCCTTTTCCCTTAAATTTCTCCAAGCAATTTCAAAACCAGATTCAACCAGAATTTTAAGACAAAGAAATTGGTATAAACTATTCCTTTCCTCTTCCAAAGTGACTATGGCTATTTAAGCTGAATGTTCTCAATTGTCTATAGGATACATTCCACAGCACTTAGCCCTGTCGGGTGAAAGGTAACCCAACCTGAACTCAATCTACATTTGTAAACCCCAATTCCCACAATTCCCTTCCTATCTTAAAAAGTCAAATTACTCACTGACATGCAAACATGCTTTGTTCTTTATTCACATACTTCCCTCTTCCTAAAATCCCCTTTTTCCTTCCCATTGCCATTCTCTTCACTCTTCATCGAGATATACCACTAAAAGTGCCTACTCCAGCATGAAATGATTTCTTCCTACAGTTTTAAATCATTTCTTTGTCCTCTAGAAAAATGAACTGCATGTATTATTTAACTATTTCTATTTTTTTCCACTCAAACTAGACTATAAGCTCCTTGAAAAAAAGAACAGAAATTCTTATTTTTTCTTCTTTGAATCAGAGAATCTAGCAGAGGATCTCAAACAGTCCATTAGTGGTTTAAAGAAAATTCCAAGATACACTGGAAAGAAATAAATGAAAGCATAAGAGAAACTAATCATGAGAAAATGAAAATCTTCCTGATATATTTAGAAATAATTATCACAAAATTGGCATCACACATCTGGAGGCTTAAGTCCTGATCAGTAACGTATATATGTAAAACTGCTCAAACTAATAATTATGTTCACTTAGAACCTTACTGAAAGTGTAGTCAGTCCCTCTAGGCTAAGAATGTATTTAAGTCGTATAATTTTTTAATATTTTACAGTAAGTTCTTTTAATCTATATAAATGAATAAAATAATTATCATAGGGCCATCTAAACTAGGAGGAAATGCCACTGAAACATTACAAAAATATTGCACATAATTTGCACACATACAAATCCCACATCTATCTGTGTTTAGGGAACCTGCAGTTATTTTTACTGTCATTTTCTGTATAGGGGTCTCAATCTAGTTCTATAGATTCAAACATTATCAATTATACTGACTAAATCTGATATTTTGATTTTAGATACTCATACCAATTTATAAAAAGCTATTTATTTAAAGATACAAAACCAATAAAAATATATGCTTCCATCTAGTGGCCAATTCAGTCAACCAAAGTAGGGGCAAAGGAATGGATAAGTGAAATCCATATGAAACTCCCAATCTCATTTCAATCAAATAACTCTAGACCTGTCTCTTCTGGATCAAAGGTTCTAGACAAAGTATCTTCAATTTTCACTTCTTCCAAATATGCTACCTTATATTTGTTTGAAATGCTCAGAAATAATAATGACAGTAATAATCAGTAATGCCAACAGCCCTTCAAGGGTCCTTATTGAAACCAGCTACCGCCCACAACATTACATATATTAATACCATGGCTAGAAACAATTTTATAAAATAAATATTTTTATTTTCATTTTGAAGGTAATGAAATTGAAACTCAAAGATGAGAAGTACCTTCCTAATGTTCTACACTAGAAAACTGCAAAGGGATTTTCACCCAGGTCTAGTTTTGTTGACTCCTAGGACTATGTCCTTTCTATAATATTCTGCAGGATTCAAAGTAGGTCAAAGAGAAGGAAAGAGCCAGTGACCCCCAAGTAGACTGGTTTTCCCTATCAATAATTAAAGTCTGACTGTACTTTAGCAGAAAGAGTTAACTTCAAAGTTCTGCAGATTGTAGTCTCAGCCACTTCCCTTCCAGCGAGGTCACATTCAGCTCAAATCTATTCTTCAACTATTTACAGGCCTCTTTGTCAGCATTAGTACCCTTCAAGTTTTGACATCTCTCTTCAGGCCAGAAGTATTTATTTAATCAACAAGTACAGCTTGAGGAACATCAGGCTCTTATTCATGGTTAAGTAATTAAAAACGGAAAACACATCACCAAGTGCCTAATATATGCAAGCGTTAATTGGTTCAATTGGTGAATGTTTCCCCAGACTGCATTTGTTTCTTAAGGATGGGTGCTGTGTTCCTATCCACGCCTCATGGCTTTCAGGGTTTGCTAATTAGTGCTTTCCTAATCCCATTCAGAAAACTGGAGCAAGTTTTTGCCATTCCCCTTCCATAAATGGGTGGTCACTGAGATTAGGTCAAGCCAGCTCAGCCTACAATAGCATCCTTAAGCAGCCCATGCGAAATGAAAATGAGGCAAAAATCCTGGCTTTTATCTCATCCTGTCTTTGGAGCTAATTAAAATGCACAGGCTCTTTCTCCTGGTTCAACCCTGCTGTTCTACACACTAATAAGCCAACAAAAGGTGCTGAAAGCAATGGGCTGAATAATTGTTGAAATTTACAGTTCCTTAAAGGCAACTGTTAAAAAGATTTCTCATTCCTCAGCAACGTAGATCACATTTTGATAAAGTATCACTAAGTAAGATCTCCTCTTACATTTATCCTAAGCATCACAGAGATTTGGGGGAGGATCAGGATCCTGTAAATTGATGACTGTTTTGTTGATGCCCTTTTATTTATGTGGCTTTCAACTCACTTTACTAACCAAAGAGTTAAAACAACATATGTTCTTTGACTGAAATCTTCTCCCCCACCTCCCCACCCACTACCCTGGGCCTTTGCTGTTTTAAAAAGTACTATGAGAGCTCTCTAGAATAATAAACAAAAAGGTGGGGGAGGGGAGTGGGATAAGACAGGATATAGGCAAAAAGAAAGAAAATGCACCCCCCCCCAAAGATCTACTTAGGCTCATACCCTTCCCAACCATTTTACCCACCAAAAAAAATCCTTAAATTAATAATCAACCTTAATAAAACCAGCTTCTAAAATACAGTAAGCTTTTGATCTCCTGTTCCCCTGCCTCGGGGTATTCCTTTATATTTATTAAAATGCACCTTGAGCATGTTACAAGTAAAACAATAATTTCCTACACTTTAATACACACACAAGCATATAATTTAAGGAAGCATTTGCCAAGTAGAAGCACATGGTCCAAACACATATACCAAATTAAGTTCACGTTATAATTATGTTTAAAAATCAATACATTAAGTAAGAATTCAACATGTTCAAAGGGGCATATTAGCCCAAAACTATAATTATATGAAAGCAACCTGCCTCCCTAAGACTAAGCAGGATGTGAGACGTCTGGACATAGAATGAGGATTTAATCACCACCTCCTGCCCCGCCACACACACACACCCAAAAAGCATGGGCACAAAGAACTTACATATTTTCATCTATGCTTGGCACAATGTCAAAATGCCATGCGATGTGAAAACTTCAGGAGGCACCAACTATTTTTTTGAAGCCACACAAAAAACTCTAAAAGGACCCCAAAATTAATAAAGCATTCTTTTCCAATAAAGGAACATTCTTATATTGAAAACTTCAATATCTTAAATACCTTCACCACAGCTCTTGCATGTATAATAAACTCTGTTTCTCTGAAGTCTGATATTTATTTTAAACAAACAAAATATGCAACAGTGACCACTAGTCTTCATAGCATCTGGAACTGGCTGAAAGATATGCAGTAAAAACTTTCCTCCTTCAACAGAACTTAATTTCTTAGGTTTTTTGCCTAGAGCTGCCTAGTTATTTGTATAAATAACTATAAATCACCTCAAAACACTTCAATCCATGGGAATGTATAAAGACTACACCCCTGGTAGATATAGCTTTAAAATGATCCATCAAGAGAGATAATATTAAATAAAAAAAGAAATGATAAATGAGAATAATTAGTGAGTTTTAAATATGTATTACTTTAAAACTCTAAACCACTACAAACATCCAGGATGTCATTACCTTCTAAATCATCAAAGACAGACAATAATGACACTTACATAAAACATAGTATATGCGTTAAATGCATTAACTTACTTAATCCTTTCTTCAACCATATGAAATAGATATTGCTTTATCCACTAAAGAAATGAGAAAGCTCATGAGCACAAAAAGTTTAAGGAATTCAAATTTCCCAAGCTCACATAGCTTATAATTAGGCACTGAGTTTCTGCACTTAATCATTATGCCATCCTATATAATTAAATAAATTATAGAACATTGCAGTTCATTTTATTGTACTCTACATAACAGAAGTGGTTTCACATTTAGAAAGAGTTAGAGACTACATTAAGCACCTCACACAAATTATCTCATTTAAATCTCTCAACAATCACTAGGTAGATCTTATTACCAGCTCCCTCTTAAGTGACAACATCTTTAAACAAGAAAGACATGTCCCACTTCTACTATACAAAACTCACTAAGCAATGACATTGCAATAAAAACATGCACATCTAGATTAAATACTGAGCTTTCCTCTTTCAATTGTGGTGAAAACACATAACACAAAATTTACGCTTTTAACCATTGCTAAGAGTACACTGAAACAGTGCTACGTATAGTTACACTTTCTGAAACAGATCTCCAGAACTTTTTCATCTGGCAAACTGAGACTCAAAGAACAACCTCTTTTCCCCTGCTCCCTAAGGCTGTCAATACAGAGCAATTTTGTATCATTATAAACACCTATAATCAAACATACTTCTATACATTAAAATGATAATAACTAAATTAAAAATTGAGTTTTTTTCTTTAAAAAGTAATACCTTAAAATTATGGAAACATCATAGATGCTGACTTGAAAATCTTTACATGAAAGTTAAGCACTTCTATTACAAATTCCAAGTGTGATATGCAATAGCTGTTTTTTTGTGGTTTTTACATTTTTAAACAAGAAAAACAATGAGGGCACTTTAAAAGGTTTCGATATGCTAATCATAGTCATCAGAATTAAATAACTGACAAACGAAAATTTGAAATGAAAAGGTAGAAACTAAAGAACAAATTTACAGACCCCTTTCTTTCCACCTTATCCTCCATACATACATGCATAAACCAATTTCCTAAAGAGAAAAAGAAGTGATTTTGAATTAAATTACCACTTATACTATCTTTCCCATTAGTTGCTCAAATACAAACACAAAGAACCCTGGCAGACATTTATAGAATCCATTTCTCAATCCCATAGGTCAGGACATCTGATACTAATGCTAATCAAAAAAGCATTTTAATTCAAATTGCCACAATATTCAAATTCTCAAATTTAATAAAAAGGTAAAATAGTCTATCAGAACTCATAATGTAGCTACTTCTGTGAGCCAGTCATACTCAGCATCAAAAAAAGTAATATAGGAAAACTACAAAAGTTAAGCAAAAATACACAAATCTTGAACATAAAGGAACATACATATGAGGAAAAAGGGGGAAAGACGTGTGACCAATCTCAACTACTAATATAAATAATTGGATATTTAAGTAATTGAGAAGTGGATACTATCTTGGGTTAAGCTGGAGGCAGTTCGGATAGGGATATGGGCACAGTGACACAAGAAATTCTATTGAAAGCAGAAAGCCAAGCTTTAAAGGAGAAAATGTTAAGGGCAATTGTCTCAAAGCAGTTGTAATCTGGGTGGCAAACCTCAATAAGGGGAAATACAGAAACAAACATACAGTTAGCCTGCTATTTGTGCATGCTATCAATCTATAACTGAAAAAATGTTAATAAAGAAAAATATAGAAATAAATTATCAAAGCTTTGTGCCAAACACTGTGTTAATATTTCACTTTACTCTTCCAATAAACTTATGAATAGACTGGGATACGGATGTCAGTGATGATATTACAGAGAGGGGAACGGAGGCTGGAAAATACTAGGAATGTGAGTTGAGGCTCTGACTCTATAGAGCCTGGGCTACTTACATTATCAAGGCTGATACATAAGATTAAGAAAATCAGAAGTGAGTGCTAACTTAAGTGAAAGTGAAGTCACTCAGTCGTGTCTGACTCTTAGCAACCCCATGAACTGCAGCCTACCAGGCTCTTCCACCCATGGGATTTTCCAGGCAAGAGTACTGGAGTGGGGTGCCACCTTCCCCAAATCACAGCTGCGATGCTTCAGAAGGTAGATGAGGAAAAAGAAGGCCAGAGGAAGAGAAGCAAGTCAAGAAGCGGTTTCAATACACATCAAGTTCACAATGAATGATGTGAGAAGTATACAGACAAAAGATCATTAACTAATTATATGAGGACTATATTACCTGTAAATGAAATTTAAAAGGTATAAAACTCTTCTGGTGCCTTCCAGAACATCATTTGTTTTGTTTCATTTGAGTTGTAATTGACATATAGTGTAAGTTTAAGGTGTAAAACGTGTTGATTTGATTGACGCATGTATTGCAATTATGATTCCTGTTGCAGCATAAGCTAACACCTTCATCATGTCACATAATTATCTTTCCTGAGGTGGAGGACAATTAAGATCTTGTCTCCTAGCAACTTTGAAGTCTACGCTATGGTACTGTTGACTACAGTAACTATGCTGTACACTGACCTCCAGAAGTATTCGTCTACTAATTGCAAGGCTGTTTCCTTAAACAATATCTCCCTGATTCCTCACCGTCAGCCCCTGATAATGGCCATTCTAGGCTCTGTGTCTAAAGTTGGGCTCTTTTAGACATTTACTTACTTACTTACATATACATTTAATTGTATTTATTTTTGGCTGTGCTGGAGCTCTGTTGCTGCACAGGGCTTTTTCTCGTTGTGGAGAGTGGTGGCTACTCTCGAGCTGTGTGGCGCGGGGTGCTCATTGCCCTGGCTTCTCTGGTTGCAGAGCACAGGCTCCTGGGGCACTCGGGCTTCAGGAGTGGCACTTCCCAGGCTCTAGGGCACGAGCACAGGCTCAACAGTTGCAGCACACGGGCTTAGTTGCTCTGTGGCATGAGGGATCTTCCCAGATCAGGGATCGTACCCGTGTCTCCTGCATTGGCAGGCGGATTCTTTACTACTGAGCCACCACAGATACTCAATTGGGCTTTTTTTGATTCCACACATATGTGAATCAGCAGCAGCAGCAGCAGCAGCAAGCAGCATTCTTGGCCTTGACTCACTAGATGCCAATATTCGCCCAGTGGTAACAATCAAAATCGCCAAATATCCAGGCAACTATTTTTGATATGTTTAAGGATTTAAGGGTTTTTTGTTTGTTTTGCTTTGTTTGTTATTATTATGACAAATTAGTGTTTAAGTGAAACAATCAAAAGAAGATCTGCAGACAGCAACAAAGGTGGGATTTCAAAGGAAGCCTAGGAAATTTGCACTGCCAAGCATTTGTGGCAATTCTTCCCTATCCAAATACCAGCTGAACAGAGTTAAGATTCAAGTGATATAAATGGTGAAAACCCCAACAAGGAAAAGAAGATTCAGCAGAAAGTCCAAGTCTGAACTGTGAGTGGGTAACATGGAGTTAATCATCAAGTAAGACATCAGCAGAAAAGTTGTTGAAAGAAAAGAATGAAGCTTATAACATGCCATCTTCTCCAAAGCCAGGAGCCTCAAGAGGGTAATCAGAGACAGAGTTCACATTCAGGTCCAAGAAAACGAGAATGCAGATCACGCTGTGGCTTTCAGTCAAAAGGGAAAAGACGGTTATCTTAGCAAGAGGACTCTAGAAAGAGCATTTCAATTCACCAACTACCATTTGGTGTTCTGTTATGTGTGTTACTCACTCAGTCGAGTCTGATTCTTTGCAACCTCGTTGATTGTAGCCTGCCAGGCTCCTTTGTCTATGGGATTCTCCAGGCAAGAATACTGGAGTGGGTTGCCATTCCCTTTTTGAGGGGATCTTCCCAACCCAGGGATAGAACCTGGGTCTCCTGCATTGCAGGCAGATTCTTTACCATCTGAGCTACTAAGGAAGGCCTGGTGTTCTGGAGTAGTCCTTAATTACCATAGTGGAAAGAAAGAGTTAATATGTATTTAAACGTGCTTGAGTTGCCCACAATTATTATCAGCATAGGTTATACTTCCATGGTAGCATTCAGTGAGAAAAGAAAGAATAAAACCTAGTCCTTCTGAGCTAACCAGTCAACCATGCTGGCCAAATCCTGCCTATCAAATCTCTTTGTAATATACACTATTCACCCAGCCAGAAGTCTTCAATGACAGCTATTCATGTGTCCTGAGCTGATCAAACGCAGGCAACAGTGATGGTTCAGCACAACTTGCCTTTACTGAATGAACAGAAACTGTTCCCCAACCATCCGTCTGGTGCACAAACTCGACTGTTCTTTTAGGCTTTTAATGGGCTGTCCTCCAAATGGCACATCAGAGAAAACATTTCATCTGAAGAACAGGTATAGAATGCAACTACTTGTTCAGCCACAACCCTGGCCTTTTGGGTTATGTGCAGTCTTAGTTCTGAATAACCGAGGATAAGCGGGGGTAGGAAAGCTTTTTTCCCTCAATTCTAAACACCCTTTAGTCTCCTTTGAGTCAAAGTCGCTAATTATGCCAGGCAGGCTGTATGATGAGTAGTGGTTTTGTGATCCCAACTATTGTTCAGAAGGGCTGAGATCACCAGTGCATTTTCTTAGTTATAGAGAATTTGAAGGGAAAAGTCTGAGTACTTATTATCTCTTTCTTTTCTTAAACAGTGCCTATTTACAAACTTTTCACTGGTGAGTAAAAACATTTACTGGCAATAAAATACAGCAGTGTTTCAGAATGTTAACCTCTTCCCTCAAAACCTGACAAAGTACTCTGAGTGTTTGGGAGGAAAAAGCTGCTTTCTTTTCTGTTCCTTGCTGCAAACACAGGATGGGGCGGGGGAAAGAAAAAAAGGAAGAAAATCAGAAATAGCTAACATGCATAGAGATGGATAGATAGATTTCCTAGATAGACATTTCTGTAGAGCTATCTAGACCACACAAAAAAGCAACTGCAACCTACCTTTATAAAACCTCAATAAAATCAATAAAACAATGGCAGATTAGGGAGGGCTAACTCTTACTCTGCACAGAATTATATTGGCAATAAAATATAGGTCAAAAAATGAAAAAAACATAACAACCTGGTAATAAATCCTGTGACCTCTGAGGTAGACTAGCAAGTCTCCTGTTGTCTCGATGTCTGTTTTCTGAGAAGTAGGTGGGACCTATTGAAAACATCCTTGAGGCAAAAGTCATGCTAATAAAGATGCTATATAATTTTAAGATATTCATAACTGTATCCAAGGATATTATGAAATAATTGGTGAACAAGATAACAATGAATTCACACTTTTTTATATATACTCTGCATGTACTCATATTTTATTTTTTAATTAATTTTTTAATTAAAGGATAATTGCTTTACGGAATTTTGTTTTCTGTCAAACCTCAACATGAATCAGCCATTGGTATACATATATGCCCTTCCTCTTGAAACTTCCTCCCATGTCCCTCCCCACCACACCCCTCTAGGTTGATACTGAGCCCCTGTTTGAGTTTTCTGAGACATACATCAAATTCCCATTGGCTATGATTTTACACATGGTAATGTAAGTTTCCACGTTACTCTCTCCACACATCTTCATCCTCTCCTCCCCTCTCCCCATGTCCATGTCTGTTCTCTATGTCTGTTTCTCCATTGCTGCCCTACAAATAAATTCTTCAGTACATCTTTCCAGATTCCACATATATGCATTCAGTTCAGTTCAGTTCAGTCGCTCAGTCTTGTCTGACTCTTTACAACCCCATGGACTGCAGCACGCCAGGCTTCCCTGTCTATTGCAAACTCCCAGAGTTTACTCAAACTTGTGTCCCTTCAGTTAGTGATGTCATCCAACTGTCTCATCCTCTGTCATCCCCTTCTCCTCTCACCTTCAATCTTTCCCAGCATCAGGGTCTTTTCAAATGAGTCAGTTCTTCCCATCAGGTGACCAAAGTATTGAAGTTTCAGCTTCAACATCAGTCCTTCCAATGAATATTCAGGACTGATTTCCTTTAGGATGGACTGGTTGGATCTCCTTGCAGTCCAAGGGATTCTCAAGAGTCTTCTTCAGCACCACAATTCAAAAGCATCAATGCTTCGGTGCTCAGTTTTCTTTATACTCCAACTCTCACATCCATACATGACTACTGGAAAAACCATAGATTTGACTAGCAGACTTTTGTTGGCAAAGTAATGTCTCTGCTTTTTAATATGCTGTCTAGGTTGGACATAACTTTTCTTCCAAGGAGCAAGTGTCTTTTAATTTCATGGCTGCAGTCACCATTTCAGGGATTCTGGAGCCCCCAAAAATAGTCTGTCACTGTTTTCCCATCTAATTGCCATGAAGTGATGGCACCACATGCCCATAAATATTTATCTTTCTCTTTCTCATATACTTCACTTTGTATAATAGATTCTAGGTGCATCCACCTCATTAGAACTGACTCAAATGTGTTCCTTTTTCAGGCTGAGTAATATTCCGTTGTATGTAAGTACAACTTCTTTATCCATTCATCTGTCAAAGGACATCTAGGTTGCTTCCATGTTCTAGCTATTGTCAATACTGCTGCAATGAACAATGGGATACATGTATCGTTTTCAATATTGGTTTCCTCAGGGTATATGCCTAGGAGTGGGATTGCTGGGTCTTATGGTGGCTTTATTCCTAGTTTTTTAAGGCATCTCCATACTGTCTTCCATAGTGGCTGTATCAATTGACATCCCCACCAACAGTGCAAGAGGTACTGGGGACCTTCTATTTTTTAATTATCATTTTTTCTTACCATGCAGTGTGGCATATGGAAACTTCCCTGACCAGGGATCAATCATATGCCCACTGCAATGGAGTCTTAACCACTGAACTGCCAGGGAAATCCTGCATATACTTTTAATAACATCTGGCCAGTAACTACATGTTCCAGTGTCTTCTTCAGCATCAAGGATACTGAAATAAATCTGGGGAAGAGTTGTGAAGATGTGAAGAACTGACTGTACAAATGTTATGTCCTCTTGGAGTGAAATTTGAAGTCTTGCTGCCAATGTATTTTTCTCATACATTTGTGATTTGTTTCCAAGTTGTCTTTTTGTCAGAGTTTTCATGTCAATTAAAAAGAGCTAAGAACTAAATGGGAAATAGATGGGGAAACAGTGGAAACAGTGTCAGACTTTATTTTTAGGGGGTATCCAAAATCACTGCAGATGGTGACTACAGCCACGAAATGCTTACTCCTTGGAAGAAAAGTTATGACCAATCTAGATAGCATATTGAAAAGCAGAGACATTACTTTGCTGACTAAGGTCCGTCTAGTCAAGGCTATGGTTTTTCCAGTGGTCATGTATGGATGTGAGAGTTGGACTGTGAAGAAGCTGAGCACCGAAGAATTGATGCTTTTGAACTGTGGTGTTGGAGAAGACTCTTGAGAGTCCCTTGGATTGCAAAGAGATCCAACCAGTCCATTCTGAAGGAGATCAGCCCTGAGATTTCTTTGGAAGGAATGATGCTAAAGCTGAAACTCCAGTACTTTGGCCACCTCATGCGAAGAGTTGACTCATTGGAAAAGACTCTGATGCTGGGAGGGATTGGAGGCAGGAGGAGAAGGGGATGACAGAGGATGAGATGGCTGGATGGCACCACTGACTCAATGGACGTGAGTCTGAGTGAACTCAGGGAGTTGGTGATGGACAGGGAGGCCTGGCGTGCTGCAATTCATGGGGTCACGAAGAGTTGGACACAACTGAGTGACTGAACTGAAGAACTAAAAGAAAACTTTTTATGAAGGAAAATGTATTCACCTCACAAGACTGGCAGACTCTTCTATCTGGTCCACTTTGGGGTGACATTCATTTCAATTAGCTACAAACTGTGAAGATAGGAAAAGAATGATGCCTGCTCTGACTTTGCCACAACGTAATTTTCTACTCTTGCATTTTTGTGGTCTAACATGTTCCCCACTGGACACACCAGATTACTAGCTTCATTCCTAGAAACATTTTATCTCCACCTGCTGGAAGCATGAAACATAACTGGGTTCAAGAGAACCATAAACATATTTCAGAAATAAAAAAAGTTTTATGCAAATTAAGATTTTAAATGACCTAAACTGTATCCCTTGGTATATTATATCTGTCATTGAATTGATTCACCTAAAAACTTCTGTTTTGTGATCATCACAAGGTTAATTCTTCTTGTCTATATCTTTTAAAGTTTTAAAGCTGGTCATTTTATGTCATCAAAATTGTCAATCAATTACTTTGCAAAGAAAATTATGGAAATACATAATAGGTGAATAATAGCTAAGTTATGGTCCTTAGGAAAGACAATGGTAGGGAAAGATCATTTAGCATATATCTGGAGTTATGAGGAATATAATGCTGCATGCATGCTAAGGGGCTTCAGTCATGTTGAACTCTTTGTGATCCTAGGGACTGTAGCCCACCAGGCTTCTCTGTCCATGGGTCACTTCAGGCAAGATACTGGATTGAGTTGCCATGCCCTCCTCCAGAGAATCTTCCCAACCCAGGGATCAAAAGCTTGTCTCCTGCATCTCCTGCATCGCAGGCAGATTCTTTTCCACTGAGCCACCAGAGAAGCCCTTTAGCTGCCTTAAGAGGTATGGAAACAGAAAACAGCAGCCCGGGTTCACCCTCTGTTGTATAAATTAATTGTCACTGTTGACTATTCGCTAATTTACTAAAAACAAATCGATCGAGAAAAACATTGCTCTTTCAGATTCCTTACACATAATTGGATGTAATAAATAATTTAGTAGATGCCTAAAGACTATTATAAAAAGGCAAAATAAAAGTTAATGCGTAATGGGTATAACACAAAGTATTTGCCTTTTGGTTAAACATTTTTATACCTCAATGGTGTTTAATGATAGCCATAGTCACTGCAGGGAAGAAAAAGAAAGAAAGGGGAAATTGCCTGCCAACACTGAATTTTTTCTTTTTAAAACTAACAGTACTTAAAAAAAAAAAGTTTCCTTATAAAATACGTAATATGCTAGAATTTTCTTCCTAACACAGTAGTTTTTTCTTTAATACTCTTTCAATCATTGTTGATTGGCAATGTGCCATTTCACTCATTTGTATGCGTAAGAATCTATGAAGAAACCATTTTTCCAGTAATATTTCAGAATTTTATATACTGTGTATTTCTTCCAGCTTTTAAACAAGAGAAAAGTAGAATTCACTGAAAGTTTACCATGCCACACACAAATGAATCTGAGTTAGTTTTCTGATAAATTAGTCAGTATTCTTTTTTAAGCTAGTTATAAGAAAAGACGAAAATGAATCCACTGCAGTATCACTAACATGTAACCAATAACAAAGCAATGGGATTGCATTCATTTTCAATATAACTTACGAATGGTTATTACTTACTAGTGCTGTATTTGGCACAGGAGAAATCATGAACAAAAAGCTAAACATCTTCCATCCCCTTCCAAATTTAAATTTAGCTCACCCTAGAATGAGGAAGGTATTCACATTCTTTTTCAAACCTCACTGTCAGTTCTTTTCCTTTAGTTAGGCTTTATTAAAAGTCAAATTGTTTACATAAAACTAAAGAAAGTACATTTCAGGTCATTCACAGTAACTAGCACTTCACAGAGTTCCATAGATATTTGTTGAATGGATGAAAGAATAGCAAAAGAAATTAACCTTGGATTTAGTTGTTTAGAAATTAATCTGATTAAGTAAGCCTGATAAAATAAAATGGTAAATATAAACTATTGCACACACAGTTAAAATAAATACCCTTTGTAATAGAAAGCAGTTTGCACTGGTTCCATTTAGGTGCCTATTAAGCACTATGGAAATATTATTATTATATTCTACTGAGTTATTATTATAAGTAATAACTTACATTAAACATCTAATTATGCATTGTATTATGCAAAATAGTAGTAACTGATTAAGATGCCTAATCATGCACACACAATGGCCTCCACTCTTTCTAAAGTCCCTGACACAGAAGTTCTGAGACGGGGCAGAGGAATGGCAATCGCCAATAAACAAAAGATATTCATATGTTTCTGCTGGAAAAAGAGAGTGGGAATGTGTTAGGAATTAAATAGAGATTTGTAGCTTAGAATCTGTTGTGAGGAGGCTCTGAAAAATGTAGAAGAGGCAGTCTGTCTGCAGAAGCAGGCTTTGGAAATCAAGATTCATCCAACAGCTACTATGGAAGATGAGTGTGAAAAGGAGCTAAAGATACGGGAATTAAATTAAGGGTCTGTGTAAGGGCAGCTCTCTCACTTGTCACCCCCTTCTTTCCAAGAGCAGAAACATCAGGTAGCTGGTATTTACCTCCAGCAAAAATAGCTGACCCTTTCCCAGTGAAACTGAACAACCTGCCAGGTGAAACCGTGCATAATCCTCACTCTCTAATTTGAGTGATCCTATAGTCTGACAGCTGGTTTCTTGCTGATCCCCCTCAAGCAAAGTCTCACTTCTGTTTACCTCACACAAAAATCCTAGGGAGATTTCCAAGTGAGAATCAGTTGTAACTCAGAGACTTTTATTAATTACACAGTCCTTCTTTCTATTGGAAGGATGACTGGACATGCAAGAAAAGCTGCAGAATGAGAAGCTAGAGCCAAAATTAAGAGACTAAAATTTGATCCCAGAGAGAATTAAGGGAACAATCGTGTCCAACTCTTTGTGACCCCATGGACCGTATAGTCCATGGAATTCTCCAGGCCAGAATACTGGAGTAGGTAGCCTTTCCCTTCTCCAGGGGATCTTCCCAACCCAGGGATCGAACCCAGGTCTCCCACATTGCAGGTGGACTCTTTACCAACTGAGGTATGAGGGAAGCCCAAGGTAACTCAAGCATCACATAAGAAACTAGGTTGGGAGAAGAAGAAGAATACATTCTTATTGCCAAATAATGTCAGAAATGTTCAGGAAGATATTGCATCTACAAAACAAGAAAAGAACGCTATGAAAACGGAATAATCAGAAAAAAAGTAAACATTCTTGTATAGATTAAAATTATAACTAAAATGATGGCTAAAATTAAAAACGAAAACTGCTCAGTAAGCTTACAGAGAAGACAGTCCAGATTGGAACATGATGATGGATTGCTCTGGGACAGTGGCTTCCACTAATGGGTACAAGATAGAATATGTTTATTTAACAAAGAACATGGTGAGCATACTTTTTCCCAATGGCCCTGCAGTCATTCAAGTATCCACTCCTTGCCAGCAAGTCTCAGGTGAAGGCAATTTCAAGTGAACCATGTACATGGCAGAATTGAGAGGCAGAAAAAACACAGTGGTTTCTGGCCTCTGTGAGCAGCTTATGTCTGCTGGATTTCTGCTCGTATGACATAATACTTCTGCTCACTTCTCAAAGCAGTGTGACTCAATCAGTTTATGATGACTTGCCAGGAAAAGCTCTGCAACTCCAGGGCCACTTTTCAATAGAAGACACAGACCCTTAGAATTGTGTCCTGTGTCAAGTCTGCCTAAAGTATTAAAGTCAAGATAGCAGGCACAAGAGATTCATGCGGTCTCAATCAAGGTCTAGAAATAGAATGTGATCACAAACTGATCTCAGACCAGAAGACATCTAAGAAGTTCAAGCATCTCTTGTACATCCACTGTTTGACAGAGCAACACAAAGCCCTGGTCAAGAAAAGCTCTGAAACAAATCAGACTCTTCCATCTTTCCAAAACAAAAGCAGCGGTAAGGACCAAAGAACACACCAAGACTGGTTTGCACCACATGGATTCAGTGTATTCACCACATGTGTTCAGTCTGCCATAGAGTAGCAGAAAAGCTAAATGATATTTTATCTAAAGTGTTTCATCACATTGTGCTGGGACTTCCTCAATTCTCCTCTACTAATCTCCACCATTATAGAACCGAACTAAATTTAAAATCACTGATGTCATCAGAAAATTGTTTCTGACTACAGGAGGACTGAATTCAAAGAAAATAAAGCTAATTAATTTATGCCCTTGAATTAGGCATGTTCCACAACATGTGTGTGTGCAAAGGTTAATTTTAAGAAGTGTATGCACAGAATATACACACACCATTTGTAAGAAAAATCAATGTTACCAAGCATACTTTAATCCTGAGTAAACCATCCTTTAAGACATTTTTCCCCCTCATAGGTATAAATTCTTTGAATTTGTATTATTTAGCAGGAATACAAAGGCATAAACCCTTCATGTACTGGTTTCTTTAAGTTCAGGAAAGTGCATAATATATTTATATATGCAGCTGTATATACACATGCTTAGTCACTCAGTCATGTCTGACTCTTTGCGACCCCATGGACTGTAGCCCACCATGATCCTCTGTCCATGGGAATTCTCCAGGCAAGAATATTGGAGTGGGTTGCCATTCCCTCCTCCAGGGGATCTTCTCAGGCCAGAGATCGAACCCAGGTCTCTTACATTGCAGGTAGATTCTGCCACCAGGCCAGCCCATACTTGTAGCTGAACCCAATCAAATCAGTTCTGAGACTTATTAGGGCATGACGCTGTTGACACAAGGCTAAGTGCAAAGCCTTGACCTTGCATTTCCACTTTGACCTCAGGGACCATACCTACTCATCTCACCCCAAACTTTACAACTTGAATGATGTCAGATCAGGCTGCTCTATTTTTTTAAAGGACCAGTTAGCCCATTATTGTTCAATTCTTGGAGGTTTTTGTTTTTGTTTTTTGCCCAGGGCCTCCAAACAAATCTATTCAACTTCTGTAAAAACAAAATGTTCCCAAAATTCTTTAAAGTTTACATCTAAAATCTGTTAAGTCAAAATGTTTTTCCCCACAAAATCCTGTCATATCTTGAAAGACATTCAAACCAAAGCAAAAACTATAAATAAAAATAGAGTTGAATATTAAAGGGGAAGAGAGAAGCCAATTTATTAGATATAAGGATTTTCATTGTCTCAAATATTAGTTTCCAGTTCACCTTAAAAAAAAAATCTGGTTATTTAAGCAAAGTGGGTCCACTTAAGCATCAAATTTCATTTCTCATCTGCCTTTAAGATCAATGCAGATACTAAACACAGTTTTTCAAGGAAGACTTACTCTTCTAATCCTATTGCTGGGTCACAGGAAGCAACCTTATGCCTTCACACTCCATTCCTCGACTGAAATCCAGTCTCCAAGATTTGAATCTTACTAAGAAAAGACTATATCAAATTACCCAAAGTACTTACTTAGAGAAATGGAGAGAAATGGAAGCATTTGGGGGAGTTGGATCTATTAAAAACAGTCAGTGGAGAGAAAAGGGCAATTTTCCCCTCTTGGAGAGTGCAAGTATATTTATTGTGGTAAGTTTCCTTCTTTATGTAAAAGATACAAAATCTGTTGATACCATCTGTTAGGACGGTCTATCTTAACAAAGGGCAGAAATTCAAGGTCTAAAGTTTCTGAATCTCAGCAACGTTAAACAGGGCTTTACAAGGAATTTTCAATTTGAAATACTGAGTAAAATGGGTTCACACAGCACAGATTTTTATTGTAGACCAACCTAATTTTCACATTTTCCTCTCTATAACAAGCTAGTCGTTTGTTCTCTGCACTCATAATGAAAAGAAAACAAGACTTTCTTTGTTTGTGTACATTAATTCCATGCTATAAAAGTCACTCAGTCAACCTTCACTATACTTTCACCTTTAAACCTTAACCTGACTTGTAACAATATTTGTAGCCTCTAAAATTACACTGGTTGAACCCAGACGGAGTTAATCACCCTTCACTGTCTCAGTGAAAAGTATAATGACCTACCATTTAATGTGAAACCATTAAAATCCTACAAAGGGCAAGAATTCACATCGTGTGTTTATAAATACCGTGCAGACATGAATCCATACATTCAAGCTACCAAGACACTTTTCATATGACACTTGTTTAGAGAACCACATGGAAAATAATGACTGCTACACACTCAAAGCCAAAAATGTCTATTCTGCTGCTTTATACAGTGCACCTTATACTTTTAGCACTGACATAAATTAATTCTAACATTTCATCTGGAACTAAACAAAGAAAATCCAAATCAAAGTTGGGTAATTCACAATATTTTTTCCTTTCCCGAACTACTGCTGCTTCCACGCAGGGCAAATCCATCAGCAAGAGCCTTCATGTCTACCTGCAAGGCTTGTTTCAAATCCTACCTTCAGGACCATTCTGCTATAGAAGTCCAGAAGCCCGTTCTCTCATCACACTCAGGGCCTCTGCTCCAGGGGCTGCGCCTGAAACTGTGCCACAAAGAGGCCGAGACCACTGTTCTCCATCTCCCTGGTACCACTACAAGTCAAGTCGCCTTCCTCCCCATCTGCAGCATCCTCTAAAAAATTCTCCTCATTTCCACGCTTGTCTCTATAATCTATTCTTCCAGAGATGGCTGAGTAATCTTTTCGTCCTTTTTAAAGCAGATCATGGTACTTAAGAGAATGAACAGGGACATATATGAGCAGCTTTTTAATAGGACAACACAGGCTGGGCCTTAGAACCTGAGCATATGCAATATGAGTGGAAGGTGCCAGAAAACAAGGGTGCGGGGAGACTGCCTCAATCCAGCTCCAGATGACAGTTTCCACAGCTGAGGACAGCTCTGAAGGGATCAGACAATCTAATTTTTCAGGAGAAGCTAGAACTCTTGACTTTCATACGACACTGTAATATTTAAATGTTGCCTAAAATTTTAAACAATGCAAAATAAGCCAAATATCCCTGCCAACTGGCACAGGACATTGTTGAGTGATGACACTTTATAATCTCCCCTTTGTTACCATACTTGGACAAAACACCCCTTCTTTTCCTCAAATTTACTTAGCTTTTCGTTACCTCAGATCCTTAGCACTTACTTTTGCCCATGTTTTTTGCATTCATTCTTATCCTTTAGACCTCAGATCAAAAATCTTCACTTCAACCCTTTTCCTGACTACATTATCTATTAATATTAGAAGTCTTTCCCACAAATCACCATCATATCACCCAATTTATTTTTTCTTATAGTGTATCTCCTCACAGAAGATGATTTTAATGTTACATTGGTACATTTAGTCTGTAAGCAATGGGTTTCCTGATACAGTAATAAAACCCGCTTTCAATAAAAATCAATACAGAATGTGCTAAACTGAGCCAGTTTGGACACACACACACACACACACAACTTTCAAGCTTCATTACTTCATAAAAGCACATTACCAGGCTTACTGGTTATTGTTTGTTCACTAAATATCTACAATAGTTTATTGGAAGAAGAGCGAAAAAATACTGTGTGTTATATACACATCATATATATAATCTGTACACATACACAAGTTTATTAATGTGCTTATATGTGTATGCTTTCCACTAAAATAGTTAATATGCAAATAAATACTAATTTGCCTCAGTGTGGTTCTGCCAGAGGGACCCTGAGGAGTTGAGTCTCCTCGTGGATATAAGGCAGTGTTTCTCAACTTGAGGTAATTTTTTCCTCTCAGAGGTTTGGCAATGTGAGGAGATATTTCTGCCTCTCACAATTAGCGGGATGATATCGACATCTAGTGATACGGGCCAAGTCGGCTGCTAGACATCCTACAAGACACAGGACAGTCTCCAAAAGAAAGAATCAACTGGCTCAACATATCATTAGTGCTAAGTTGAAGAAACCCTTAAGTTTGTCTCACTCCAATTTTGCCAAAAGAAATAAGAACCAACCTATATTTTTTTGATTTGGGGATGTAGGGAATAATTTTAAATTAGTTCCTCAATACCATTGCAAATTTTTTTTAAGATTGTTTAACTGACTGTCAGCATGTATGTTGGGGCTTCCCTGATGGCTCAGAGGGAAAGAATCTGACTGCAATGCAAGAGCTGCAGAAGACTCAGCTTTAATCCCTGGATTGGGAAGATCCCTTGGAGAAAGGCAGGACAACCCACTTCAGTATTCTTGCCTGGGAAATCTCATGGACAGAGGAGCCTGGCAGACTACAGTCCATGAGGGTTCACAAAGAGTCACACATGACTGAAGTAACTTAGCACACATGCAAAAAAATTTTGTTGTTGTTTTGATTTTGGTTTACACCCAGCACAATATCTGGTCCGTTCTAAGCCTTCAATAAAGAATAAATGAATCTAGTACCAGTGATTTGTTATTTTATGCTTCACATGGACCATGTAACTAAATATTGGCTGAATCCATGAAGCATTCAGGTTGAACTGAAAAATACTGTTGAGTTCCAGGGCATATACAGATGAAGAAAAAAAAATTCTTTTTGGCCTCAAGTTATTCAGAATCTGACACTGGCAACAAATAATATAATACAATAAAATGTATACATTCCTACAATAAGGCATACCAGACTAGCACAGCAGGACAGAAAAAGGTCAATTCACCTAGACTGGAAAAATTGGAAGATGGAATGGAAGGGATAGGAGTCCAAAATGTCCCTCTAGACTTGATGCCTGTCCTGCCTCATATGTGTTGAGTACTAATTTAGACAGAAGGATAGGAAGAGAAAACAGTACTTTGAAAGATAAGACTTAAGTTGGAAAGACCAACTAGTTAGCCTTGCTAAAGTAGGTGACTTTTCCAAGTAAGAAGAGAAACACATTAAGGCCTTAATATGTGAACATAAATGAATTTCTGTCTTGGTAGGCACACACAGACATCTATTGGGCCAGACCTCTCTATTTCCTCCCTACTAAGGGATTCTATGAGCCTATAATTTCTTCATTTGATTACCACATGTAGGGCCTGCCCTTAAACATCTTTCTTGATAATGTTTTTGCCACACTTGTTGCCAGAAAGTCTTTCTGAATACATATAGCATGATCATGAACCAACACTGTAACCTCAAAATTAGAATAGCTTGTAACTCCAGGAATCCCCCAGTGGCCTAGTGGTTAGGATTTCAGATCTTCACTGCCGTGGGCCCACAGATCAGTCCCTGTTTGGAGAACTGAGTTCCTGCAAGCAGGATGAACCAGTCAGTTAAAAAAAAAAAAAAAAACAGGAAAGAAAAACTTGTAATTCCAAAGAACAAAACTTATCTAAGATCATACATCAGTGTTCATGCAATCTGGTGTCCGTTGGCCTAAGGCTTTGTCTGAATCACTTTTATGTTTCCAGTGTTTATCCCAGATTATGTTACATAGCGCTTACTCAGCAAATATTTGTGGCTTCAAGTTACAACTTGAATCCACTCCAGACTCCATGTTTTTCCTAAATCAATAGTGCATATCAAAATTGCAATGTAATTGTTGTTGTTTAGTCGCTAAATCATATCTGATTCCTTTGTGACCCCATGGGCTGTAGCCCGCCAGGCTCCTTTGTCCATGGGATTTCCCAGACAAGTACAAGGAAATCTTCTCCAAGGGATCTTCCTGACCCAGATATAAAACCCTGGTCTCCTGGATAGATTTTTACCACTGAGTCCCCTGGGAAGCATACTGAAATTGCAATGTACTTATCAAAGGATGAACCTGTTCAAAATTGAGCTTCGGAAATGATCCTTTCCTTTCATTTTCCCTTTAACAATATGTCCATCTAAATTGTATATACAAGTTCACATTATTGTAATCTTAATAATAACAAAGTAGGCAGAAGGCACTCTTTATTTTATGTTCTTCTTTCTGATTCTCTCCTAACCTTCTAGCCTCTCACAGAGGAATCTTCTCTTACCATGTACAACAAGGTTTCTCCCAAAGCTGTATCTCTAAGTTAAAGATTCCCTTCAAATCCAGACAAAGGTTTTTTTGTTTTGTTTTGTTTTGTTTTTTGGCATTTTAGCCATTGTAAAATGCTCCAGTGGACAACTCACTGGCATCATAAGCTCAATCTACCAAGGTATAAATCATAGTTTGTTTCTCTGAACAAACGGTTCTTGCTTATTACTGAAATCCTAGCCCAGGAAGTCTTCTGAGAGTCACATGAAATACCTCCATCTTGCATATATTCTGTCAATTCAATTTATTCATTCCATTACCCCAAAACTCTATACCTTTCCATTTGCTTCATTCCCATCAATACTGTATTTATGTATCATCTCTCCCTCTTAATAGCCTTCTAAGTCTTCTCGGGGCTTCCCTGGTTGCTCTGGTAAAGAGTCTGCCTGCAATGCAGGAGACCAGGGTTCAATCCCTCAGTTGGGAAGATCCCCTGGAGAAGGGATAGCACTCCAGTATTCTGGCCTGGAGAATTCCATGGACTCAAAAGAGTTCATGGGGTCTTAAAGAGTTGGACACGACTGAGTGATTTTCACTTTCAAGTCTTCTCATGGCCTATAGTATTCTGCCTGTTCAATCCACTGGCCATGCCACTGGTTGCGAGATCTTTCTAGCCCACGCAAGAGAGCAGGTCTTTTCCTAAGGAAAAACCTTCCCTCTGCCACATAATGAAATTCAGTCTACTTAGCATGGAATAAGAGAATCTCCATATTCTGACCACAAGTTTG
Source organism: Neotragus pygmaeus (assembly GCA_006410875.1). Lineage (NCBI taxonomy): Eukaryota > Metazoa > Chordata > Mammalia > Artiodactyla > Bovidae > Neotragus > Neotragus pygmaeus. Next base: position 417,262 of record SJYV01042559.1, read on the forward strand.
TCCTTACCAGCGCTTGATCTGTAATTAATTCCAAACTAATTTCAGTTTCCCAGGCATTCAACACAATTTATCTTGTTTTTGCTAACACACACATGTTTCTTCTGCTTAGTGGGAGGCACAAACAAGCAGAAAAAAGGATATTCTTCAATATTTACTTCAATTATTCTGTACTCCTGATCTAGGTAGAAGCATATTTTCCCTTGTTGCATTTCTAGTACAACATATGTATTTTTTTCACCACATTCTGGTTTATCATATAGCTCCCTCAATTATCAAACAACGTGAACTTCATGTGTAGGGACCATAACTAAATCCATCTTCAGATTACCAGTGCTTAGAAGTCTCTCACCTTATCCAGGAATCATTATTTTAAATGGCAAGTAGTCAAGAATAAGAGAAAATTGCACTGTATCTTTTATGTCCACATATTTATGAATGAGTTTCAGTAATGCATCAGCTTTTAAATTTTCCTTTTTTAATAACTTGAGTTTTTGAATTCTCTAGATGTTTCTTTACAACCACAAATATAGAGCTCATCACTATAGATTCTTAAATGAAACAAACATTTAAATCTCTTCTTAGCACTATTGAAGGTAAACACAAATATTATGAGTTCTGCACTATTCCATTTATGGAAAAAATAACATAAAGGACAGGTAAAATATCACATAACGTAGCCTTATTTATCTTTCATTTATGGGAGGATTTATTATTTTTTCATTAGATACACATGGTTTTTTTTTTTTAAGAATGATAAGATGTCAGTTCAGTCTTTGTTCGTTAGGCAAATGTTTACTGATTACCTACTATGTGCTACATGTGTAGCAACTATTTATTGTTGTTGTTGTCTGCTTAGTCACTTAGTCATGTCCAACTCTTTTATGACCCCATAGACTACAGCTCCTCTGTCCATGGGATTCTCCAGGCAAGGATAATGAAGGGGGTTGTCATTTCCTTCTCCAGGGCATCTTCCCAACCCAGAGATCAAACCCTCACCTCCTGCACTGGCAGGTGGATTCTTGACCACTGAGCCACCAGGGAGGCCCAGAGCAACTACTGTGCTAAGTCGCTTCAGTCATATCTGACTCTCTGTGACCCTGTGGACTGCAGCCCACCAGACTCCTCCGTTCATGGGATTCTCCAGGCAAGAATACTGGAGTGGGGTGCCATTTCCTTCTCCAATAGCAACTACTTGGGGTCCTTAATTCTGTAATACAGTCATGGATCATCCCTCACAGAGATGTGAGACTATTGTAAAAAAGCAGAATTTAAATATCTATGGAAACTAATTAATACTGATGCTAATACAGTGTTTTAAATAAGAGAGTACAATGCCTTTAAGAGGGTCTGTGAGTAAAGAAGGAAAAGCAGCTTCCTGAGAAAGTGACTGTGAGCACATGTCAAGTAAGCAGCCGTGAAAAGCATATTGGGAATACTGGACCAGGATGAAGTACAGGATATAAAGGGGGATGTGCCATGCTGCCACCAAGAGCAACATGATAAAATAGACCTCTGGCTCCTCTGGCCAGGAAACCTCCCACAACTCTCTCTACAACTCTCCCCATTCTCTTGAAAGTTCTTATGATGTTAGTACTATTAACTCATACTTAATTCGCATTAAATACCACTATTCCAATATTTTGCTGCTTTCCAGAAAATACATTTATATGGAGAGATACAATGAACTAATATTTATAAGATTTATGTGTGCTAAAGCTTCCCTGGTGGCTCAGAAGGTAAAGCGTCTGTCTGTAATGCGGGAGACCCGGGTTTGATTCCTGGGTCGGGAAGATCCCCAGGAGAAGGAAATGGCAATCCACTCCAGCACTCTTGCCTGGAAAATCCCATGGATGGAGGAGCCTAATAGGCTACAGTCCACGGGGGCACAAAGAGTCGGACACGAGTGAGTGACTTTACTTTCACTTTCTTATGTGCTAAGGTTTGGAGGTAAAAGTTCTATACATAAATATAATCTACTGTGAGCCTGAGACGATGTCTTTATTTAATAAGTACCATAATTTACAACTTGTCTCATTAACAGACATGCTATTTTATCTTATTAAGCACACGCACATACACACTAGGTCTCAGAAACTTAGCAATGGTTCATTTATACATTACCTATTTTGGACTTTGAATTTCTATTACTTATGAAATATTTCTTATGAAGAAAATAATGCCTGTTTCCATTTAATCTCAAAATTCTTCAAGATACTATCAGATGAGGACTCTCAGGCTCAGAAAACTTAAGTAATATAACCAAGTTTATCTCCAGTGTATTTCTTATTTTTTGTTTTGAAGCTCTGGCATCTGGGGCCTTGCCAACTGGGAAAGATGACTGCTAGTCACTTTCTAGAGATAGTGAACCCTCACAGAAGGGCATACTCTTCAAATATAAAGCAACCAACCCAGAGTCCACACGCTGAACCACCGATTCCAGCTGGCCCTTCTGCTCTAATCACCCAAGGCCATGTCCCTAACTAGAGACCTTCCCTGGCTGACAACCTGATGAAGTCATTGAAACTATTCAATCCTTAATCTTCTCAGCTTCCATACTGTGCTTTCCTAGCTCTTTCCTATGAAAACCACAAGAAAGTCTTTTGCCCAAGTTCTCTCCTTCCTTCAGCCTCTCAACCAACCCTGATGCTTCTCCAGATAGTAAAGTCCCTTCATGGAAGCCTGTGCCTCCCGTTTCTTGGATTTCTAAGTACAAACCTCACGACAGTCATTTCTGTGTCTGCATGTCTTGCCATACCTGATTAAAACAAATCCTGGGTATTTTCTAAAACAGCTCGTGATAGTGCCAAGATGAGAGCACAGCCAGCCAGACACACAGAATGTGATGTCATTATTCATTAACTGAATGAATTACTCAAGAGGCTGAAATCTTACCCACCTAATTATTCCAAAAATGACACAATTTCCCAAATTTATGTCAATGACTCATCTGAAAATCAGGTCTTTGTGCCACAGCATTAACGCTTCTAATTTGGTTTTTCGTTTCTTGAAGGGACGACTTAAGCAGTCCAGAAGGGGGGGCTGGATTCGAAGAACATTATTAACATGGGAAGTTTGTTACTGGTACTCTCCTGGCCCCCAACTTCACCTTTCACTTCCCCCAACCTGGTCCCTCAAATGACTCTGTATCCAAAATGGCCTCACCGCTCTCCGCCCCTGACACTTCCCAGTGTCTGTAACCATTCCACCCTCCAAGGGAAAACTTCCATTCCCCAAGTGCTGAAGAGCTGAACTCCAAGTAAAAGAGGACCTTTAATCTGATTAAAATAATTCACAGTAAATTGCAAATCTCTTAATCCTCTTAGAGGCATTAACATTTTTTTTTAAATTGGGGAGGAGAAAGCAACTTGATACAACCTCTAATTGTTGGCATTTTTGTACAGAGTAAACAATAATATATTTTGCTTTATTCGGATAGAAATGGCTATCACATTGGCATGGCAATCTGCCCAGAAATCTGTCTCCAACCTGTCAAATTAACCCTGAGTTTTCTTTTGAGAATACCTACCCTTCTTCTACTTGTATTTATTTGCTGTTCTTTTAAATTCCTGGTAAGAGGTCTTAAGGTTTGGAGGGATATCTCTGTAGGGATAATTTTTATGTTTCGGGTTTTTAAATCAGGGTCTATGCCAAGCAACAATCATAAACCAGTTCCCTTAAAAAAAAATCTTGATAAAGAGGTCAATCAGCAAAATAATAATAAAAACAACACTATTCATACTTAAATAGACTTGAGAACATGTCAAACACTATTTTAAACACATGCTTACTTGACCTTCAGAGCAACCCTATTATTCCCATTTTACTGATTAAGAAAACAGAAAAGTGAGATGAGCTATTATGGTGACTTGACTGAGGAGCAATGAGACCAGATTTCAAACCTCTGTACCATTTTAACTCTGAAGCTCACTCCCTTAAAATCACTCCACTCCACTGAAAGATACACTGATGAAAAACTCAGGGATAAATAATCTAGCTCTCTATGCTGTTCTGAGGTTAAAAACTACAGAATTTAAATCCTGGAAGTGACCTAAATATCAGTTTCAATTCCAGCACTTTACAGGTGAAGAAACTAATTCACTCAGGGCATGATGAAAAGCTACTTAGTGACAGATTCAAAGTCCGGGTCAATCGAGTCTAAACCCAAGTCATGTTTGCTTCCTTCACTTAAGTACCGCTAGTCTCTAGAAAAATCATAGCAAAACCTACAACTCCACATAAAGGCAGAATACAAAATTCTGTCCAGTCCATTTAGTAGGATCCAGTAAACAGAAACTACTGAGAGCTCCCATTCATAAATTACTTACTAATTTGGCAATTTAGGTTTTTCCTCTTTCCAGTTACTCACATGTCTGTTTCTAAAAGAATGAAATTTTATCTAAAAACAAGAGGGAGTATTAATTCCTTTTATAACCCCTGTCGAAGCAAATAAATTCTTGTACTGAATCAATTAATTCACTGAATGTGTTAGTTGTAACACTTAAGTAGATACAGAGCCTCCTAGTTTGAAAGAAGACCTAGGTAAGTAAACGAAACACAAGATGATGGATAAGGTCACGGTTTTGCAGACTGCTAGGGAAACACATAATGCATGCATGTATGCTAAGTAGCTTCAGTCCTGTCTGACTCTTTGTGACCCCATGCACTGTAGCCCGCCAGACTCCTCTGTCCCATGGAATTCTCCAGGGAAGAATACTGCAGTGGGTTGCCAATCCCTTTGCCAGGGGATCTTCCCAACCCAAGAACTGAACCCTGGTCTCCTGCATTGCAGGCAGATTCTTTATCACTGAACTGTGGGGGAAGACCCCAGGGAAACACAAAAGGAGTACATCAAATCTACACTGGATGGGTGGAAGGGGTGGCAAAGGGTTGCTTCTGGAGAAACAGACACCTAATTTATTCATTAGGCCCGACAGCAGTTGGGATGGGGGGAAAGGGAGGTAAAGGAGGAAAAGAAACAGAGCAGTCCCAACTGGAGAAACAGTATTAGAAGAGTCAGAGGAATAAGAGGCTAAAGTTTGGTTCACAAGCAAGGAACCCGAATTAGGCAGGTGTGCAATCAATATAATCAAATCAATAAGGCCAATCCATCCAAAGACAAGGTATTCTCTCACAAGAAAATGAATTGCACATAACATTTTTGTGATTCACAGAAAAGGAAGAGTGTTTATATGGAAAGAATAGGGACAAAAAACGGACAATAGAAATCAACAAGACTTAGGCAAATTAGCCAATAGGTTTTCACTACATTTTCTTAAAGGCCGCAGTTCTCAACTAGAGAAAAAAATTCCAAATACACACGGAAGGGGTGAAGAATCCATTATTATTAGCAAGCTATTTTCTCAGAGCATCAAGTGATGCTCATCTTTAAACATGCCTCCTGTGGACAATGAAATGTTGGTGACAGTTTCCAGCTTCAGATGAATCAGCTCTCATTGCTCAGGGCACATTACTGCTTCTGACCTCTTCCCCTGCCCGTGGCTTGACCTTCTTCCACTCCAGCATTATTCCCTGCCTCGTGCCTGTGAGCATCTCATATTATTCACAAACCGTGGCTCTAGAATTTAGCATGAGGAGGGCTGCCCCTGATAGATGTCTAACGTGAGTAATGCTCTTAATGACCCCCAATGGGACTCTGCCATATTTTCCCAGCAGGGTGAGTCGTTGGAAGACAAAGAAGAAATTCTGCCCACTTGACAGTGAACCATAATGAAGACAAGAAATTTCTCCAGAGTGGAATATTTTACTTAGATTTGGTAAGAAATGACCCGTTTGGGTTTTGGTGGTTTTTTTTTTTTTAAGTTAACAAAAGTTTCTCCGTATGTACTTAACTTTGCAGTATAGCTTGAACACCTGAAGAAATTATCTCATTTTTATGTTACCTAAAGAAATCCTCCAAATGTCATTTTAGAGATACATATGAATTATGCACAAAGTTTCCTCACAGAAATGCTAGATATGCTCTTAAAAGCTGTGCATAAATCAATATCTTGTACGTTAAATAACATTTTCACTGACAAATTATTNTGAACACCTGAAGAAATTATCTCATTTTTATGTTACCTAAAGAAATCCTCCAAATGTCATTTTAGAGATACATATGAATTATGCACAAAGTTTCCTCACAGAAATGCTAGATATGCTCTTAAAAGCTGTGCATAAATCAATATCTTGTACGTTAAATAACATTTTCACTGACAAATTATTTCTGAGATGCTTTATTTTCATTTCTCATTAATATTCAATTTGCAATGATTACTGACCCTTTAGATTAAGCATCTCTCCTGATAATATTTCTGTCAAACAGCTAATGATCTATAAAACAAATTACAAAACAAATATGGAAACTAGGTCTTAGAAATGATCCTACAACAAATATATGCAGAAGGTAAAGGCTTCTTTGCAATTTAGCCTTAGCCCCAATTTTACTTCTATTTCTTCAGATTTCCTTAATGGTCCTTTTCAACCTGTAATTCATATGCAACACAGTGGTGTGTCTCTTAATAGCAGTCAGTAAACTTTTAGATGGTCTCTGTTGATAATTTCCCCTCTTATTCAAGAATATATTTATTTATTCAAGTTCATCAGAGGCTCTTAGCTCATCAAAGGACTTGTGGTTTTGTTTTCTTTGTTTGTTAGCTTTAGGACAAAAGAATAAACATAAACAGTCAAACTGATCACTTTTCCTGGCTTAACAAATACAGTTTGTAAAATGTAAATAACTCCCAATAAAGGCAGAAGCTTTTGGTTAAATAAATAAGCCATTATCTAACCACTTAGCTAGTAACAATACATTAAGGATGACCAAACACCAGAAAAGTAAAAGCTTCTAAAATGCTGAAGATAACACAGAGTGAGGGGATACTGATGTTTTTAGAGTAGGAATAAACAGCAACAAGTAAGTCAGTTCTGTATGAGATGGATGATGTAAAATTATAAACACAAAATGATGATCTGTTGGTCACAGTTGCTGTGATGACATATTATTGTTGTTGTTGTTATTATTATTATTTGGACTTAAGTGTCCCCATTTGTCAGCTGGGAGATTTTACTTTAAAACATAGACTTTTGCCTCTTCTTGAAAACTCTGAGAGTGTATGTATGTACATTAAGTCCACACATCTTCATGGCAACATCCAGTCAGCCATCCCTTAGACCTGATATAGGGCCTTGCTCTCATAGGCCCTGAACTGGCATTTGTTTTCAACCATTATAAAATATTATCAGAAAAGAAAAAGAGAATCTCACAAATTAAATGTTTTCTTATCTTCCTTGCCAACGATCATGACTTCAGACCAGGAAGGGGGCAGTCTGAAGACTGTTCAGTGGTAAATGAAGGTGGGAAGATAAGTATCTAGCTTACTCATATATTTTAAATCTCCTGATCCAGAAAAGCATTATATTGCTAACTACCAACAGAATTTTTAAATGAAATCTTTATTTGAACACTAGGAATAAGTTAAAAGTTATCTACATTTTTACTAAAAAATAAAGCAGGATCCTCAACATCCATGTTACATTTCAGTGAAGTGAAGCCGCTCAGTCGTGTCTGACTCTTCGCGACCCCATGGACTATATCCTACCAGGCTCCTCTGTCCACTGAGTTTTCCAGGCAAGAGTACTGGAGTGGGTTGCCATTTCCTTCTCCAGGGGATATTCCCGACACAGAGATTGAACGTGGGTCTCCCGCACTGCAGGCAGACGCTTTACCCTCTGAGCCACCAGGGAAGCCCTAAGTTGCAAGAAAACATTCTTCAAACAGAATAGGAAATAACATTTTACCCAAATGTTTGTCCATTATGAACTCACTGGGAGAGAAAATGGCAAATTTTATTCCAGGGATAGGAATTATAACTTCAGGACACTGACAAAATACATATTTAAAACAATAACAATGAAATAACATAAACAAGTGAAATGACTCTTTATGAAAGAAACAGAATTGGAAGAAAATGGATATCCTGTGTACAGAGAACAGAAAATTTTAAAAGAGCGTAACTATCTTCAAAATAGAAACAGTTTCACGGAGAAACTGGACTGAATTTACCATGGGTAGTAAATTCTACTGTCCAGTAGAACAGTAGAGTCCAGTAGAATAGGAAATAGAGTTGAATTTTAGCTTAATTAATGAGGAAGTTTACACAAAAATTATAAATGGAATCTTCTGTGATATGAGGAGATAATTCCTATCATAGAAAGTAATGAGGGTAGGATAAATAATCGTTGTTAGGATATTGCAGAGAGAGTGGAAGCGTTGAAATAAAGCTGTCCTAAGATACTGTCCAAATGATTCTCTGATAGGTTAAGAAAAATAAAACATATATCATTATATTTAAATGTATTTATATGTATACTGCTATGCATACATACCNGAGAAACGCTGGGCTGGAGGAAACACAAGCTCGAACCAAGATTGCTGGGAGAAATATCAATAACCTCAGATATGCAGATGACACTACCCTTAGGCAAAAAGTGAAGAAGAACTAAAGAGTTTCTTAATGAAAGTGAAAAAGGAGAGTGAAAAAGTTGGCTTAAAGCTCAGCATTCAGAAAAACTAAGATCATGGCATCCAGTCCCATCTCTTCATGGCAAATAGATAGGGAAACAGTGGAAACAGTGCTGACTTTATTTTTCTGGGCTTCAAAATCACTGCAGATGGTGATTGCAGCCATGAAATTAAAAATGCTTACTTCTTGGAAAGAAAGTTATAACCAACCCAGACAGCATATTAAAAAGCAGAGACATTACTTTGTCAACAAAGGTCCATCTAGTAAAGTCTATGGTTTTTGCAGTAGTCATGCATGGATGTGAGAGTTGAACTATAAAGAAAGCTGAGTGCTGAAGAATTGATGCTTTTGAACTATGGTGTTGGAGAAGATTCTTGAGAATCCCTTGGGCTGCAAGGAGATCCAACCAGTTCATCCTAAAGGAGATCAGTCCTGGATGTTCATTGGAAGGACTGATGTTCAAGATGAAACTCAAACACTTTGGCCATCTGATGCGAAGAGCTGACTCATTTGTAAAGATCCTGATGCTGGGAAACATTGAGAGCAGGACGAGAAGGGGACGACAGAGGATGAGATGGTTGGATGGCATCACCAACTCAACTGACATATGTTTGGGTAAACTCCGGGAGTTGATGATGGACAGGGAGGCCTGGTGTGCTGAGGTTCATGGGGTCGCTGAGTCGGACACAACTGAGCCCCTGAACTGAACTGAATCACAGATTCTAACCAAGCTGTTGCTTAATATATTTTATATATCATATTGCTAATTACACTATTTCAAAATCAAATAAACACTCTTGCGATCCCAAGAATTTGAGCCCATCAGGCTCCCCTGTCCATGGGATTTGCCAGCAAGAATACTGAAGTAGGTTGCATTTCCTTTTGCAGGTGATCTTCCAGACCCAAGACCGAACTAAGGCTCCTGCAGTGCAAGCAGTTCTTTACTGCTGAGCCACCAGGGAAACCCCGCTTGGTTTTTACTATTAATATCTCAAACTTACTCCACAAACTGAACACACTGACTTCCATCAGATCATGTTATGGGGGTGCACTTATATTTCTGTGATCTTATCGTGTATACTATCAGGGTTGCACTCTCTTTTGTTACTTATAGTGTGACAAGCAGAAGAGGGCAACAGACAATGAAATATACCAGAAAAATCCCATCATCTAAAAGGGAACTAAAACAGCCTGGCAGCACAAGCAAGTTCCCTCACAAAAAAAGCATCTTGGCCTTATTACATATACACATTTTATACTGTTTCATCTACAATCATTTTCCCTGAAGGTAACAATGTAGTGTGTATAATGGTGAAGACCCGAAATTCTGGGATCAGACTGGTTTCAAATTCTGACTCCACCACCCTAGGTGAACGACCAGTCAAGGAAGTAAACTTCTCTGAGCCTCCTTTTTCCATACTGATAGGCAGGGATAACAGCCATGCCTTCATTCTCAATGTGGAATCAAGTAAGATGTGTGAGCATTGTGCCAGCCATAACTTTATATGTTTAGACTTTATAATAATTATTATTAGAGATATTTATTCCTAGCCTTCAGATTCAGTATACATATTTGGATCCATACCACATCGTTTAATTAATTTTTCATTATCAGGATATATATGTATGTGTATATATCTATAATATATAACATATATAATAACTATGTGTGGTTGTTAAAGGACTTTGTTTAATATATCAAATACAAAATGGTGAAAGGGTAATTTTGAATATGGGGTCCTAGGAAAGAATGAGTTCCTGGGATAAAGTCTCTTAGTAAGAGAAAAAGACCAAATACTGCAGTGCTCCTCTCAGGACATACTTAATCTAAATAAAAGTGCCTTCATGATGCATCTATTAATTCCAAGTGATTAGCTGATGAAAAGCAACAATCTTGTCAGTGAAATGCCCCTCCTCTCTGTGCAGGATCCAAGCTTCTGCCCATCTCCGATTTTCTTTCTACATCTTTAGGTTTTGGCAATATACTAAGTTCATTAATTTAAGCAAATCCCAATTCCAAACTTAACACCAGATTGCTAAGGAAATGTTCACTTCTTTTCAAATATGAGGGAGAAAAACAGATGAGTCTATCTCTCACAGGCTGTACAAGCCAGTTTACTTTAGTCAGACAACTTGCTAATTGAATGGCCTGGAAATACTGAAATTACTTCCCAATTCAGGCAACTGAAGTAGTTTAAAGTTACCCAGAGGTGTGCGGTTAACACTTACAAATGCATTTTAACACTTTGATATACGAACAAACACCATTTTAGTGAAGTTTCCGAGTAATAAAAGACTGCCTTTTAAGTCAAGCCTGAGTAAACAAAATCAGCTTTAGATCAGTAAGACTAAAAAGTGTACATTTTATATTTCCGTTATATAGGAAAGGAATTGAAGGCAGACACTTTTACCCAAACTAAAACGTAGTATATCCTTATTGGAAGAAAACAATCACACGCTAATATAGAAAACAGAATATGCATGCTATTGAAGTTTGGAGATTTAGATTTTGAGAAAGTACCTCATTAGCACCATCTGATGCCAAATAATCTTGAAACAGACAAGTGTAGCCTGATTCACTCACTCATTGGTCCCATTTTCTTTTCAAATTCTACCAGGGATTGCTAATGACAGAAAAGGGCCTCGGTCACATGGGTGGAGAAAAAATAAAACCTAGCCTTTGTCTCCTCTTCTACTAACAACTAGGAATGAGCTTACCAAGTTGACATTTTTTTTCCATAATGGTGCATAAGTTATGACCATACATAACACACTACAAAGAACCTGATGGTCATAGAGGCATATCTTTTATTATTTTCATTGAAATTTAAGCTAAATCAAGAGAGAGATAACATATGCCTTAAAGGATTTTTAAACTACTAAAAGGTCATATGTAACCATTTTATTACTTCTACAATAATTTTCCTCACAGTAAAAGAATCTATAGGGAATTCCCTGTCATCCCGTGGTTAAGACTCTGTGTTTTCACTGCTGAGGGTCTGGGTTCAATCCCCAGTCAGGGAATTAAGTTTCCACGAGCTGTATGGTATAGTCAAAAATAATAAAATAAAAAAGAGAATACACAGAGTGTTTCAGGGATACAAACTTGGTCTCTTATATTGTTTAGCAGAACCTCTGTCAGACAGAAAGTTAGCCATGAGCCACTAGAGGCATCCAAGTCAGCTGCCATATCCAAAAGCTATTAACCAATGCTGCCCCAAACACAGCATCAGTACTCTAAAATGGTCAGGGGACTGGAAAAAACCCCCCACTGGCCAACTGGAAGGATTTGTGCCCCATTCTGGTACTCACACATGCCTCACACTAGCTATCATGTCCTTTGTTTCATTGAGCTCCTTAAATGTTCATAAATATTCTATGAATACATATATCTAATTTTAATAGGCTGAATTATAGGAAGAACATGCACATCACAGCCTCTGGTTATAAAACCTGCAGCTGTCAATTAAGACTGTCAATCAATGACCAGCTGGATGAAAAACTCTACACCTCAGTGCGCTGGGCCGCTGCCTCCCTAGGCCTTGGCCCACCTCTCTCCTGAGGTGTTTTCTCTGTTCTCTCTTAATCTTCAACAAACTCTCTTGGAGCAGGTGAGAACTCAAGATTCTTCTCTGCATTTTAACCAAGAACCAAAGCCCATGGAAGACGGGTCTCCTGACTCTCTTCCACTAACACCTCTTGCAAACAGCTGAGAGAAAGTTCCAGACTCCATGCTCCTTTCGTGGCTGACTGTGGATAAACTGTCCCTGGTTTTCAAGGCATGTACAGATGAGCTGAACACAGGCATAGGTGACCCATACCTCGAACTTGACACTTTCTGAAATCTAATCAAGGGCATTTGGGGGGCAGGAGGAGAAGGGGATGACAGAGGATGAGATGGCTGGATGGCATCACTGACTCGATGGACGTGAGTCTGAGTGAACTCTGGAGGTTGGTGATGGACAGGGAGGCCTGGTGTGCTGCGATTCATGGGGTTGCAAAGAGTCGGACATGACTGAGCAACTGAACTGAACCATGAGCTACTACTACTTGCCAGAATTGCTTTAAAAATATGTTTTCTAATATGGGAGACTAACATGATAAAAAAAAAAGGTCCCAGAAATATACTGTATTATTACTACTTCCTATATGCTGCATATAAATTACTCACTGGATACAAAAAATATATATTCCCCACTTAAGGCAGAACCACACTGCTCTGCTGACATTTGCTTGTATCTATTGGTGGAGCTTTTTAATGGTTCATTTACCTGTCAAACTAGGTGACAGGCATTAGGCCTACAGACTATTTGGCATCAAACTCACAATCCAAGAACCTTACCTACCATTGTTTACCTTCTATACACTCTCCTCCTTTAATAAAATAAGTTAATTAAAGAAAATAAACAGATATTCTTTTCTGGCTCTAAGCCATGGACAGCTGTGAACACCAAAGAGGTAAGGTACTTCTCTCACTGAACGAAGTCAGAAAGATATGCACAGTCATGCTGTTCAAAATATTGTTTTATGTGTGGAACAACATTGCTGTAAGACGTTTGGAAGCCAAGTAAAATCACAGAAGTAAGGGAATTTGTAACAGTCTGTTTTGGTTTAAGCAAAAGGAGATTGAGCTCTCCCATGAAGCAAGCAACATGACACCTTCTAGCATTAGAAATAGCCTTTTGGATGGCTAAAGAGAGAAAGAGAGGCAATGGAGTGGGGATCAAAGCTATCTCCCTGTACACTGCAGATAATCTTTTTTCCTCCTTTCCTTCAACAGCAAGATTGAAGGAAAGGGCTAAAGGTAGAGGGAGAAGGGGGAAAGGCAACCATCCTAATCCAGAATTGTAAAGGAAGGAGGTGGCCTTTGATCTCCACAGGATGGCAACTTTATTGGCTATGCATAAGCAGTTTCCAACCAGCTGATCAACCAGGTATTAACACACAACACCCTTCCATGATCAGTAACCATGAAGTGAGTCATCTGTGAACAGCAGTCAAGCAGACGGCTCATCTGCTACTAAATGACCACCAGCCCTTGCCCAACTCAGAGAGGAAAAAGCAACCCCAGGGGAAATGATTGCTTCTCCACAGGCTCTTCCCTGATAAGCACCAATTATTTGTCTTGGGACTCAGAACAAAATCTTTCCTCAAGTGTGCATGAATGAGGATGGCATTCATTTTTCAAAATACAACTTGGAATTGTGTGTTTCCACATCACCAGAAGTCATTGTTTTGACTTCTGTTCAGTCTCTATTTTTAAGCACGCCAGAAAATTCAGACATGATAAAGGTTGGATGTGAGCTGACTGAAGGTAAAGAATCATTGTCTTACCTGGTGATCTAAAAATTTGAATATCATTTACTTAATGGCAGGATAAGAAAAGCCCCCCTTCCAAATTCTCAAGTGTTCAAACCACAGTCTTGTTTGGGTGGATTTGGTGGACGTGCTTTAAAATTAAACAATGACTGAACTATAATCTTTCTTCTTTTTTTTTTTTTTCTTCTTTTAAAACTTTTTATTGGGAAAAAAAATTGCAAACTTATATAGAAGGAGAAAGAATAATTTTCCCATTATTTGGCTGTAATAATTATCAATGCTTGGTCATTCTCTTTTCATCTATCCCTCCCACCATACACTTTTTTATTTTATTTTATTTTTTTTTTCCTATGGTAAGATCATTTTATTTATTTTTTTTTAAATTTTAATTTATTTATTTTTAAATTTAACTTTACAATACTCTATTGGGTTTGCCATACATCGACATGAATCCACCACAGGTTTCTTTTAAATCCTTCATTTCTCTCTTTCAACTCAGAAAGTGCACAGTGGTTAAGGGTTTTGGAATCAACTTGGTTCAAATCCCCTCTCATCTATATCTCCCAACATCTCTATGATGTTATAACTATAAAACACAACTATAAAACACAGATAAAGTAATATTTTACTAATAATAGCACCTACATCATAGGGTTCTTGCAAGCATTAAACAAGATAATGGTGAATGTTCAACAAATGATAGTCATATCTTCATAGCAACGGTAGTAGTCATCACCATAAAGTTTCTTAGGGTACCCCAGAATTTGAACATGACCTCTTTTTTTTATTATTATTATTTCTTTCTTTCGCTCTACTGGTCTCCTCGAAGCAAAACCATTGTGATACAGAAGGTAACTACCTAGCTTTTCACTCCACTACATAAACTGAGGCAATCAACATCCTAAAGTCTTATTAAATTAGCAGCTTTAAAAAAAGTATACGAATTCTTTAAAGATTTAGACTACTCCTTTGTTCCCAAATGATTCCATCTTCCAAACTACTCAGTTTTTAAAAACAGTCTAGCTCTTTATATAGCTATTAAACATACAGCATATACCTTGACATCAATTTTTCAAGAGGCCACTTTTCAGATTTGCTTGTTGTCCTACGTGTGGTCAGAGGGGTGCGCTCAGACCTGGCTGCTCTATCTACTGCCACACCTCCTTCTATAGCTTAAAACTTAATTACAGATTAATTCTGAATCTGGTTCTTCCACTGTACTTCTCTAGACTTCTGCTTCTACTGTTTTTTTTTTTTTCTTTATTACTAAATTTCTTAATTTATTTAAGATTACCTAAGGCCTAATTTTTGAGTCAAATTTTTATTTCTTTGTATTTGTTCCATAAGAAATCAAGCATTCAAGACAGTTGTATTTTTGTTTTCAGAATTAAACATTTTTCAAAAGCCAGAAATTAACATGAGCATTACTCTAGCATCTCTTATAAACACAGAAAATGATAATACTCAACTATTTACAATCTTCATTGGCAAGCTATTATTCTAAATTTCCCAGCCAATTTTATACCTCTTGCCCAGTATTTTAAATTGTACCTACTCCATGTAAAATAAATAAACAAATAACTGTGATTACAGGTTTGAAGTTTAGCGTTTCGTATCACTCACTCACACAAGAATATTTCATTTGTCACAGTGAAGACTAAAGAGAAATTTCAAATAAACTTACTGTTCTGAGACATTTTAATTGCAATTATCTCGTATTAGAGGGCCCATTATCGAGAAATCGTATGCTTTAAAAGATGTCACTGTGTTCAGGCAAGTATGTTTAAAAGCTGACAAGTTTATTTTAAAATAAGGAATTATCAGAATTGCCAAAGAATCTTCCAGTTAGAGAGAGAGACCATAGACCCAGATAAGTGGATTAAGGAGTGAAACTTTCCCAAAAAATTTCTCTCCCAATAAGAGAAAAAGACTCTCCCCATCCCCCACAAAAGCAGAAAGATAACAACTAGTGAATTTCGACTTCATTTGAAGTTCAGATCTCATCATAAGTTTGAACTGAAATTCAATCACTTTTTTCACTTCAAAGAGGGTTTTAGCAAATGGAGTTGAGGAGAGGAAGTCCATAAAGAAGGAAACAATGTTTAGAATGAGGTCCTGAGAGATCACACAGGTTGATTTTTTTTTTTCCCCAGTGCTATTTCATCTGCTCCTCTCACCAAAAGTCTAGCTCTCCATAGAAAAGAAATGAGGTATACAAACACGACAGAAACTCACTAAAAAAAGTATTTCTAAAGAAATACTTATTTTTTTGAAAATCTTAGTTTCCTAGAATAAAAAGTTATATATTGTAGCATTAGTGTAATGAAAGGTACAAAAAGCAAACATATAATATTTGATGTTAAGTATGATATCAACACATCAACATGAAGTGTATAATCTGTTTGAAGAAAACTATTGGACTTTGTTAACTTGGCAGCCAGGTTAAAAAAAAAAAGAAAGAAAAAGAGAACTGACAACCAATAGATGCTTTTACAGGTTAAATCTTGTTGAAGGTACCTTAGCCCCTCGGTACACTTTGATTTATTTAAACTCACCACATTTCTCTTAAATACACTCCATTAACAAGTGATAGACTGTGATCTTAGGCTTGAGGCAAGATATGAAACACAATCTTTCAAGAACTTCATTCATTCCCTGTCCAGGTGTCTTGAGCA
This sequence comes from Neotragus pygmaeus, assembly GCA_006410875.1. Lineage (NCBI taxonomy): Eukaryota > Metazoa > Chordata > Mammalia > Artiodactyla > Bovidae > Neotragus > Neotragus pygmaeus. Next base: position 433,781 of record SJYV01042559.1, read on the forward strand.
TGCCCAACTCGACTTACTTATCTGAGTTTTGTGAAGGCTTACTCAAATCAATAGGATGGCTTTAGAATAGCACACTCTCATGAAATCTCCTCAGCAGACCAATAATTTGGCCTCCCCAAGTTCAAATGCACAGCAGGAGTTAAAGTCAGCGGAAGAGCTAGGAACAGCTTCAGGTTAAATATGAGAGAGTATCTTACAAGGACACACCTCTGACCCTGCCAACAAAGTAGATGACCACCCCTATTAGACTTATGAAAATTACCAGTGACTTCAGTGGAAAATTAACTTAGAAAAACAAAGCCAGAAATCATTCCAGGTCTAAATGATTTATATCTATTTAAACTACAAATCTCAGATACCAGGTACTCATCAAATTACAAAATCTGAGAGGACAGTACACACCCTCCAATATATTTCTCCAAGTGAAGACAGAGAATTCCCAAGCTGACGTGACCAGCTTTCAGTGATACCCTATTAGTGTGACCCTATCTTTAATCTACAGCCATGATAAAATGTCCCAACATATACAAACAGCTCAAACAGTGACTAATGACCATCAATCCTCCTATCTTCAGTAAGCTGGCTCTCCAGTCATTTATCACACTGACACTTCACTTTACACACGTGAATAAACTTTAACTGAGAAGGTGAATCAACAAAACCCTCAAAGGTATCTGAAGCTGTAAATTAAACTAGGGGGAGACGCAGCAAAGACAGACAAATAGAGAGATCAGATCTGAATGTTTCTGATTTGCATCCTCGCCAGGTCGTGAGGGTGGGGAACTTTTCAGTCATTCAGATCTGCAAACTAAGAAGAAGAAAAAAAAAAACTACAGGAGAGAAAGGGGAAACTGAAGTAAGAAGAGGTGGCCCCAAAGAGTTGGTTTCATCTATTCATCTTCCACCGTGACATATATGAAAACTTCAGTTTTTTGTTTTCTTCAAAGGAGTAACGATTTAATGAATTCCTCATTTAGTTTCATTGCAAAGGTTCCTTTTAGTCAGAAAGCGTATCTCGTGGGCTGAAACTATTTTAAGGGTTTATTCGCTATCATTTGGCTGATGTATGTTTTTCTTTTACATATTTCCTTAAGTAAAATCCTTCTTCAAAATATAAACTATAGCCATAGACCACAAAAATCTCAAACCAACCTTTCAAAACTGTTTCATAATCACGGAAACTGAATGACTCTAACCTACAGGCCTTCATGCAACTTGAAGCTCAGTACAGAACTATAAAAAATTCCCTGAGGTGCAGTGCGCGCGCGCGTGCGTGTGTGTGTGTGTGTGTGTGTGTGTGTGTGTGTGTGTGCGCGCGCGCGCGCGCGTGTGTGTGGTGCAGTGTGAGTGTGTGTGTGGTGTGTTTTAAGGCCTGAAATCGGATCCTTGATTGAAACCAGAATCTACCAAAAAGAAAGAAAGAAAAGTTGAGTCGTGGCTCTGTTCCCCCATACTAAAAGTTTCTTAGGGAGTGTCAGAAAACTTGCTAAGTGTAGATGCATTGTACACTCTTAAGGTCAGACGTACCCCACTGCAGCATCCTTCCAACGGTTCATATGAAGAGTTTCCATACTACAGAATGAATCCCCCAAATCCTAAACCCAGCCTTCAGTTTTCCGTTGCCAATGAATAATCTCTGGCAACTAAGTGTTCCCTTTCTGATACTTGCAACCGCCTGTTTCCCTTCTAAACTCAGCCAGCCAGAGTGGCTAGTTTATATCCTACCGTAAGAAGGAGTTATTTCCTGAAGTTTCTTCAGCATCGAATTTAATTACAGACTTTGGTTACATAAAACAACTACTAATAACCCGTTTGCTCGGAAGAGGAGGGGCGAATAGCACGACCAGGTTCAGGAATCCTGACGGGTTTCTGGGCTACCGCTCCCTGGGCGCACAGCTCCCTTCCCCAGGGACGCGGCCGAGCCAGCGGACTGACTTTGGCTCATCCTCAGGGCCCAAGCTCACCGCCACCCGCCGTCTCTTCCACCCCGCGCTCAGATGTGCGTTTGCCCCGAGAGATCTGGGCGTGCCTCGAACTTGGCAAAAGGCCTAGGTCTGCAAAAAGGCTTGGAGGGTCTTGGGGGATGGGGGAGTAAGGACAGCACAAAGTACCATCTAAGAACCCTTTCGTCTAAAACTCCTGCCAGGGGTCGGGCCCCTCCGGCCTTGGAAGGAGGCAGAGGTCGCCAAAATTCAGCTCGGGGTTGATTCGGGAAAGTAGAGAGAAGGCGTGCAAGGGGGGGATGAAGGGTGAAGAAAGACGACGCGGGGTTACCTGAACAGAGACATATGAATCCAAAGAGGTAAAAGTGAGCAGGCTCCGCGATCATTGTCCTTGGGTGGATCCTGCATACAGTCTCATGCCAAGCGGAGGGGGTAAAAATGAGGTCCCCAAATTTATGAAGCCACACACCACACACACTACACACAAAGGCTTAATATAAGCAACGTGGGTCAATCCGCCAGGACTTTTCAGGGCAATTACTGGTCCACCTTTCCGGACGCTTGTCAATAGCTCAGAGCCCTTTGCAGACTAAGGATTCCAAGGTTTTCCTTCTCTGGCGCCAGGGTTTCCGAGACGGCTCGGCCACTTCCAAGGACCATCCAAAGCGAACAACAAAGAGCCGAAGCAGAAGAGCAGTTGTGCGGTTTCCTTCCTCCGCGATCTCTCCAAGCCGCCCGGCGTGCGCCCCCACACTGTGCGCCCGAGCGCCGCGGCGAGGGCCGGCGCGGCGGCAAAGTTGGGGTGTGAGAACGGATTAGGGCGAGCCGAAAAGTGCTTCTCCGTCTATCGGCGAGCCCAGTCAACAGCTGGCCATCCGCGCCGGCGGCAAAGGCAGCGGCAGCACTTCTGGAGAGCAGGCACAGGGTGCCGGGGGTGTGCCTGGGTGACTCCGCGCGCTGGGGGCGAGCAAGGGGGCGGTGCGGCGACAGCGGTTCCCTGGGCGGGCCCTTGTTCCCATCACTTGGGGGATGCGGAGGGCACTAAGGACGGCAGCCGGTCCGCGGACACACTCACGCCTCCCGGGCGCTCCCAGCCCAGAGCTGCGCTCACCATCCCTCAGACCCCTCGCCGCTAGGGCGTGAGCGCAAAGCACCCCGAACTCTCCGCGGCTGGGACGGTGGAGCCCAAAGTTCCAAGCGGCGGCTACCCGCAGCCCAGGCTCGTGGTAGCGGCAGGGAGGCAGCTCCCGGACCTCCCCGGAGTAGCGGAGAGGGGCGAGGAGCGTGCCGCTGCGGGTGGGAGTGACGGCTGCTGCGGCTCACCCGAGCTCCGCCGGGATCAGCAGCGTCTGAAGTTTCTGCTCTCACGCTGCCCCTTCTCTGGCTCGGTCGTTTGTGGGTTTCCCCCACCTTCCCCGCGGCTCCCAGTTTCCTCCCTCTCTTTCGCGGCCCGAGAACACTTAAAGGGGCCGCGCGGTCCTTTCCAAGCGTCAGGTTACACTCTCCAGACGCCTCCCTGGCAAGTTCTGCTTGTTAATATTTCCATCCACGAGCCAGGGTGCCCGACTGCGCCCTCAGGTGAGAAATCAAATTGCTCAGGATCACAAATCCGAGCGAATGGGAACTTGCCTTGTTTCTCTTGCCACCCCTGGCTCCCCTGCACCTTTCTCCAAATGGAACCTCCCAGCCAAAGACTTCAAAAATCCTCCGGTCCAGCTTAACCTCTTCCCTACCGCTTCCAGGAGTTGGATGAACTCTCAGATAACTCTGTCTTCACCCTTCCCTCTTCCCATTAAAACAGGAAAAAAAAAAAAATCAAATATGGGCAGACGAACCTTTGGGAAAGGAAGCAGGGAAATAACTACGCAAAATGTATCAGGAGATGGGCACTGTATTACAAAAATCAGTTTATTTTACACTGTGGTCGTTGAGGCTTTTGTAGAAAGACTACCCAACTCCTCGAGGGGCGCAGGGGTGGGTCCTGTGGACCTTTTTTTTGTAACCAAATACCTCTCCTTCAAGTTTATTGACTCAGTATCAGAATGCTAACCCTGGGGAAGTAACTAAGGAAGAGGAAATATGCAAAAAACATTCTTGACTACTCTGGAGTTTGTGCTTATAGGAGAAGCCATTCGGTGTTTCAAAACCAAAAGGTGTGGGCTTTAACATCCATGCACCTCGCCCTAAAGTACTAACCAACCAGTTATTATCTCTGTTACCAGGCCAGATCTCCGTTTTCCTTTCTGAAACAGAAACTCTTGAGATATTCACAAATCGAAAGCAAAACAAACCTATCACATTTGATGGGTGTTATTGCATTCATTCATTCACTCATTCATTTTTCTTCCTTTCTGTTAAAAAACGCACCATACAAAAACCACCCAAGACATGGTGTGAAGTGAAGTGAGTCACTTAGTCATATCCGACTCTTTATGTCCCCATGGACTGAATTCTCCAGGGCAGCCACTCCCTTCTCCAGGGAATCCTTCTCCCAACCCAGGAATCAAACCCAGGTCTCCCCATCACCGGTAGGTTCTCTATCAGCTGAGCCACAAGGGAAGTTGCCTGCGGGCTAAGTCGCTTCAGTGGTGTCCAACTCTTTGCGACCCTATGGACTGTAGCCAGGAGACTTCCCTGTCCATGGGATTCTCCACACAAGAATACTGCAGGGGGTTGCCGTGTCCTTCTCCAAAGACATGGTGAGTGCCCGATAAATGGTAGATACTGGTACCAATACTTTGGCTATCTGATGCAAAGAGACAACTCATTGGAAAAGACCCTGATGCTGGGAAAGATTGAGGGCAAAAGAGAAGAAGGAGGCATCACTGGTTGGATGGCACTGGTTGGATGGCATCACTGACTCAATGAACATGAGTTTGAGCAAACTCCGGGAGACAGTGAAGGACAGGGGTGCCTGGCATAGTCCACCGGGTCACAAAGAGTCCGACAGGGTTTAGCAACTGAACATCAGCATTGGTATTTAGGGCTGTATGTGTGTGTGCATGCTAAGTTGCTTCAGTCCTGTCTAACTCTTGTGACCCTATGGACCGTAGCCTGCCAGGCTCCTCTGTCTATGGGATTCTCCAGGCAAGAATACTGGAATGGGTTGCCATGCCCTTCTCCAGGGGATTTTTCCAACTCGGGATGGAACCCATGTCTCTTATGTCTCCTGCATTGGCAGGCGGGTTCTTTACTACTGTTATACTTCTCAATAAATTATTATGTGCCAAGTTATTTATAAGAAGTTCAAGATGCTTATTGGTCATCTCTCAGGAAATACCAGAACCTGCTTTCAGTGATTGACTCTGGAAAAGAGAATGCATGATAGATGGAGAGATGGGAATGGACTTATGCTTTTCTAAATACTGTTGTACATTTTTAAAAGTGAGTACATGCATTTCCTAACAAAAGATACAGTTTTAAAAGTGAATCATACATTCATTTTAGTTGCTGATGGTACAACCAATGACCTTGGAGCAGGATTTTGTACAAAGAAACCCTGGTTCACAGCACCTATCTCTGAAAGTGAAAGATAGTTTAATCCTGAGAAAGCTGACTGAAAATTCAGTAAACAGGCTGGAGATAAGAATTCAAAGACTCCAGCCAAAACCTTTCCAGCAAAAAAAAAAAAAAAAAAACAAGAATGTGCAGTAAATGCTGAAAAAAATACATTGATTCAGGCTTTGTGAAAGGATATTTAGTGAGAAACATAGAATATGTCTTTTCTTTCTCCCCTTGAGCTAAACCTGCTTTAAAGATAAGCTTACCTAGTAATAGAAAATAAATAACCTAAAGCATGGTACTTGAGAAAGAGGGAGAGAAATTCTTCAAATCCTCACAGTATCTGAGTGCATTTTAAAATAAAGATTTGAATTTAGTAAAGGATGTATGCCTTTAAATGTAAAGTAGAATATGTGTAAGAATCCCACATGTATTGTTTCCCACAAGAATCCCACTTGTATCCCACAAGAATCCCACACTTGTTTGTTTTCCCAAGGTGAGTCTCATGGTCTCCAGAAATTTGCTAAGGTTTTTCAAATTTTCCTTTACCATTTATCTCATTGTCATTGAAAGGAAACCATATTAATACTCCCATTTATCCTTTTATTTCTCAACTTCAGTTAGCAACAATATCCTCCCACCCACCACCAGGCTCCTTTTTGATACTCCTAGAGGCTATACTACCTGGGGGAGTCAGCAGAAAGAATCCTCTGGGAGCTAACTTTCGGTCAGCTGCCTGCCCCCCACCACCCACCACCATGAGGGTCCTCATCACCAGCTTATATATGCTGATCCTCTCTGCTTTCCCTGCCTCATCCAAAGTGTACTTTTCTGTCAGTTGTATCAGTAAAGGTGGTACCTGAAGGCACGAATTTGTATTCAGAAGGTATAAAGACTCTGTAACAAGTCAAACTAATTGTACTTGAGAACTTTCATAACTTCCTTTCACTCCCTCACTTACTCATACAAACAAATATAATGAACATCATCTACATGCAGGAAACATTAAAGGGCTCTGTCAGAGGCAAGATTCAAAGAGAAACCTATTTCTCAGGCTCTCAAAGCTCTTATACAGGGAGCTACAGAGACTCCAGGGTGGAACCTATAGGAAGAATAAAAACTAGTGTCTCTGGGATTAAATGACAGCTTGGTACATTCCTGGAGGTGAGTGAATCATAGCAACTTGTCACCTTCCCATTTCCACTCCTGCACATTAAATTACTAGGACAATGCATGAAATAATCATTGTGTCTGTATGACTATGTGTGCAAATGTGTGTGTACATATGGACATGGTGCCCACAAATGGCAGGTCTTTAGGCAGCGCTGATACATAGAGTAGAAGAACTCTGACTCATTCCAGGCTGATTGGTTGGGAGACAAAGATCAAGGTAAGAACATGTTGTAATTTGCACTTAGAAGCTCTATTCTGGTCACCATGCTCTAAAGGAGTTGTGGATTCTCAAGTTCCATTTAGACCATTCTGATCATTAGAAGTTTATGAAATTCAAGCTCTCTAAAATAAGAATTGCAAGGAAAGCCTGAAAGTAATACATTCCAGTAGTCTTTTTAAATGAAGGCTTCCCTGGCAGCTCAGCTGGTAAAGAATCCACTTGCAATGCAGGAGACCCTGGTTCGACTCCTGTGTCAGAAAGATCCCCTGGAGAAGGAATAGGCCACCCACTCTAGTATTCTTGCCTGGAGAATCCCCATGGACAGAGGAACCTGGCGGGGTACAGTCTATGGGATCAGACATGACTGAGCGACAGAGTTCTGTAAATAGGAGCTTCTTTGACATTCAACATTCTAGAGCAGTAAAGAAATAGTCAGTCAGTCTGATCTGATTTTGTCTTTTACAGGGGTAGTTATAGGAACTCAGGAAATAACAAAACTCCGAGGAATCTTTATAGCGAATCCAGATAGCAGTTACCCAAATCAGGAGGAGCCCAGTTGAGTTCTTAAGGGAAGTACAAACCACAACATTTTTCTCTCTTCCACCTTACCAGGAAGCCAGAAACCAGAATAAGCCTGAGATGCAAGGTGAAATTCCAGGAATTCTGATGAGAAGAAGCCTGATACTTACCAAGGCCAGGCTGTACAACCTCTCAGAGTACCACAGCTACATTAGCAACTTTTATACAAAATTACCAAATAATCTGTGCTGTTTCTAGTATATAAACTGATGAACTACCCTGAATATTTGAATAATTTAATATCTGAATATTTGGATTCAGTCTAAGTTTGGATATATAACAGAAGTCCCATTTAAGAAAGTAACCTAAAATAACCCCAATAAAGGAGAATAGACACATATCTGTTGGAACATCTACCATATTTTGAAACGCCCTGTCTCTGTAGTAAACATTGCTCAGGATAGAGCAAGCTGCTCTTGTAGTAATGTCTCTAATCTCCCACTCCTGAAAATTAAAAGCTTCAGTTTTCCTCACTAAACAACCTATGATAGTTACCTACAGAAAACCTTATTTTTTTAAGTGTTCCATACTTACTGATTCTAAGTGCCATATGGGCTATCAGCAAGTCACATGTAATAAATCACATATGGTTGGGTATAGATTTTACATGCAATAGGAGATCAAGGAAATTTAGGATTAGAATGATGAAAGAGAAAGAAAAGAAGAAAGGGAGGAAGGGGAAAGAAGGAAAAGAGAAAGGGAAAGGAAAAGAGGATGCAAGGTAGAATTTTTAAATATGTGTAACTTTATTCTGTTCATGAAAGAGCATAAAATTACCAGAATGTTTTCTTTTAAATGTGCATAGGGCACATTTTAATGGCATTATTTTTGTTTGTTTGCTTCTCTGTTATTTAGAATGGGTAATTATAGGCCCCAAACTGGGAACCATAGGGATAAGAGATTCCCTGGGTTACCTGTCTTCACTTATTTAGAGATTTAGTGTGGGGTGGGAGGGGGGTGAGGAATAGTTCAAGTGCTAGTTTCTCAGTTGTATCTGACTCTTTGCAACCCTATAGGCTATAGTCCACCAGGCTCCTCCAACCATGGGATTTTTCCAGGCGAGAATATTGGAGTGGGTAGTCGTTCCCTTCTCCAAAGGATCTTCCCAACCCAGTGATGGAACCCAGATCTCCTGCAGGCAGATTCTTTACCACCTGAGCCACCAGGGAAGGCTGCAAAGCAGGAAACAGGCAGGAGAGATTTCATGGTTTACCAGTCTTCACTTAGGGAAAGACTTAAGGCCCTGTCAGGGTTTTCAATCTAGCAAAATGTGGACTAGAATTCCTTAGGCTTCACCCAATCTTGTGCTCCAGTGTCACTAAGGGTCTCTAAGTCTCATTTACAACCATAAACTATGATATACTGGAGTTCACTATGGAGTTACTGTGACTGTGTTGGCCTTTTTGCATCTTAGCATCTTGGAGACATTGTAGATACTCTACAACTAGATGCTCTGTTGGACTTCCCTGGTGTCTCAGTGGTAAAGAATCTGCTCTGCTAATGCAGGAGATGTTGGAGATGTGCATTTATTCCTGAGTCAGCAAGATCTCCTAGAGTAGGAAATGGACACTCACTCCAGTATTCTTGCCTGGAAAATCCCATGGACAGAGAAGCCTGCTGGGCTAGTCACAAAAGAGTCAAACATGACTTTGTGACTAAACAACAAGATGCTCTATTGCTAAGTCCTTCTGATGGAACCTGGGACCCTAACTATTAGCAAAATGGGTCTCACTAGGGTTTAATCCTTTAATATTAACAAACAGTAAGTTTTTTTCAGCTAAAGGAGCAGACACTGGGAAGTAGCATGGACTGAAGGCAACATTTGGGGCACTTTACAATTGTTACCTGACCTAATGCTCACCACGATCACATGAAGTGGAATTATCATCCTAATTTAGAGACAAGGATAAAAGAATAAATCATTAACTCAAAGTTCTGAGGCCCAGAAGCCATGGACCTTATATCTGAACCCAATTTTTTTTTTAACCAAAATGCATGGGGGGAAAAAGGCACTTTGGTTCAAACCAAGCTGGTTCAAACACAAGCTTCTGCTCAAAACTCTCCAGTGGTTTACCGTCTCACCTAGAGTGACAGCCTACTCTTTTCAGAAACCTACAAGGCTTCACAAGAGCTGCTCTCCCAATGTCCTGACAGCATCTCCTTCCCCATGTACTTGCCCCTGCTCACTTGCTTCACCACAACAGTGTCTAAACTATTCCTAGAATGTTATCAGGCAACCACCAGCAGGAGAGATTTTGTGCTTGCTCTGGCTGGAACACTTAGCTCCACACATCAGCAAACCTACTGTCTTTCCTCTCTCAGGTTTTCATAAAATCACACCTTCTCAGAGAGGCTTTTTCTGACCACCAACTTTAAAAGTACATTTTTATGTGATACGTTTTCATGCTTGTTTTTCTGTTTTGTTTCCTCCAGAGCACTTATCCCCATCGAAGACACTACATATGTCCTTATTTATTTTTATTGACTGACTCACTCCTCTTAGAATGTTCTATGAGGTCAGAGATTTTTATTCCCAGCATCCCAAACACTCTCTGGTAACTTGTCAGCACTCAGATGTTTGTTGAACGACTAAATGAATGAATGAGTCTTATTTCATTGTTTGTTAATATATTTTTCTGGAAAAATGCTTCCTTAATAAACCTATTTCTGTAGTTCTAAAGTATCTTTTCTCAGCTACATGTGGTTCAATCATTTATCCACTTCAACTAACAGAGAAGTAGCATGAAGGTGAGACCCTGAGTTGATGTTTCTCAGTGGACTTCAACAACTTGGAAGGCAAGGTTCTGACTAAGTAGGCACATGCTGATTTGGCCCAGGTTATTTGAAAACAAAGAGATTGGAATCTGAGTTTAAAGTATATAACATTCAAACCAGAAGTGACCCTCACGATTAAATTTTCACAAATGAGAAACCTAAAGTTCAAAGAAACTGACTTTCCCCAAATTACACCTTTAGTTGGTGCTTTACTCAAAACTAGAACCCAGCCCTCTAAATCACTGGAGATTTCTTTCCACCAGAATAGGTTAATCAAAAATTCTTAGTCAAGATTCTCTAGATTTAGAATACTGTCTATCACCAGATGTGGTATAATACAATTCGTATTATATTACTCCTAGATTATATATATAGTTTTACATGTTTCTGTCTTATCTTCAGGAATATAAGAACCATAACTTTTTAAAATCCCGATTTCCTAATAGAATAAAACTAACAACAGCCAACATTTACATAACATTATGTGCTAGAGGTACTGTTCTAAGAATTTTATGTATTGTAATTCATTTAAATTCTCAAAAATGTATTATTAGATCAATTACTACTATAATATTATCCTATTTTATACATGAGAAGATGTTGAACATTTAACTAACATGAGACTAAACACAGATTTGAGTTTTGGCTCCCTGGATCTTATCCCCATGCTAGATTGTGAAATATTAATAAAAACTGTTATTTAATGTTTTTTCTATGGATTTGGTTCCAGCTTAAGGAAGCCATTGATGTGTAAATTTTGTTTTGTTCATTTAAAGATCTACTTTCATTCTGGAATAAAAAACTGAGTGACTTACGCATTTGTACTACTTTTTCTTCTATATGGAATTTAGGTGTTTAAATTTTATTTTATTTCTAAAGTATTCAAAGGATTTTTATGTTTCTCTTTAAGGAGAAGGCATGGAAAAATACATACTACAAGTTTGTTAACTCATTCAGAATATATTGAAATACATAAAGAAGGATATGTATTAATATCTTACCATAAAAGTTGCTGTCTTTTGGTTTTTGACTTCCAGATATATCTGGAACCAAGTGTATACTATTCAAATCATGAATTAAAATTCTCTTAAATTGGCATCATAGTTAACAGCTGTGCAGCTGAATGCCACACTCTATAGGCTTACAATTTGAACACAAACTGACTAGTTTGTAAGTAATTTACATTATGTTTAATTCTGCAGATGTGTTGTACAAAACTGTTCAATGTTTTTGGTTTTCCCTCGCTTCTTAAAAAACCCATTCAAGAAATATTTAGAAGATTGAGGTACATATGTTAGGATTTATGTCTCATTTTGTGCATTCATTATATTTAGTCCCACCTGCTGCTTTGTTTATTCTGAATAGTATTTTACCTAGATTCTAACAGTTATTGTAATCGGTGCATTTTAAAAATGCATTCTGTTGACTTGAAATACATTTTAAAATTCTATTATAGTTCCCTATTTACAGGTAACTTTCTGAGATAGTAAATAAAAAGTGGGCCTAAATGTTTAATACTATAATAACTTTTGAAAAAAGTTAATCATAAATAATAATGCTATTAAATTGTAGTATTATAGGGGCTTCCCTAATAGCTCAGTTGGTAAAGAATCTGCCTTCAATGCAGGAGGCCCCGGTTCGATTCCGGTGTCGGGAAGATCTGCTGGAGAAGGGATAGGCTACCCACTCCAGTATTCTGGCCTGAAGAATTCCCCAGTCCATGGGGTCACATAGAGTTGGACACCACTTTCACTTTCATACAATACTGAAAGTTTTATGTTATTTGTTTTACAGCCTATATAGTATGTTTATTTTATGGAAAAATGACTTCTCACTTGAAAAGTTCAATTAACGATTTAGTATTTAATAGAACTGGCCTGTGAGAACTGTGATTCTAAATATGAGGTGCTCATTCTTACAAAAAAATACTAAAGCCATATCCTACAATTGTCTCTGAGAAACAAACTGCTGTTGAAAATTAACATGAAATGTAAACCTACTGTCTTAACAAGGATAATTATATATTTCCCTAAGAGTTTAATCACCTCCTTTCTAACATCCTGGCCACATTCCAAAAGAAATCATCCAATTCCATTATTCTAACTGAAAGTCTTTGTTGATTTGATCTAATCTCACCTTCTCGATTTCCTATCACGATATACTACTTTAAAGCTGCTTTACTACACCTAGAAGGTAGAATTTCACTGGCACAGTACATATCTTGTTGCATTTATGTATCATATGAGTATCTTTGAAATAAAACAGATGTTTGCTGAAGCCAGTAAAACAACCTTACAAAAACATCATACAAAAATTATTCTATTCATTCAAGGGTTTCTAAACTTTATTTTTTTCTTACAGCGTTTCAACTACAAAGTTTAAAAAAATCGTTTTACTAATTTAGCATGTCAGTATTTTCCACAAATATTATTTAAGTGCATACTGAAAGTCATATAGCTTGCATCCCTATATTCAGATGCTAATTGGTTCTAATGAGATTTTCTTCAAAATATCAGAGGAATATATTTTTAGAACATTTGGAAAATACAAGAAATAAAATTTGCAATAACACTCAAATACAATCACATGGCAGNAAGTGCATACTGAAAGTCATATAGCTTGCATCCCTATATTCAGATGCTAATTGGTTCTAATGAGATTTTCTTCAAAATATCAGAGGAATATATTTTTAGAACATTTGGAAAATACAAGAAATAAAATTTGCAATAACACTCAAATACAATCACATGTGCAATCAACATTTTATTATAGCCCTTTCTTTTTTTTTCATTTGTTTGCTCTTCATGTATGGACTTCTATTCTTACAATATGGAACAATACTCTAAACTGCTATATTACCTACATTTTCACTCAATTTTTTATGTCATAAAATTTCTTCTGTCATTAAATATTCTTCAACACCCTCATTAAAAGAGTGAAGTAAAATTCCATTATATAATTTTATGAAAAAATATATAACTAATCTTTGATGGTTAGATAATTAAGTTATTTTCAATTGCCATTAAGGTACATAGAATCTACTTTAAAAAATCATATTAGGATGCTGTCTAACTAAATTGTTAATTAGTTTCATTTTAATCATTGATATTTTATTGAGGCAATACATGCCCCATGTTTTAAGTGACTCAATTGTTTTTGGAGTTACCAAGCAGATTGCAAATGGTCTTAAAATAAACATGTCTTAGGAGTTAAGCATCATAAACAACAATGAATAACTATTATTAAACAATTCCTAACACCTGAAATTTTAACTTTTTCCCAGTAGGATAATTTTGTTTGTTCAGGGGTGCTTTTACTTTCATTAGAACCAATTTAAAAATGANAAACATGTCTTAGGAGTTAAGCATCATAAACAACAATGAATAACTATTATTAAACAATTCCTAACACCTGAAATTTTAACTTTTTCCCAGTAGGATAATTTTGTTTGTTCAGGGGTGCTTTTACTTTCATTAGAACCAATTTAAAAATGAAAAGTTTGTATTTCATAAGTATGTTTGAATTTCATAGCAAAAAGTAAATGTTTTTCTTTTAGCAAGGACAGTAAATCAAGACATGAGGCTTTTCTAAGCAATTATCTTCTGGAAAAATATAAATTTAAGCCCAATTCACTATTTTACTCATTTGTATTTCCTGATGGCAGTGCACATTATTAAACATTTGGTTATAATAATTATATTGACAGTGACCATAATGTAATCATACTTAAATGTCTAAATAGGAATCAACTTAGAGGTGTAATGTGTATCCTACTTTATCCAAATCACTTTGTTTCAGTCCACATCACCTATTTATTTATTTTCTTCTAAACTCCACATGTGACTAATTGTGCAACAGGAGTATGAAAATTTAATTATCCTAGCTTTCCTACCAAAAATATGAACTATAAAGTTAAAATAATTAAAGAAAAGACATTATGTCTATATTGGATGCCTTACCGACTGAAGATGTAATGTCATCATTTCTTGAGGGCAGTAATCTTACCACTTAAAAATCAGATCTTTATCTGGCAAATCCATCTGTTTTAAATAACTGAT
>SJYV01042559.1:448083-462606 GCA_006410875.1 Neotragus pygmaeus
TTTTTTTTTTTTTGGTCAATTCTGTTTAACTCGTACAAAAATATACAGAATACTTGGCAAAGCTTAATACTTCAGATTATTCATTATACTAGATTTTTTTTCTGATCTTTTCTCTTAAATATTTCACAACACGAAGAATACTTGAAAAGGTGATAATGAATACAGAGGTGTTTCTTTAGACATGTTCATACATTCTAGAACATCATCAAATGTGTTTTCCAGGTGGAAACTATGTGATTAAGGGAGCAGAACACAGTCTGAAGAGCTTGCCTTTTAGCCCAGATTTCCCCTGGGTACTTCATAGTCATCCTTAAGTCTCTGACAAAAGTCTCCTCCCTGAAAAGCCTTCCCAAACTTGTATTTCTCACCTTCCTCAATAGTTCAGAGGTGTCTCTGTACAATGCTTAAGGAAACTTTGACTGTTTCTCCATAGCACCGATCAAACATAATTGCTGTGAAATATATATATATATGAGATATATATATATCATTTACGCTTGCTATATTCTTATAAACGCCCTAGTGGTAATAGTGACTTCTGACTTGTTCACCAAAGGTATTTATAGCTCATATCAAAGTATGTACGTGGAACACAACTTCGTGCTTCACTTCCATTCAGTATTCTTAAGTTTTAGGAAATACTCAGCTAGACTAAGAGAGGAAGACAAAGAAAGTCTAAATGCAGATATCTGGTCTTCATGCTTTTCTTGCTTAATTTCTCCAGTTCTGAAAGGAAAATAAGCTGTTCCTAGGAGAGTGTCTCTGTTTCAGAGTCCTCACTTGGGGCCATTGTTGTCCTCTTTCCTTGACTCAGAGGATACTCGGCAAGGTCTAGGGACTCTTGTGGTTGTCACAACTGTGCGGAGGAGGAGAAAAGTACCGCTGTCATCTAGTGTCTAAATGCAAAGACTGCTGCCAAACATCTCAATGTTACACAGGACAGTTCCCCACCCAAATTGAGGAATAATCTGGCCCAAAATATTAATGGTACCAAGATTGGGAAACACTCTTCCAGTCGCATTCCTTTAGAGGGAAATTTTTTCCCTTGAAAGGATGAAATAACTTAGTGAAAATGTATCTTATTAATGAGGTACAGTTAGGTTTTAAAGTTACTAGGCAAGCTCTGCTGTAAACCTTACTGTATAGGAAAATATTGTAAAATTTTATGTAAACATAGCCCAAAGCATTACTAAATGTTTATATATCTTTAAAAAGAAAATTTAATTACATTCTTCTGATAAATTGAAATTTAGATCTGACATAAAGAGGCATGTTTTTCAATAATATGTTACTTATTCTACATAAACTTGGAATTAATAGAGTAAGAAAGATGATTGGAAGTAAAGGCAAAGTGTAAAGCTTTGAATTGGTGTGGACTTAATGAAATATGACTTATACTATACAAAATAGGGTTTCCTTCATACTCAGTTGGTAAAGAATCTACCTGCAATGTAGGAGACCCGGTTCAGTTCCTGGGTCAGGAAGATCTGCTCGAGAATCCCTGGGTTGGGAAGATCCCCTGGAGAAGAGAAAGGCTACCCATTCCAGTATTTTGGCCTGGAGAATTTCATATAGTCCTTGGGGTCGCAAAGAGTCAGACATGACTGTGACTTTCACTAATGNTCAGGAAGATCTGCTCGAGAATCCCTGGGTTGGGAAGATCCCCTGGAGAAGAGAAAGGCTACCCATTCCAGTATTTTGGCCTGGAGAATTTCATATAGTCCTTGGGGTCGCAAAGAGTCAGACATGACTGTGACTTTCACTAATGGAACATGAGTTATAGAGAAGTGATTAGAAAATTTCCATGGTGATAGCTCCTAAGTGCTACAAAGCTTGCAATAGGCATTCGCGGGCTTATTGTGTGGACATGAGCACATGGGAAAAGTTATATGTTCCAGAGTGCATATACTTTCATTTATGTCTTTAGGAAAAAATAGATATATAATATATTTAAACTACTCATCTTCCAGTGAACTACAAGATAAAGGAATGTCTGAGGCAAATTCAAATTTAAGAGCATTTAGTGTTTATTCTCTGGTGGGTCAGCAGTGAAGAATCTGTCTACAATGGGGGAGATGTAAGAGATGTGGGTTTGATCCCTGGGTCTAGAAGATTCCCTGGAGGAGGAAATGGCTACCCACTCGAGTATTCTTGCCTGGGAAATCCCAGGGACAGAGGAGCCTGGTGGGCTACCATCCATGAGGTCTCAAGAGTCTGACATAACTTAGAGAATAAACTACCACCACAGTGTTTATTTAAACTTTGCTGTCTGGAGCAGGAATAGCGATAGAGTTTGGTGCGTACTTGGAATAATGACTAATAAGGCACTGTATTTGTTTCTAAAATGCATGGAGATTTCTGCCACTGACTACAGGGTGACCATGGTCACGTCTCCTAAGATGTCTAAGACCTTTTTCCTTTTGTATTAAGTAAAGCGAATAATTGTTCTTACCTTACAGGAGGGTTCCAAGTATTGAAACATAATATGCAAAAAGTGCTTAGCACAGTGCTTGCAATAGAGAAAGCAAATATTTAATATCAATTGGAAATTATTGTTGTGATTTCCTTGTGGAAAAAAAGAGCACTATCCTGGGAGCCTCAAGATTAAGTTTACAGTTAGTAGGACAAAACTGAAAACTTTAAAACAAATAAAGCAAAGCATATAAGGGCTGTGGTTTGAAAGATTGCTTGTCAAGCCATAAGTACAGTTTAAAAGACATCTACATACTGTAAAGCTCTAGCATAACTAATTTCAAATTAATATTGTACTTAGAAACCATATTCCTAACTAATAGCACATCAGTGGTGATCTATTTTTGAACAGCCTTAGTGATATACACCATTAATAAAATTAAAGTTGCCATGGTATATCTGAAATGTGATGGTCCAATGGTGCTCAGATATTATTACTGTAATATTCTTAAAGTATATCTGCTCTTCAATGCTACGAGAATACATAAATATGACTTCACAATCAACCAAGGAAACTTAGAATTTAAAAGATGTTTACCTTTCCATTTTATTTCTCTGACAAAATGGTAAAATCTATTTAGAGTAATATTTCATAATGAGTTCAGCCAGGCTTATAAAGGGTATGCAGTCAGAATGAAATAAAGTATTCAATGTCTATATTTAGGTGTCATGAAGAGAGCTTTTTAATGCTTATCTATTTATGGGTAGGTAAGACTTAAGGGTGGGAAACAATAGCTTCTAGAATCAAAGAATCAGTCAGTTAAGGCTGGGAGGTCTGGAGAGATTTTTCATGACATTATAATAGTGATATGTATCAAATAAATTAACTTTCTTATACATAGCAAGGAGTGGCAAAAGACTTCAAAACTGATTTAAACTTGAGAGAAAATATCACTTGTTTTTAATTTAGATTTTTGTCAGGTGTTCTTATATTACATATATATAATCTTCATATACTCTCTAGGTAAGTGTCATTAGTTCCTCATAAAATTATTTTGAAACAATAACTAATATAAGAATATAATAAACTGAGTNCACTTGTTTTTAATTTAGATTTTTGTCAGGTGTTCTTATATTACATATATATAATCTTCATATACTCTCTAGGTAAGTGTCATTAGTTCCTCATAAAATTATTTTGAAACAATAACTAATATAAGAATATAATAAACTGAGTTTAAAACATGAAGCTTAGGATAAGTACTAGGTAACTATTTATTTCAAAAACATAAATGAGATGAGAGGGATTCTTTTAACTGAAAGATAATTATTTTGCTATTTTGCCCCTATAATGGGTAACATGATTTTTTGATAGAAACCTTATTACAAATATTGGGAATTTGTAGTTTTTGAAGTTCCCCTGAAAGACTGGATAACATCTTCCACTAAGATATTTCTTATTTCATGTTTGTTCCCTTGGATTAATTTTGGATTGTTAATTTACCATAGGTAAATTATCCAAAACATAATTAAAAATTCAAAACACATACACTCAAATCCACATCCACATTTTGGTGAAATGGAAGTTCACAGTAGGTCTCTTTATATTTTACTTTATGTCTTTGTACAAGAGGGAAAAAAAAATATCTCTATGAAATGTTTTAATTGGCTGAGGGTGTTTAGTATACAACGCTCTGTTGCCCTCTGCTGGCTAGAAATTGATAAATAAAGACTTTCCNGGTCTCTTTATATTTTACTTTGTGTCTTTGTACAAGAGGGAAAAAAAATATCTCTATGAAATGTTTTAATTGGCTGAGGGTGTTTAGTATACAACGCTCTGTTGCCCTCTGCTGGCTAGAAATTGATAAATAAAGACTTTCCACCTGCTTTTTATCTTTGTGCGGGCCTTAGAAGACTATGAAAAATGCACAGTGCAAAATAATAAAACAATATATGAGAGTGATAGGAAATGAAACAATACATTTATAAAACATCCTTATGTTTCCTAGATTTCCTAAAGTTTGCTGATTTTTAATTATTTTTCATATTAGCTGAATAATTTGATTATTTTATATAAACCTAAACACTCATTAATTAAAAAAACTCTACTTCATGATTTTAAAGTGATAATTGCAAGACTCATTATTTGGGTAGGAATTTGGGGTATTTACCTACAGGATATGTGTAATTTTCTCATTGTTGGCACATTTGTGGAATATTTTTATAGTGAAACTATGATATACTAGTGCTTGTATTTTTTATAAATAAAAATTTTTTAGCTAAACACTATTTTCAATATAACTTTAGTAAAAGTGTATAAGATAACTAGAAATTAATTTGAATTCTTCTTTACTAATTAAACAAGGGACTCATCTTGGACATTTCATTCTCTTTTAAAGGATTATTTATATGCTGTTCACATATCACTAAAGAAAAACTAACATTGGTGTATAGTGACACATAAATTCTTTAATAAAAATAACAGTGAAAAGGCCCTAAGGAACATAAAATGCATAGATTTATGAATTTATTTGGTTTCATTTTAGCACTGCATGCTTCTTTAATGCTTGATTACATTTAGTTAAGAAACATTTCTAGAGCATAACCTACCATCCATGGCAAAAGATGTAGATTTTATTCTTAAGGGGGACTTGCTGATATTTCTAAAATATACCTAAGTAAAAAGTTTAAAACAAAGTTGTCACTGAATCTATTTTGCTTTTTTCAAAAATTTGGCTGGTATTTTTGAATCTGGGATTTATTTTATATTTTCAATAGTTTCTCTCAGCTACAATATAAGTAGAAATAATCTGGTTTTCATTTCTATGAGTGTATTACTTTGGAACATTTATAAAACTTGGGTCATGGTTCTTTGAAATAGGTTTTATTCCACGAGGTCTGCCTTCCTATTTTATCCACAGAACCAGTGTCTATTATGAATCAAGAGGATAATTTTCCCCATGGCTTCCCTGCCAAAACAACTGTCAATCCTGTTTAAATTTTTTGGAGCAAATGGTGTTTTATAACTTTAACCACCTCTGTTCCAGAATATGTGCACATCTCAAANCAGATGATGCAGCAATTCCACTCCTAGGTATATATCTGAAGAGAATAAAAACACTAGTTTGAAAAGAAACATGCATCCCCATGTTCATAAGAGCATTACATATAACAGCCAAGATATAGAACCAATCTAAGTGTCCATCAACACATATATGGATAAAGAAGATATAGACACTCATCTATAAACATAATATATATAACGAGATGTTACTTAACCATCAAATGGAATGAAATTCTACCACCTGCAACAATGTAGATGGACCCAAAGGGTATTATACTTAGTGAAATATGTCAGGCAGAGAAAGACAAATTCTTTATGTTATCACTTATATGTGGAATCTGAAACATAAAACACATGAGTGAATGGATATTGAGTGATTACCAGTGAGAAGAAGGAAATGTGGAAGACAAGATAAGGATGTGGAATTAAGAGGTACAAACTGCTATTCATAAAATAAATAAGCAACAAGGATATATTGTACAGCACAGAGATAGTCATTAATTTGTAACAAGTTTAAGCAGAGAATAATCTATAAAAAAACATTAAATCACTATGTTGTACAGCTAAAACTAACATTGTAAATAAATGGTATTTTAATTAAAAAAAAGCCTCTCACTGAAAAAGAATATCATCATGCTTAGTATTAAAAATGAAATTCTAGTGACCTATCTGATGTCAGATGTGTTCATGGGTAAAATTCTACATATCCTACTCTCAGATACAGACAGTAGCACTCCCCCTGGCCAGGTATAATAAAAAAGGCTCACAAGCATATCTGCAGACCAAGAACCAAAATGGCGGCACTCTCTAAGCCTTGAATATAGACAGTGGCCTCCACACAGAGGTCGCTGATTTCCCTTCAGCAGAAGAAAAGCACCCCTTTGTTAGCAGATATGTCCATCGAATGTATAAAGTCAGCCACATAAGCAGCAAGTTTGCTGTGTGGGGAGTTCCTACAGTGGGGAAGAAAGATGATTGAAGACTCTGTGGTTTAGACAATGGCCCAGGACTGATATACAATGGCCCAGTTTTGATCCAATGTTCTGTGTATTTTTGGTAAAAAATACAGAAATAATTTTAAAGAGTTGACTTTAATACCTATTTCAAAAGACAGACAGTTGTTCAACTTAGAGTAACAATGGAGGTATTTTCTTCTTTTCTTTTTATTTCTCTCTTTAGAACCCAAGTCTCTTGTTTTCTGGTGAATATATCTTCCCCTAAAAAAAAAACCCCATTCATTTTGACTGTGAAATTCACCCCTGAAGCTGACATGTTACATAGTTTTAGAATTTAATTGTCAACCAGTATCATCTGTGGGTCAAGAAAATAGGGAGTGTTGTACTAAATTCTAGGGAGAAGAAGCTGGGAAATAGGAAGTAGCAATGGTTTTGGATAAAGATGGAAATTGTTTTAAAATTCTAGCCATCTGCCTAAATAATGTGTGACTACAAGCAACTTTCTTAACTCTCAGTTTCCTCATCTGTAGAATGAGAATAGCCTCCTTTCAGAATTGCTGTGAGGATGAAATGAGATACTTGATACCTAGAAAATGTCAGGTGTAGAGTAGATGACATAATTAACCATCATTATTATTACATGGTTGATTTTATGACCTATGGAGAGTTTAAGTAGACTGATATGAATAAACATTGGAGTCAACCACAGAAATATCAAAATTTCTTTCTGATCTAAGCTCTCAAAGAATGTCTGGTCTTTTTGAGTACTCCAGAAAGTCCTAATGGTGGCAACCAAAATAGAAGGGACCAGGGTTCTCCTTAAGCTTTCTCTGTAATCTTCAGCAAGTTTTGTTTCATGTTGTCTCTAATAATGGAGAATGTACCTTCCATGACTTAATAGGACAAAATGCGCTTTGTAACCTTTAATATTAAAAAAAGTAATACCATCACAGACTTTTCAGTTATTCATACTATTTCGTAAACTTAATATCACAACACTCTAAATCAACATTGATGTGTCATTGACACCATTTCAATAAATGAAAGGCAAACTTTAAGAGCTAACAACAAAAACTAAAACATTAAAACAACATTAAAACAAAAAAGAAAAGCTTACTAGAAAAGGTGAAATTGCGTATTTTGAAATAGTTAATACTAAAAGTCTAATAATTTATTTATCTCCAAACCAAAAGCACAGCTCTCATTTTATTTTTGTGTTTCTAATAGGACACATCAATCTTTTACCATTACTCATATCACTTAGCTTTTCCACTCACTCTTTTCTCTCGACATAATATACATTTAATCTTTTTTAGCAATTGTTATTCTTGTTGCTCTACAGCCCCTGATATGGACATGGGACACCATAAATTATACTTTAGTTTTCATTTTGCCACTTCAGTGGTTAACTCCCGGCTCCTGATCGCATGAGTCAGAGTCGGAGTCATGTCTTTCTCAACATAAAGCATCTGATTATGTGATACTTCCCTTTAAACTTTGATCTCCCTCTAAACAGCTTACAAGAAACATTCCAGACACTTTATCCCAAAAGGCTCTTTTGAGTCCAGCTCATTCCTTAACCCTTTCCATCTTTTGCTTCCTCGTGTGCCTTGGCAGAAATATCAGGCTGCAGAATCTTTCCAGACACCACCTCCACCTCATACTTAGGTCATGTCTTTTCTCATAGAGTTCACCTTGGTTTTCTATTGAGCAGTGAAAATCAGCTTAGATGCCACTTCTTCCATCACCATCCTCACCCCTCTGGGAAGAATGGATCTGTTTGGGGAAGCCAGGATTTTGTAGTTCTAGATTCATTTATGCATTCATCTACCTAGCACTAGTCATGTCTTCTTATTTCTTGATCTCTGTCTTTGGTGGTTACTTGTGTGTCAGTTTCTCTCACTTACAAAGTGAAGTCTTGAATCACCCACACATTGTCTTATTCATCTTTGTGTCCCCACAACTTGGAGATTTCTCTTTTACCTTCTCAATTGACTCTTTGAGGCATTCATATTTGTGAGCCATTGGTTTATATCTTAAAGTTAAAATCAAAACTCCTAGAAGTAATTATTAACCCTAGTTAGTAGAAATATTATTATTTTTTATACATACCATAGGACGCTAATGGATATAGTTTTGACTGATTTTTCTCTTCTCCTATTTCTGAAACCACAACAATCAACGAATGAAAGATAAAAGTAAAAGCTGGAATTAAGGTAGAATAAAAACAGGCAGAAACAACCATTTACACGAGAATGCCAATCAGAATGCTTTGTTTTCTGACAGCTTTTATGCCCCTCTTCTACCAGATGCCCGTGTGAAAATACAGCTTGGCTAAATGTTGCAAGGACAGATCTGCTTTTTCCAAAAGGAAGGGTTCATATGGTTATCCCACACAAGCAGCCTTTAACATTTTCCTATCTGTGAACAGGAGGTTACGGTGCTGTCAATCACTCTGTGGTCTCTGAGCAGATGTCACACTTGCCCGCACCTTCTAACGGGGATTAGGAATGTGAAGCAACGTCATGCCCAAGTTCTGGCCACATATTCATGGTCACTATGGTGGTGGAGGTGAACAAAGTCCTGGTGTTGCTTTCAGTTCTTTATTCATATCTGTGACAGAAGGAGTAAAGCACACTGGCAAGATGGGGCTGTAGCACAGACATTTCCCTTTTCTTTGGCTCTGTATTGTCACATTCTAGGCAGGCGATATTCACAGCACTGAGATCTTAGAGACACTTTGGAGTCATCACTATATTATTTCTCAAAATCATGAAGAAAGAATGATAGCTACCACTTATTAAGTACTTTTATTATCCAAGAACCAGACACACACAGACACAGAGGTCCCAGCTATGTAAGTAACACACATGCACACCACCACAAACTCACACACACGCACACACTCACACATGCGCGCACACACACACACACACACACACTCATCCATTTATTCAACAATATTTTGAGCAGCTAAAATATGCCAGTGTAATATTCTATACACACATATCAATTTGATGTTTATAATATTGCAGTATATCTTTATCTTTTTAAAGTTGAAAATTGAGATAGGAAACTGAGATGCAGAAAGATAAATACTTTCCAAACGGTTAACTAGGAGCAGAGTCTGCTTTTAAACTCATATATGTCATGAAAATTCTCACTCTTTATACTTTCTGGTGTCACAAAAAGAAAACAATAATTTAATCCTGAAATTTCTAAAAGAGCAAGTCAAATATATTAGTAAGGCAAGGGCATTGATGTTATGAAATTAACAATGGATTACATCAGATTTCTAAAAAGTAATCCCACAGAGAGTTCCATGTACATATTTCATTTTATTGTTGAATTTCTTGATCAAAACGTCTATATGCAAAAAGTGATAAATTTGTTATTGAATCTTTAGACAAATATACATTAAGATAATAACTTATCTCTACTATGTGATTTAAATGATAGATGCTTCCCCAAATGAACAAATCAGTCCATATTTTAGATATGCTAGGAGAGTGCTACTGAAATAAATCTTATAATAAAATCTGAATTCACAATAATTGCTTCCTAAAGTTCATTTTACCATTTTAATATTAGATTTTTCTCCCTACTGCTTTTTTCCCCTCATCTTTTTGATGCTAAAATTCAGACAATAAAGTTGTATTTTATCACACCTTTAATTTTTGCTTCATAATATAAAAACTGCCTTATTCTTATACTCTTTGTTTCTGTCTTTTTCTGAGACTGTCACAAAAAGAGATCTAAAATATTATGCTAATGCAATACCTTCCATAAATATATAGCACAATTGTCTAATGCTTAAGAAGACTGTCAATAAGATTCACTAGATACAACACAAATGCTATCAAGAGACTTACAATTGGAGACTTGTGCATATTCCTCTTAATGGAGTACAAAAAATATATTTCATAAAAAAGAGGGATGTTAATAAATCAATTATATTAACACAAAATTCCATTTCCCCAGTAGTTTGACACTTTATGCTTTTTGAATTTGTTTTTCTCAGGCACAGCAGTCATCTTAGCAACTATTTTCAATTTAAAAATTCTCTTTGGAAAATGATCCATCTGTTTATTGAAACAATCCTTGGCAAAGCCAAAGAGGTCACTTTAGGTCAAAACCCATATCTAAGTTGGTTTAAGCTTAGGGTAACCTTAAGAGTGTGTTAAATTGGACTACTAGATATATAGAATGACATCACATACAGTTTTTTAAAAAACTCCTAGGTTCTGCATTCCTTGTGGAGAACTGGCTTTAAGGTTAAGGTTTGGGGAGAAAAAAAACTACTGGAATGCAAAAGTGCATTTAACACTTGTTTATATTTCCACAACATTATTCCAGATTTAAGCTGTCAAACTAAGTTGATAACAAATGTTAAGTATAGAAAAGTATACAGCAACCAGTCTACTGCCAAACCAGGCAAACAAAGAAGTCTTGTCAGAGGCTTACAAATTCCAAAGTTAAATGCAAGGTAATATTTTCAGGGCAAGGTTTGCTTTTTATCTCTTAATGGAATGATTTCTTTAAATGGTTGCACTTGGATAGCAGAGCAGCATGGATACATTTTGCAGTGGGATTCTGCACAGGGATTTGTCCTCAAAACTAGCTCTCATGCATGTGATTATTGCCTGGGTGAACTGAAAATTACCTTGAGAAATAGTATTTGGGACAGATATTTTAAAACTGGTAACTTTCTACTGCTTGATGTGAGAAAAGTAATTTGCATCTTTGTTCTTTTTTGTTAAACAAATGAATTCATATGACCAATATATGTGAAACTCAATTCCCATTCATTAGGATCATATTTCTCTCATTTAACTTAATAGTCAATGAAAACATTATATGTATTAAAGCATATATTACATGACCAATATTGCAGACAAATATGTATGTCTGGTTTCTCCACACAAAGCAATTATAATTTGGTTTCAGATAAAATTCATCAGTCAATAATGCAAACTTCCCCCCCAAAAAACGAAAAAAACTAACAACATGGTAATAAATAGGAGTTTCATGAAAGCACAATTAACTATTTTATGGAAGGGACCTTATTTTATTTTCCTCTGGTGTCCAGTATCTATTGTGGCAGTTAGTGTAGAATTTGGAAGAAGGGGGAAAATCAAGACTACAATGAAATATACCTAACTTTTTAAGGCCAGAAAAGTTATTTACTGCCCGAATGAGGAAATAATTAAATCTGTTTCCTTTTATGCAAATTGAGAATAGCAACACTTAATCAACACATAATATGTAAAACAAATTATATGCATATATTTCACCCCTTCTGAAATGCACAAAATTGTTATTTTCCACTACCTACACCTCTTCTAGCATGTTGCATTAGACACTCAGTAAGTAACAGTTCTCTGAATGAGAAGTTCTATGGAAAAAATGAGTTTGAATTTTCAATATGAAGGGTGATGCCAGAATGAAAAACAAACAAGAAAAAAACAGGAATTAAAAAAATTTTAGAACTATATAAAGCAACCCAGGAAAGATACAAATAAAAATAATTTTTGGATTTTTCCTAATTTTTACTATTATAATGATGAAAAAGTGAAAGATATTAACTTTTAGCATGAACAGGAGTTTATAACCGCATGTTTAAGTTTTTACTAAAAAATAATAATGAAAGCGAAAATGGGAGTGCTCAGTGATCTGTTGCCATTAAGTTCAAAACCATCAAAATCATTAACTCAATGTTTCGCAAAATTTTCAGGTTAAAATTCCTCCCTTGTAGAAAATTAAACAATGATAAATAAAGATGTAAATAGAGCTGATACACATATAAATGTGAAAAACAACAACCCTAAAATACTGTATTTTGAAAACTGCTCTCTTGCTTCTTAATCTGCAACTCTTTAGTTATTTTTCAAGAAACAATCTACTTGTGAGGGGCTAGAATGTAGTCTTGGAGGAGGAAGTAGCAGCCCACTCCAGTATTCTTGCCAGGAGAATCCCATGGACAAAGGAGCCTGCCTGGTGGACTACAGTCCATGGGGTCTCGAAGAGTCAGGCACAACTGCAGAGACTTAGCACGCATGCAGAATGTGTTCTATCAATACATCACAAAACAACAATTTTTGTATGAGTGAGTATTTGATCCTCATAAACTAGTCCTTGTGTTAAAGTGAACATTTGTCAAACTTCTCCAATTTTGCCAAATAATACTTTATCAACATGCAAAGAAAAAAAAAAGCATTTTTGTGTCTGGGGGTTCTTAACACAAAAGGCCCCTGAACTTTTATGAGGAAAATATATCTTTATTTTTAGTAACCGCTAACTAAATGCTAGCATTTTCTTCAGTTATGAAATGTACATAATTGTGGTGGACCATCTCTAAGATACCTCCCACCTGGTATTTATGGCTATGTAAACCTTCTCTTTAGTAGACTCTGGATCTAGTGATTTCTTTCTGACAGATGAAAGACAGTAAAAGTAATGGGATGTGACTTTTGAGATTATGCTTCAAAAAGACTGTGGCTTCCATCTTGCGTGTCCCTTCTTGCCCCCTCATTTGATTACTCTGAGGGAAGCCAGCTGCTGTGTGTGAGGTGCTCTCATAACACAGTACTGATGTCTCCGGCCAACAGTCAGTGAGGGCCTGAGGCTCATTATAGCCTCGTAAAGGAGCTTGCCAAAGAACCTTCCCAGTCAGATCCAGAGGTGATTCAGCCCCAGTCAACACCTTCAAAAGCCTTAGGAAAGACCCTGAAGCAGAGCCACTCAGCTAAGCTGTAGGTTTCTGACTAAAAGAAACGATAAGATAATAAATGTCTGCTGTTTAAGCTTGGAGGCCATTTGTTATGCAGCAATAAACAACTATTACAGATTTTGATACCTGGAATTAGGTACTTAAAAACCTAGAGGTAGCTTTGGCACTAGGCATGTGCAGAAGAAGGAAGAATATTGAGGAGATCATCTAAATTGCCTTGAACAGGATTTTAGTGGCTGGATGGCATCACTGACTCGATGGACGTGAGTTTGGGTGAACTCTGGGAGTTGGTGATGGACAGGGAGGCCTGGCATGTTGCAATTCATGGGTTCGCAAAGAGTCAGACACGACTGAGCGACTGAACTAAACTGAACTGAACAACTCTGAGAATGCTCCTGATGAGGGCTCAGGAGGACCTGGGAAACATGCCATTGGAAACTGAAGGAAAGGGGATCTTTGTTACCTAGAGCAGAACATAGGGACACTTAAATGTGCCCCCAAACAGGGTGATCTTGGTAAAGGAGATTTCTAAGCAAAGTCTTGACAAAGGTACTACTTTTGTGTGTGTGGATTCTAATAAAAAAAAAAAAAAGAAAGAAAGAAAGAAAGAAAGGAAAAAGATGAATTGAAGGAAGAACTATTCTTAAAAAAAAATGTGCCAGGACTTAAAAAATATCTCAGCCTCTCAAGATGGCAGTCGGAATAAACATTATGAAATGGCTTCTGAGAAAAATCAGATCCAGACACTGACAGGAAAGGGTAGTCCAGAGATGAATACTCTACATTTGGAGAAACAACCTTATTTGTAAACCTGCTCAACTCTGGCTCTAAGGGAAATTTGTATCTTTCCTGAAAATGTCCTTCTAACTCTCCCGAGACACAGCTGTTTTCCCTTGCACACTCCTGGTATTGTCAGGTATGTGTCCTCAGTTTTCCAGTCCATTCATTCTTCCAATTAAAACCCCTCACTTTGATTACTGGGTCTTTAAATTCTATTGTTACCATACCATCTTAAAGCAGTTATCTACTGATTTTTGGTTACTCCTCCTCCTGCTTTGAAAACTTTTATATGTTTTTAAAAGTTTTAATGTGATGTTGCTGTTATGTAGCTGTTCAGTCATGTCCAACTTTGCAACCAAATGGACTGTAGCACATCAGGCCTCCCTGTCTCTCACTGTTTCCTAAAGTTTGCCCAAGTCCATGTCTATCACACTGGTGATTCCATCCAGGCATCCCACCCTCTGATGCTCTCTTCTCCCCCTGCCCTCAATCTTTCCCAGCATCAGGGACTTTTCCAGTGAGTCAGCTGTTCACATCAGATGACCAAAATACTGTAGCTTCAGCTTCAGCATCAGCATCAG
>SJYV01042559.1:462706-506651 GCA_006410875.1 Neotragus pygmaeus
AAAAAAAAAAGAAAGAAAGAAAGAAAGAAAGGAAAAAGATGAATTGAAGGAAGAACTATTCTTAAAAAAAAATGTGCCAGGACTTAAAAAATATCTCAGCCTCTCAAGATGGCAGTCGGAATAAACATTATGAAATGGCTTCTGAGAAAAATCAGATCCAGACACTGACAGGAAAGGGTAGTCCAGAGATGAATACTCTACATTTGGAGAAACAACCTTATTTGTAAACCTGCTCAACTCTGGCTCTAAGGGAAATTTGTATCTTTCCTGAAAATGTCCTTCTAACTCTCCCGAGACACAGCTGTTTTCCCTTGCACACTCCTGGTATTGTCAGGTATGTGTCCTCAGTTTTCCAGTCCATTCATTCTTCCAATTAAAACCCCTCACTTTGATTACTGGGTCTTTAAATTCTATTGTTACCATACCATCTTAAAGCAGTTATCTACTGATTTTTGGTTACTCCTCCTCCTGCTTTGAAAACTTTTATATGTTTTTAAAAGTTTTAATGTGATGTTGCTGTTATGTAGCTGTTCAGTCATGTCCAACTTTGCAACCAAATGGACTGTAGCACATCAGGCCTCCCTGTCTCTCACTGTTTCCTAAAGTTTGCCCAAGTCCATGTCTATCACACTGGTGATTCCATCCAGGCATCCCACCCTCTGATGCTCTCTTCTCCCCCTGCCCTCAATCTTTCCCAGCATCAGGGACTTTTCCAGTGAGTCAGCTGTTCACATCAGATGACCAAAATACTGTAGCTTCAGCTTCAGCATCAGCATCAGCATCAGTACTTCCAAAGAGTATTCAGGGTTGATTTCCTTTAAGATTGACCAGTTTGGTCTCTTTGCTGTCCAAGGGACTTTCAGGAGTCTTCTCCAGCACCACAGTTTGAAGACATTAGTTCTTTGGTGTTCTGCCTTCTTTACGGTCCAGCTTTCACAACCATACATGACCACTGGGAAGACCATAGCCTTGACTATATGGACCTTTGTCAGCAGAGTGATGTCTCTGCTTTTCAACACACTGTCCAGGTTTATCATCACTTTCCGGCCAAGAAGCAATCATCTTCTGACTGCATGGCTGCAGTCAATATCCATAGTGATTTTAGAGCCCAAGAAAAGGAAATCTGTCACTGCTTTCAACTTTTCCCCTTTAATTTGCCCTGAAGTAATGGGACTGGATGCTATGATCTTAGATTTTTGTTGTTGTTGTTAGTTTTAAGCTGGCTCTTTCACTCTCTTCTTTCACTCTGATCAAGAGGGTCTTTAGTTCCTCTTTGCATTCTGTCATTAGAGTGGTAACATCCTCATATCTGGGACTGATGATTTTTCTCCCACCTCTCTTGATTCCAGCTTGTAATTCATCCAGCCTGGCATTTCTCATGATGTACTCAGCATATAGATTAAACTAATAGGGTGACAGCAGACAGTCCTGTCATACTCCTTTTTCATTCTTGAACCAATCAGTTGTTCCATACAGGGTTCTAACTGTTACTTCTTGACCCACATACAGGTTTCTCAGGAAACAGGTAAAATGGTCTGGTGTTCCCCTCTCTTTAAGAGATTTTCACAGTTTGTGATACACACAGTCAAAGGCTTTAGCATAGTTGATTAAACAGAGGTAGATATTTTTCTGGAATTCCCTTGCTTTCCCTATGATCTAGCAAATGTTGGCAATTTGATCTCTGGTTCCTCTGTCTTTTCTAAACACAGATTGGACATCTGGAAGTTCTTGGTTTGCAAATGCTGAAGCCTAGCATGTAAAATTTTAAGCATGACCTTTCTAACATTGGAGATGAGTGCAGTATCTGATGGTCTGAACATTCTTTAGTACTACTTTTCTTGGAAATTAGGATGAGGATTGACCTTTAATATGATACTTAGTTTTAAATAATTCATTAATTTTAATATATAGATATTTTCTATATTAGCTTCAAGTGTACAATGTAGTGATTCAATATTTTATAGACTATACTACATTTAGAGTTGGGCTTCCCTGGTGGCTCAGATGGTAAAGAATCTGCCTGCAAAGCAGAAGACCCAGTTTCCATCCCTGGGTCAGGAAAATCCCTTGGAGAAGGGAATGACTACCCATTCCAGTGTTCCTGCCTGGGAAATCCTGTGGACAGAGGAGCCTTGTGAGCTACTTACAAAGAGTCAGACACAACTGAGCAACTACCATTAGCTAACACAGTTAAAGTTACTACGAAATAATGGCTATAGTACCCTGTGCTTTACAGTATATCTTTGTTTATTTTATATATAATCCTTTCTATCTCATCAATCCATACTCCTATCTCCCTGTTATCTCTCTCCCCACTATTAATTTCTAGTCTGCACTCTATACCCGTGAGTTTTTGTGTGTAGTATTCACTCATTTGTTTTATTTTTCAGATTCCACATATAAATGATAGCATAGAATATTTGGCTTTATCTGACTTATTTCACTCCACATAATCCTCTAGGTCCATCTGTGTTGGTGAAAAATGACAGAATTTCATTCTTTTCATGGTTGAGTAATTATTCCATTTAAATTTAAAAAAAATAACTTTTACTATTCCTCTCAACTCATATCCTTTTCCCCCTTTCTATTTAATGTTCCTTCACTATCATTATTTCCTTGCATATTCCTATGTACAGGTCTTGAAATCCTTGTCTTTTCTCTTTCACTTTATTTCCCTGATAAGAATCAACCTCCAGTTAAACTTTCCTCTCAGGCCACTGGGCTTCCCAGATGGCTCAGCAGTAAAAAATCCACCTGCAATGCAGGAGTCTGGGGAGACACGGGTTCAATCTCTGGGTGAGGAAGAGTCCCTGGAGGAGGGCATGGCAGCCCACTCCAGTATTCTTGCCTGGAAGATGCCATGGACAGAGGAGTCTGGTCAGGGCTTCAGCCAGCCCATAGGGTTGCAAAGAGTTGGATATTACTGAAGTGACTTAGCACGCAAGCATGCATTCAGCACACTACCCACTAATCAGATTTCCTGCTTCAAGGAGATAAGTGACTGATAGCCCCAGCTCTTGTCATTTATACATGTGTCACTGAATTTGCAACAAGGACACGGTTTCTACAAGCTGCTGTCAGCCAATGCTGAAAATAGTGGTAACACTGATGCAGAACTTTTCTGATTGATGAATTTTATCCTGGCCAAAATATTTTACAACTGTAATGTAGCCTGAGAAACGTCTCACCCCACCTTCCTTCTTACCCTCACTCCTTCACAGGGACAGAGCTGCATTGTGATCTGAAGACTCCCACCACATTATCTGACAACCTTCTCTCTTTCTCTAGTAGCTATTTCCCCTAACTATTCTCTGGGATATCCAATTTTTTCTTGACACTTATGGAATATCAGACTAACAGAACTGGCATCCATGCAGCTGAACATGGCTGAAAAACAGTGCACAATATGCTGACTGCCCCTATTTTAGATCATGATCATTAGTTTCACATGACTTACTCATTTAATATGCATTTATGACATATTCATTCATTATTTCTTATGTCCTCGAGAACTGAGATATTCAGTATGAAAAAAAGGAGATACAGCCATAACACAGAGGAGACAAAGCAAAAACTGTGGATCTGTTGATGTAGCCTCACTTTGCCCACTGAAAAGGCTAGGAAACAATGATTAATCAGTGAGAATCCCTTGACCCAAGCTGTTGTTGTGAAAAAAAGTCCGGGCTTTTTGGGAAAATGGCTGATACTAGGTCTAGGGCAGCATTATGCAAGATGAATCTGGAACATCTTAGCATGCCAGATAGCATGTTATTAAATATTGCCAGGGTAATGACAATAGGTTTTGGCAACCAATTTAGAAAGACTGTATTGGCCAAAGATGAGACAAATTAATCTTGTAGAAGGACAAGACTTACAGTGGATTGATACTTAATCAGATATTTTATTTATCTTTAATGTTTACATTCATTAATTCATGTTTATATTTAAAATATAATTGTTATCCTCTGGGAATGACCGTGAATCAACTCATTTTTTAAAAACTAGTTAGAGAAAAGGAAAGGATCTAGCATTTGTCCTGTTTTTCCATATGAACTATACTACTAGTTAGCCAAATGATAGATGCTGGTGGCTCTCTTTTTAAAATTATTCCAGCCAGTTAAGAATACAGAATTAGAATATTAACATTTTTGCATCTCCTAAGGGAATTAATAAATGTGAAATCCAAACATAATGTACCTATGTTCGCAAGACTTTAGGCTTACCAAATAAATTTAATCTGAGTTTGCTCAATCTACTGAATCTAACTGCCAATTTACAGAAAATACAGAAACATACTCAGGGAAACATACTGAGATACACAATGGAAAAGCTGACAGGTCTTGTGTTCCTCAACAGATAACCTGTAACAACAACAAAAAATGAATGGAAGAGAAACCTGTAGATTAGTTGAGCCCTAAAGGATATATTGTGTTTTTTAAAAAGAATTGCCAGCTAAAGTTTCTAACGATGCTTACTTGCATGATAAAATAATAAAGAAAAGCATGGAACTTATTATTATAAAAGCCAAAATAGTGGATATTTGGGGCTTGGAATGAGGCATTTGTGACTTGAAGCGGGGCACAGTCGAAGAGGCTTCTAAGATGCTTGGCAATGTACTATTTATTGATGTTGGTTAGATGGGTATTCTTGAAATTATTCACTAAGGTTTGCATTTATTTGTTTGCTTTCCTATGTCTACATTTTATTTTACAACAAAAGACTACAAATGCTATTCTGATATTTTTAATCAAATTATTTACAAAAGACAGTACAGACTCACTTTGTGCTGAGAACACTGTCATTGCTCCATGATATTAAATATACAAATGTGACTATCATTGAGAAAACATTCTTTTTTAACATAAAAAAACCTCTCAGAATAAACTGCTATGCCAGGTCTGATTTTATCAGTGAAAAATGCAAGCAGGAGGTTCCCACTTACCATCTTTTTCCTCTTTGTTCTTCTTTTTACCATAATAATGAGCTCTTAGAAGACACTTGAAACTCACAGATCACATTTGAAGAAATATCATTCAAGAAGATGTAAGGCAGAGACAATATTTTAGAGGAAGCCCTAGCATGCCTAGAAAACCTATAATCATTCTCAGCAGATAACTGATTATCTGACTGGAATATGTTTAATGGAGAAGCTTTGCTCCAAAGTTGGGTAAGTAAAGGTGGAATTCAAGCATGACAAAGAACAGTAAGTGGTAGGGGTCAGTAACAAGTATAAAGCCTTTATGATTTCTTTAATATTTCCAGGAACCATATAAAAGGTTTCCAGAGCTGACTAGATATTACTGAAAAATAATTGTGTCTCCCTTGCTGTGAATTACAAGCCTTTTATATGTGGAAAAAATTTTGGTGGCCACACAAGGCAGGAAAATAAAATTAATTTTACTTCAACTTCCCCCAGAGTGACACAACAGAGTTTTTCCAATTACAAAGATCTATCTCATGACCGTGAGGAGTTAGCAAAGCATATGATACTTATGTAAGAAAATGTTGATTATTCTGTTGTGAATAGTTCCCTTAATGAGTGTTAAATAAACTCTTTATAGAAATGATATTAAGGCAAATAATACTCAATCACAGAAGTAATATAAGGTTATTTTTTATTTGGTAAGTTTCCCATAGGGAAATTTTAAATCTTACAACTTAATGATGCTTTTTAAGTGGTGCTCTTTAAGAAATTAATTTCATAATTGTTACATGCAGTAGTGAAATTGTTCTGAATTGGACGACAGAAGGGATTTCCCTGGTGGCTCAGATGGTAAAGAATCTGCCTGCAATGAGGGAGACCTGGGTTTGATCCCTAGGTTGGGAAGATCTCCTGGAGGAGGGCATGGCAACCCATTCCAGTATTCTTGCCTGGAGAAACCCCAAGGACAGAGGAGCCTGGCAGGCTACAACCCAAGGGATTGTAAAGATTCGGACACGGCAGTGACTAAGCGCTGCACAGCGTGGACTACAGCAAACACAGGATAAAATGCTGATTCCATCAATTACAGAACTATGTAACTTTGGGCAACTCATTCGACTTGTCTGGATCTCAGAACACTTTCCACAAAATGAGAGCTGAACATATAGCTAAGGTTCTTTCAAGCATGAGTGTTCTCAAGTTAATTAACACATTTAATTTCAGTTTGTTTTGGGGGCAAACTAAATTCCTTAAAGACTACATGACAAAGAGTTATAATTCCTGTGTTGGTCATCCATTGTTGTGTAACAAATTACCATAAAAACTTAGCTGCTTCCTGAAAACAAGCATTTATTATCGTGCACAATTTCTGAGGGTCAGGAACCCGGCAGTGGTTTAGCTGACTGATTAAGGTCTCTCGTGTGGTTGCCGTCAAGATGGTAGCTGAGGCTGCTGTCGTCTGAAGGCTTAGCTGTGCTGGATGATACATTTCCAAGTTCGCTTGCATGACTGTCACGCCTGTGCGCTAAGTCGCTTCAGTCGTGTCCAATTCTTTGCAACTCTATTGACTGTGGCCTGCCAGGCTCCTCTGTCCATGGGATTCTCCAGGCAAGAATACTGGAGTGGGTTGCCCTGCCCTCCTCCAGGGGATCTTCTGGACCTGGGGATCAAACCAGCGTCTCTTATGTCATGTCTCCTGCATTGGCAAGTGCGTTCTCTATCCCTAGCGCCACCTGGGAAGCCCCTCAATTCTTCACTACCTGTTGACCTCCCCCTTTGGTTCCTTACTTTGAGATCTCTCTCTGGAGCTGTTCACAGCATGGACCCATCTTCCCCCAGAGTGAGGGATTCAAGAACAGAGAGAATGTGTATGTGTGAGAAAGTATCCAGGACTGACAGCATAGTCTTTTATAAGCAAATATGTGAAGTGACACATCAACGTGTCAATGTTATTGGCCACATCGACCATCAAAGCTACGATGTGGGAGGGTGTGAATACTGCGATGTGTTGATCTTTGGAGGTAATTCTGGAAACTACTTACCAAAGTGCCTATACTCATTATATACCTAAGACCCAGGTGCTCTCCCCCAACCCTTCCTTCATCCAGTTAGACAAACTTCTCACATACAGAGTCCTGTGGGCACTGCTACGGACATGGCTGAAACATGATTCTTATCTGTAATCCTGATCAACATAGGAAAATGTCTTAATTTTTGTATTTTTATTATTTATTTCAATTAATTGTATTGATGTATAGTTGATTTACAATGTGATACCAGTTTTGGCTCTATAGCAAAGTGAATCAGTTATGTGTGGATACTGTATCCAATGGATATATACAGGAGGCTTCCCAGGAGGAGTTAATGGTAATGAACCTGCCTGTCAATGCAGGCGATATAAGAGATGTGAGACATTCAGGTTCAATCCCTGGGTTGGAAGATCCTCTGGAGGAGGACATGGCAACCCATTCCAGTATTCTTGTCTGGAGAATTCCATGGAGAGAGGAGTCTGGTGGACTACTGTACATAGGATATCAAAGAGTCAGACATGGCTGAAGCAACTTATTATGCACACACACACATATGTATATATATATATGAATATGGATACATGTACATATATCCAATCTTTTTTGGATTATTTTCCTTTATAGATCATTACAGAGTATTGAGTAGAGTTCCTTGTACTATATGCTGCTGCTGCTAAGTCACTTCAGTCATGTCCGACTCTGTGCGACCCCATAGACAGAACTCACAAGGCTCTGCCATCCCTGGGATTCTCCAGGCAAGAACACTGGAGAGGGTCCCTGTACTATATCAGTTCAGTTCAGTTCAGTCGCTCAGTTGTGTCCTACTCTCTGCAACCCCACGAATTGCAGCACACCAGGCCTCCCTGTTCATCACCATCTCTCGGAGTTCACTCAGACTCGCGTCCATCGAGTCCGTGATGCCATCCAGCCATCTCATCCTCGGTTGTGCCCTTCTCCTCCTGCCCCCAATCCCTCCCAGCATCAGAGTCTTTTCCAGTNGCAAGAATACTGGAGTGGGTTGCCATTTCCTTCTCCAGGAGATCTTCCTGACCTAGGGATTGAACCAGGTCTCCCATCTTGTAGGCAGACGTTTTACCATCTGAGCTACCAGGGAGGTCTAGTAGTATATATATGTCAACCCAAATATCCCAATTTATCCCTCCCCTTGTTTTTTTCCTGGTAATTATAAGTTTGTTTTCTGCATCTATGACTCCATTTCTGTTTTCTTAAATAAGTTCATTTACACCATTAAAAAAAACTATACATATAATTGATATGTGATATTTGTCTGATCACTCTTTTTATTTTTAAAAGTATTTTATCTTCTTTTTCAGCAAACAGCTTTACCTGTAAATTTATAAAATGTCAATATCTTCAGTTTCTCTCATATAGGCTGTTATTTTACTATACCTTCACTTTTTATAAATTTTCCTCAGAAAGTCTATTTCTTGTACAGTTTAATTTTGTCAGTGGTTCTACAACTATCACTTCATAGTTCAATCAGTTCACTTTAGTCGCTCAGTTGTGTCTGACTCTTTGCAACCCTATGGACTGCAGTAAGCCAGGCCTCCCTATCCATCACCAACTCCCTCCTGGAGTTTACTCAAACTTGTGTCCATTGAGCCAATGATGCCATCCAGCCATCTCAGCCTCTGTCACCCCCTTTTCCTCCTGCCCTCAATCTTTCCCAGCATCAAGGTCTTTTCAAATGAGTCAGTTCTTTGCATCAAGTGGCCAAAGTATTGGAGTTTCAGCGTTAGCATCAATCCTTCCAATGGATATTCAGGACTGATTTCCTTTGGAATGCACTGGTTGGATCTCCTTGCAGTCCAAGGGACTCTCAAGAGTCTTCTCCAACACCACAGTTCAAAACCATCAATTTTTCGGTGCTCAGCTTTGTTTATGGTCCAACTCCCACATCCATATATGACTACTGGAAAAACCATAGCCTTGAGTAGATGGACCTTTGTTGGCAAAGTACTGTCTCTGATTTTTAATATGCTGTCTAGGTTTCTTCCAAGGAGCCTTCATAATTATGAATCATGATTTAACTTTTCTCTATCTAATATTCTCCATTTGCTCTCTTCTCTTGGTTTAAGTTATTTCCATAACTTTCTGTCTCCCTGGGGTGTGTATGTGTGTGTGCACACACATGTGCACGCTCAGTCATGTCCCATTTTTTGCAACCCCATGGACTGTAGCCCTGCAGCACTCTGTCCATGCAATTTTCTAGGCAAGAATACTTGAGTGGGTTGCCATTACCTACTCCAGGGGATCTTCCTGACCCAGGGATCAAACACAGATCTCTTGCATCTCTGAATTGGCAGGCAGATTCTTTACCACTAGTGCCACCTAGGAAGTCTCTGTCTACCTTAGAGCCTTCTAATTCACTTCTGAACTTCTCATGGGATTAGTCTACACTTTTCTCTCATTGCCTTAACAACTCTGTCAATTCTGCAATCTAACATTCTCATTGTTTTCAAATGGCCAGTGTCCCTATTTGCCCGAACTAATGACTATTCAAATCTACCCCAATTATTAAAGGGCTAGCTTCAATTTTCTTCTTAAAATTTCCTTCTTCCTATTATGATATAGTATTTCCTCTCTTTTTCTATAAAATTTTAATAAACCTAGGATTTTGCTTTTAGATAACTTTATTTCTCCCCTTTTCATCTTATAGCTATCACCTGAATATGTAAATAAGACAAATGCTTACTTTGGATGCTTTTCAGATATTAAAATTATGTTAATTTACTAAAGAATATCTCTAAGTGAATTTACAACTAATATTGCAAATTCAGCCAGAATTGAAATATATCCAGAACTTTATTTAGCAGATGCAGAGAATGTCTGTTGTTTTGATTAATAACATTTTCATTACTCAACTTATACCAACTTGCAGTCTTAAAGTATTTCTCTATCATCTCTATCTATCATTTTCCTCCTGTAGCCTTCAATTTCCACTGTGTAACATATAACATTTTGATGTACTTGAATTACTGCCGTCTCTTTCTTTCTCTTTATTTTTTTGTTTAAACTTAGCCCTCTATTTCTCTCCTGCCCTTTGGGACCTTTCCCTCATGGTCTTCAACTTTTCATTCTTTTTCAGAGTATTTGCTATCTGCAACCTCTGTATCTTCAATTAAGAACAAAAACTTGACATATCAATGAAAACCTTCAATATCTGGCTTATGCCACCACCTAAACTTCATCTCAAGCTACTCTTTCCTTTTCCCTGTGCTGAGAAAGGAAATAAGTAGTTACTCAATAAACTCTGACGCTTTACCATCTGAGCCACAAGGGAATTTGCGTGACTCTAGACTGTACTTGGGTTCAGTCCAGGTTCTGCAACTTAGCTGTGACTTTGAGGAAGTTTCTGAACCACCCTGTGTGTTTCTTAATAAGCAAATAATCCAGTAACAATGGTGGCTACTTAATGAATTAATTAGTATATTAACAGCTCCTGAGAAATAATAAGAGCTATTTTCATTATTACTATTTGAACATATACCTGCAATCTTATATTTTATTTTTTATTTTATTCTTTCTTTTTCTCCATCTCTTTTTGAATCTTTTACTGAATTCATTAAGTTTATTTTATCTCCCAACTTTTTCTTCAAATTGTTTGGAAGTTATTCAAACTGTTTCAATATGTTTATTAGTTAGCCTTATTATCATTCACTTACTACTTTTAAAAGATGCATGTTTGATTTAACAAAGTACTAGGTTATTAACCTTCTAAAAAGAGAAGGATACTTTAACTGTTTAAGTTTAATCACCACCCAATTTTCATATTACTATTATGAAATGTGTTACTATCAGTCTCATTTTACCAACACCAAAAATTTGTTGTTGTTATTATTATTTGAATTATTTTTTGGAATACCAATATTTGTCCACTTAATTTCTTAATACAAATTCCTCCTTGAAGTCTAGGCCTTCAGTTTTCTTCTAAGTAAAATTATCCTTTTTTTTTTTTGCAATTATTTCTGTAGATGACTAGGTGATAAACTATTTGTTCCCTAAAATCAGTTTTTACTTTACTTTTACACTTAAATAAAAAAGTTTCTGGGTAGGGACATTTAGATTTATGCAATATTTTCAGTCAGCATGTTTAAGATATTATTTCACTGTTTTCTGATATGCATTGTTGCTAATGAGATGTACATTGAAAGGATTTAATTTTCAGTCCTTCATTGACAACCTGCCCTTTGGAAGAGGGGAATATTTTATAAAAATTTTTTTTTTCTCTAAGGCTCAGTGAGTATCTTTATCTGAGGAATCATGTACGTCTTTAAATTTAGAAATTTCACAGCCACGTTAACAAATTGTCTTTCAGACATCTCTTTCTGTTACCATAGCCATATATTTCATACACTATTCAATTTTCAATGCCTTATGATTTTTTTATGTGTTTTTTACTCCATAATTTTCAGTGCAATGAACTAGGAAAATAATTTCAATTTACCTCTTCAGTTATCTCTAATCTATTTAATATAGTCATAATGTTTTAATTTTAATTATCATACTTGTCATGTCTAAATATTTGATTTGGTTATTTAAAAGTCAACTTAGTCATATTTCACTTTGTTTTACTTATATTTTTGGTTTTATTCTTTACTTTTAAGATTCTATATAGTTTCTATATGTCTTTCTGGTAATTTCTCTTCTTTAAATCTCTGTAATGATTTTAGATAAAGTGATACTTTTGAACTGTGGTGTTGGAGAAGACTCTTGAGAGTCCCTTGGACTGCAAGGAGATCCAACCAGTCCATTCTGAAGGAGATCAGCCCTGGGATTTCTTTGGAAGGAATGATGCTGAAGTTGAAACTCCAGTACTTTGGCCACCTCACACAAAGAGTTGACTCACTGGAAAAGACTCTGATGCTGGGAGGGATTGGGGGCAGGAGGAGAAGGGGACGANCCAGTCCATTCTGAAGGAGATCAGCCCTGGGATTTCTTTGGAAGGAATGATGCTGAAGTTGAAACTCCAGTACTTTGGCCACCTCACGCAAAGAATTGACTCACTGGAAAAGACTCTGATGCTGGGAGGGATTGGGGGCAGGAGGAGAAGGGGACAACCGAGGATGAGATGGCTAGATGGCATCACCTACTTGCTGGACGTGAGTCTGAGTGAACTCCGGGAGTTGGTGATGGACAGGGAAGCCTGGCGTGCTGCGATTCATGGGGTCGCAGAGTTGGACACGACTGAGCGACTGAACTGAACAGTCACCAGATTGTTCCATTAACTCTAGTACTAGAGACGGTCTGGCTTTTTAATGACTTCAGACTCTCTCTCATGGTATTTCCTTTAATTGTGTGATTTGTACTTTTTTTATGGTGAATTCTTTTCAATGAGTGTTCTATATGTTCATAATTATGGAAGTTTCCCACTCAGTTTTTTAAATATGTATATTTCAATGATGTTATGTTAGTTTCTTAATTTGTTATTCCTATTATATGTAAAGTAAATTTGTAATCTTTGTATTATAGACACATTTCTACACATACTTCCCTGGTGGCTCAAAAGGTAAAGCATCTGCCTGCAATTTGGGAGAACTGGGTTCAATCCCTGGGTCGGGAAGATCCCCTGGAGAAGGAAATAGCAGCCCACTCTGGTACTCTTGCCTGGAAAATTCCATGGATGGAGGAGCCTGGTAGGCTACAGTCCATGAAATCACAAAGATTTCACGACAGAGCAACTTCACTGGTTCTAACATACACACATACACCCTCTGAGTATTTACTTAACTTCTGTATTCTCAGCAGCACAGATTCTAATGCATAGTAGCTATATTTTTGGTAAATGTATGATTCATGAAAGTATACATCGATGTTCCATGATTCCTTAAGAAAAAAATATGTTGTAACAATGTCTGAACTACTTTCTTTTCTAAAAAATATTCCATGTTTCAAAATCTCATATCTTACTTGAACTGTTCAGTCTATCCTTTATGATAACCTATAATCTCATTTTAACTGTTCTCTCCAAAGTTTCTTTGAAAGTTTTGTTAACTTTATATAAGCTTTTCAAATAAATTAAATATTCTTATTAATATAAATTTCTTCCAGAATTTTTTTGGACACAGTACTATTGATTAGATGTTTGTGTCCCTTGAAAATTTGCAAGTTGAAATCCTAAACTTCAGTGTTACAATATTAGAAATTGGGTTCTTCAGCAGGTGTTAATAATTAGGTCACAAGGGCAGAGTTCTCATAAATGGGATTAACGGCTTTATAAAAGATTTCTGAAACACTACTTAGCCCCTTAGAGACTAAAACTGTGGTGTCTTGCTTTTGGAATTCCCAGACTTTTGGAACTGTAAGAAATGAATTTCTATTGTTTATAAACCACCAGGTCTATAATATTTTGTTACAGCAACCTGAATGAACTTCAACATTTAGGTTTTAATTATTCCCTGCTCTGTGCACTTTACTAGAACTTTTAGACTATACTTAGTCAAAAAGCTTTATCCTGACACTATGTCAGGCTTGTCTTAACTCTCATGCAGAGGTTCAACTTGTTGACTCAGGGGAGAATTCAATGAGCACNACATTTAGGTTTTAATTATTCCCTGCTCTGTGCACTTTACTAGAACTTTTAGACTATACTTAGTCAAAAAGCTTTATCCTGACACTATGTCAGGCTTGTCTTAACTCTCATGCAGAGGTTCAACTTGTTGACTCAGGGGAGAATTCAATCAGCACAGATGTTCATTTGACACTCAGTATAAAAAAAAAAGGTAAATTGTCCTCAACATTTTAAAATAAATACACTGGAAATAGAAATATGCATTATTTTGGGTGTGTGTGTGTGGGGAAAAAAAGTCAGATAAACTGACTGTCACTGGTCTTTCTTCCCTTGATCACTGGTTAAAACTGAGATTTGCAACTGCAGTGTTTAAGTGGTTTATGTTTTATCAGTTTTGCGACAGTGTCTGCTTCTTTTTGTTTTATACTTACTCATTTTTACTCACTTACATTTCTGCCTGGCTCCTATAATTATTTACAGTTTTGGAATATGGTGTGAAACATTCTCCATAGCTCAGTGTTGCCAATTATTTTTGCCTCAGGCCACAGGGTGAAATTTTTATGTACTGCTATCTATTTTAAATTGGTTCATTTAAAACAGAATTAATGAACATTAAGTTATAAATATTCCCACTCCAGTATTCCTGTCTGGGAAATCCCATGGACAGAGGAGCCAGGTGGGTTACAGTCCATGTGATCGCCAGAGCTGGACATGACTTAGCAACTAAACCATCAAGTTATAAATATAATGATCTCTAAACTGAATTACATTGCTAACCTTTGTTTCTTTCTATTTTTTTTGCCTGTAAAAACTTGCTGTTGTTATTATAGAAACAAAATTTTATACATACCTTCAAGTTAGCTATAATGCAAGATTCATCTAAATCTGTCTTGGATGTTACTGATATTTGTTAAGTTAATAAGTATCTATATATTACAGCTCCAAACTATGCCTTTTTCTTTTTTTTTCATGCTGTGCCACCCAGCTTATGGGATTTTATTTCCCCAATAAAGGAGTGAACCCAGGCCCTTGGCTGTGAAACAGTGGATCCTAAACACTGGAATGCCAGGGAATTCTCATAATGCATTCTTAAGGAAAGATGGAAATTTTTATTATAGCCAAGTAATGATCAACTGATTAGATTACTGTAAGACTATTAAAAATTGAGAAAATAATAAGCCTGAAATAATGGCATTGAGCCAACTGAGCAGCAAGATAACATTTAGATTCTAAACAAGTAGTCTGAGTACCAGTTTTATTTGTTTTAAGGAAAAAGAGTCCAATTAGTTTTAAGATAAATTTAAGCTTACTAATGTTTATAGTACCTGGCATTTGATTAAAATTATGTTACAGAAATTAAAGTATAAAATATATATTTGAAGTAATTAATATAGGAAATATATTCTATATACATGATGTTAGGAAACGATATATATTATTTTTCACAATAAGTCTCTAACTCTTTAACTGCATGAGACTAGTGTTTATAAAGGCTGGATCATAGAAGTATTGCTGAGATTCAGATCTGTGGGAGAACTCTAAATGGATATGTGGGCCATCAAGAATAATAATAATATGAAATCTTAAAACCCCAGTCTTAGGACCTCTTATAGTTACATATCCCAATTATCTGAAGATGGCTTCCTTAGAACAGTGCCACAGGGAGCCCTTCATCTCCCATGCAAACTTTGACAGAGGATGGGATTATAGACACTATTGAAAGAACATAATCAATATTCAGGCAGAACATAGATTAAAAAAAATACAAGATCTCAGTTCATGCTACCACTCTCTGGAGAGCCACTATAAAAAGGAGAACAAAGAGTGTAGTCCTAAGCATTCAAAACCATAGTTTGCTTTGTGTAGTCTAACCCTGTCTGAGCACATTTGTGCTTTTAATGCTTTGCAGAAGTAGATCATCCACACATGACAGGAAGACAGTGAATATGACAATATACTTGCACCCTGGTTAAATCATGATTATCCTCAACAAGGCCTGCTGCAAGTGCCATTTTGTCAGTCTTTCTTTTTTATAGTGGGGTATTCTTAGAAATATAGAAGCAAGAACATAAAGATAATGCTAATATTTTCT
Source organism: Neotragus pygmaeus (assembly GCA_006410875.1). Classification (NCBI taxonomy): domain Eukaryota; kingdom Metazoa; phylum Chordata; class Mammalia; order Artiodactyla; family Bovidae; genus Neotragus; species Neotragus pygmaeus. The sequence goes on from SJYV01042559.1 coordinate 478,282, forward strand.
TCCCTGAAGTGGATGCAAAATAAATATGTAAAAGTGATTCCACATAGTAATTCATAGATATTCACCCTTACTTACCAATTACTCCTCAAATACACTCCTATTGCTTTTTAGTTGATTGTGCTCCTATTTAAATGAGGTCTTTATCAGGTATGGAAATAACCAAAAAATCCTACAGTTTTTTTTTTTNTCCATTGTGTATATATGAGTTTTCTTTTTTTAATTTAAAAAAAGTATACATAAGTGATGTTCTCTAGTGATTCCAACATATTATTTCCTTTAAAAGAGCTAAAATATACAATGGACTTTTTTGTTCAATGTCTGTATTTTGGGGACTTCAGTAGCTGAGTTTCAAACCCTTATGTTGGATACTGCTGCCACTACCAAGTCACTTCAGTTGTGTCCGACTCTGCGACCCCATAGATGGCAGCCCACTAGGCTCCCCTGTCCCTGGGATTCTCCAGGCAAGAACATTGGAGTGGGTTGCCATTTCCTTCTCCAGTGCATAAAAGTGAAAAGTGAAAGTGAAGTCGCTTAGTCGTGTCCGACTCTTAGCGATCCCATGGATTGCAGCCTACCAGGCTCCTCCGTCCATGGAATTTTCCAGGCAAGAGTTGGATGGTTCAGGACAAAAACTCCAGTCTTACATTTGAACATAAACATTCCAACCAATAGAGGGCAATGTGATGTCTCAGCATACATTACTGCCCCTAGAGTTCCAAGATCTAATAGTCTTTGTAGCCAATGTTTAAACAATATATTAAGAAACAAGGAGCACTTCAAATAGACATGAAAACACCATGGTAAAGTAGCATCCTGAAGAAAAATAATAGTGTACACTTGTAAAACTATCATTAAATAGTTTACAAAGCATTCCCCATGCATGTTCACATTTGATACTAAGAGCATTTGATCCCATACCAGAGACCATAGGCAATACCAAATCTTTATCTTCTAGAAGGGAAATTAGGAATCAGTGAAGTTAGAATCAAGATCAGCTATTATGTACACAACCAAAACAGACCTAAAATCTAGGTGTAATGAATGGTCTAGTCACACTCTTTCATCTATTGTACCTTGTGGTCTTGTTTCTTACCTGACTCTATTCTACTGAATTTCTACATTCATCAAATTGCAGACTTGTTGAGTTACTCTATTATTCTGCTGCTGCTGCTGCTGCTGCTGCTAACTCACTTCAGTCGTGTCCGACCCTGTGCAACCTCATAGACGGCAGCCCACCAGGCTCCCCCATTCCTGGGATTCTCCAGGCAAGAACACTGGAGTGGGTTGCCATTTCCTTCCCCAATGCATCAAAGTGAAAAGTGAAAGGGAAATCACTCAGTCATCTGACTCTTTGTGACCCCATGAATTGCAGCCCACCAGGCTCCTCTGTCCATGAGATTTTCCAGGCAAGAGTAGTGGAGTGGGGTGCCATTAATAGAATTATTTCTTATTATTATGCTAAGAAATATTCTATTATTTTTATTATTAATAACAATATTCTTCTTATTATTTCTAGTTATTATTCTAAGAAATAATCTTAGAATTCATGGGTTTAAACATACATATATACCCTAAAAATATCTTGTGAACTCATGATAATGTAAGTTGAAGACAGTGTATATATATGTTAAACAAATGCTTAGAAGAAAAAATAACATTTGACCTGGAGATAATTGATAAAGAACTCTTGTCAAACATCACAGTACTGAAGCACATAATAAAGTATTTATTAGACAAAGTACATTTTCTTTAAAAGGCATATAACATATATGTTTTGACATATAGTTGGCCAATAGGCACATGAAACGATGTTCATCATCCCTAATTGTTATAGAAATCCAAATAAAAGCTATAATGAAGTACAACCTCCTACTCATCAGAATGATTATAACTAAAAAGAATGCAAATAATAATTGCTAGGGAGGGAGGGTGTGGAGAAAAGAGAAACTTCTTACACCATTGATGGAAATATAGATCGGTGCAGCCATTACAGACAAAAGTCCAGAGATTCCTGAAAACTGAAAACGCTAAAAATTGAGTTGCCATATGACCTTACAATCCTACTCCTGGGCATATATCCAGACACAACTATAATTCAAAAAGATGCATGCACCACTATGTTCATAGCAGTGATATTTATAATAGCCAAGATGTGGAAACAACCTAAATGCCCATCAACAGAGGAATGGATAAAGATGCTGTACATATATATAATGGAATACTATTCAGCCATAACAAGCAATGAAATAATGCCATTTGCAGTGACATGGAAGGACCTAGAGATTATTATGCTAAGCAAAGGAAGTCAGAACAAAGGGAAAGTGTTAGTCACTCAGTCGTGTCTGACTGACCCCATGGACTGTAGCCTGCCAGGCTCTCCAGTTCATGGGATTTCCCAGGCAAGAATAGTGGCCTGGGTACTCATTCCCTTCTCCAGGGGGTCTTCCTGACCCAAGGGATGAAACCTGGGTTGCCTGCATCGCAGGCAGATTCTTTACTGTCAGAGCAACCAAGGGAGCAAAGTAAGTCAGAAAGAGAATGACAAATACTGTATGATGTCATTTATATGTGGAATCTAAAATACAACACAAATGATCATATCTACAAAACAGAAACAGACTGATAGCCATAGAGAACGGATGTGATTGCCCAGGGGATTAGGGGAGAAGAGGGGTGCAAGGATTGGGAGTTTGGGATTAGCAGATACACATTGTTATATGTAGGATGGATTAAAAAACAAAGTCCTATTATATAGAACAGGGTACTATATTAAATATCCAGTGACAAACCATAATAAAAAGAAGTATGAAAAAGAATATATATATGATTGATTCACTTTGCTGTTGAGCAGAATATAACACAACATTGTAAATCAACTATACATCAACAGAATTTAAAAATAAATAAATGCTTTACTGATGATAATACCCAAGTATAAATTTTATAACTTAAAATATATAAAAATATCTGAATGTAAAACACAAACATACAAAATTATTGAATTTTATATAAGAATCACTCACTTCAACAAGACTATTTTCTAAGGGAATGATACTTGCAAAATGTAATCTATTTCATAAAGCTATTTCAAAGTTTTTAATGCATACATTTAAAATCGCTACAAGTCAAAAGAATGGGCTGAGAGACTACTCTACTGTCAATTTAGAAAGTGATTAAGTAAGCACTGTTTTTGCTGTTTCCACAATAGGGCAAATGAGAACAATGCTTATCAATAATTCCCTTTGGGAGGTGCATATTTTTGATGAAATGTTTTCACTATCCACTGATTTGTTTTGTGATCTAAGATTAAATATCACCAATAAAACTAAACCTAAGTTTAGATGAAGTAAATAAAAGGAGACTAAAATCTACACTTTCTAAATTAATCTTAGTGTAGTTTTGCAGACATTCATACAGTAAAGGTGAGAATCCATTTTAAAGGCACAAGAGTTCTTATCCTGCTTAAAAGATGGCCACAACTGTAAGTTAGAATACATTTCTTTAATTCAAAATGACAAAAGGAAATGAATGAATGAAGGAATAAATATATGTATATGTAAAACTGATTTACTTTGTTGTATAACAGAAAAAAACACGATATCATAGAGCAACTATGATCCAATAAAAAAAGTCGCAGATTTTATTTTTGGGGGGCCCCCAAATCACTGCAGATGGTGACAGCAGCCACGAAATTAAAAGATGCTTGGAAGAAAAGCTATGACAAACCTAGACAGTGCATTCAAAAGCAGAGACATTACTTTGCCAACAAGTGTCCATCTACTCAAAATTATATTTTTTCTAGTAGTCATGTATGGATGTGAGAGTTGGATCATAAAGAAGGCTGAGGACTGAAGAATTGATGTCTTTGAAATATGATACTGGAGAAGACTTTTGAGAGTCCCTTGGACTGCAAGGAAATCCGACCAGTCAAAGAAAGTCAACACTGAACAGTCATTGGAAGGACTGATGCTGAAGCTGAATCCTCCAGCTCCAATACTTTGGCCACCTGATGCAAAGAGCCAACACATTAGAAAAGACCCTGATGCTGGGAAAGATTGAGGGCAGGAGGAAAAGGAGATGACCAATAACAAGATGATTGGATGGCATCACCAGCTCAATAGACATGAGTTTGAGCCAATTCCAGGAGACGGTGGGAAGCCTCACATGCTGCAGTTCATGGGATGTGACTTAGTGACTAAACAATAATCAAATAAAAATTAGTTAAAAAATGAGAAAGTTTCACTTTCAAGATAAATACACTATGTCAAAAATTACTCAAGATTAAAGCCTCAGATAATGATGATTTTTAAATGATGTATTTCCCTGTTTCAAAAATTTACGTATATTAATATTATAGAAAAAATAGAACATGAACATATACTAGATGATAATGTCAGTGATGAGGCTTCCCAGTTGGCTCAGTGGTTAAAGTATCTGTCTGCCAATGCAGGAGACACAGGAGACATGGTTTTGATCTCTGGGTCAGGAAGATCCCCTGGAGGAGGAAATGGATTCTTGCCTGGAAAATCCCATGGACAGTAGGCTACAGTCCATTGGGTCACAAAGAGTTGGACATAACTGAGTGACTGAGCAAATACACACACAAAGTCAGTAATAGTCTCATAAAAGTGTTACAGACTTGGACTTAACTGTATGTTTAAAATGGAAAATAATTAAATTAAGAGTTGATAGATTTCATACATTTATTAAAGCCATCATGTAAATAACTGCTCTTTTAAAAATTAGTTTTAAGAAGCTTTTCATGTCTTAATATTAACTTTTAGTGAAGTTACTTTACCCTTATATGGTATACTAGTGAGAAATCGAGAGCTATTTCAAATTTTGCAGAAAAATGTATGCTTCTAGTCCTTTGCATTGGGGAAGGCAATGGCACCCCACTCCAGTACTCTTGCCTGGAAAATCCCATGGATAGAGGAGCCCAGTGGGCTATTGTCCATGGGGTTGCACAGAGTCCAACACAACTGAGCAACTTCACTTTCACTTTCCTGCGTTGGAGAAGGAAATAGCAACCCACTTCAGTGCTCTTGCCTGGAGAATCCCAGGGACGGGGGAGCCTGGTGGGCTTCCGTCTATGGGGTCGCACAGAGTCGGACACGACTGAAGCGACTTAGCAGCAGCAGCAGCAGTCCTTTGCATGAGAAAACATTTTGTTGAATGTTTATAATTTGCATGAATCAGACATCTGAAGTTTAAGTAAACTAATATACACTATATCATGTGGTCCCATCATTTCATGGCAATTAGATGGGGAAACAATGGAAATAGTGACAGACTTTATTTTTTTGGGCTCCAAAATCACAGCATATGGTGACTGCAGCCATGAAATTAAAAAACGCTTACTCCTTGGAAGAAAAGTTATGACCAACCTAGACAGTATATTAAAAAGCAGAGACATTACTTTGCCAACAAAGGTCTTAGTCAAGGCTATGGTTTTTCCAGTAGTCGTGTATGAATGTGAGAGTTGGACAATAAAGAAAGCTGAGCACCATAGAATTGATGTTTGTGAACTGTGGTGTTGGAGAAGACTCTTGAGAGTCCCTTGGACTGCAAGGAGATCCAACCAGTCTATCCTCAAGGCAATCAGTCTGAATGTTCATTGGAAACCCTAATGCTGAAGCTGAAAATCCAATACTTTGGCCACCTGATGTGGAGAACTGTCTCATTTGAAAAGACTCTGATGCTGGGAAAGATTGAAGCCGGGAGAAGAAAGGGATGACAGAGGATGAGATGGTTGGATGGCATCACTGACTCAATGGACATGAGTTTGAGTAAACTCTGGGAGTTGATGATGGACAGGGAGGCCTGGCATGCTGCAGTCCATGGGGTCGCAAAGAGTTGGACATGACTGAGTGAAGTGAACTGAACTGACCATACACTATATAAATCCCCAAAGACAGAATTACATTTTGTCTATTAAAAATATTAGAATATTTCTCAATTTCTAATATTGTTTCTCAAAATTAAAAACCCTGCCTCAAATTAAATAGGTTTAAACTAAAGTTTAAAGACTAAGCATAAATATGTATAAAAATGGAAAAGAGGTATGAAAAACATTTGCATAAAGTATTATTGCTATTAATGCCATTTAAAATATGTTTGATCCTTCAACGAAATGAATAAGTAGTATGTAAACATTAGAAAAGGTCATGGCTATGCTAATGCATACAGCCTTCATGTTTCCAAAGTGGTGTATTAAAAAGCTTTAGGAGAAATATTCTCTGCCCTAAACAAGTACAATTTCTTCTCAGTTGGTTAGAGCAATTAAGGATTTATATTTATTTAAACATTCAACTTCTTCTTAACCTTTTCTGTAGTATTGACCATGAACTGGCAGTTTACCTTGGGATGTATTTTAGTACACTGCTTCCAAAGGACAAGGCTTTCTGACATGAGGAACCAAATCAGGAGCCATAGTTTACTGTGGGGACTGATACACTTTATCTTATGTGAATACATTTCAAAAACAGGACAAGTGAAGATTTTGTAACAGAGAATCAACTTAAGAGAGTCTCAGAAATCTTTCACCAAAAACCCCATACCCTTTTGTAATGAGATCGACACACATTACTCTGTAATCTGTTAAAATACACATTCTTCTTGATAGGGATCTTTTTTTCTTTCCTTAATTTGTGTTTTTGTGAAAAATGAAGTTAATACAGATATTGTTGGAAACTTCTCGCTAAGATGCTGCCCTTGTATTAGTATATTGGGTCAGTCATTTGGTGGGCATCGTGTCTTTTAAAACAATTCCCACACTCAGATGGCTGTCAGTGGTGGTGCCGGTGAACCGTTATGCAAAGCCCCGCAAACACTTTGTAAACTCGAATCTCTGAGCACAATGGTAAAGTTCAGTGCTGGAAAGAGATAGTGTACTGAATACACAATACCCAGCTTTGTTTGATGGGGGCTTCTGTGAAGGAGTAGGCTACTTAATCTCCCCATTTGCCCTGGGGATTCTAACTGTTTTAATGTGTCCTTTTTGAGAGTCTGTGAACTGTAGAATATATGCTGGTAACAACTTTCTTTGGGGCTTTCCTTGGAAAAGCCCAAAGCTGCCAACACAAGAAAGCTGACACAGTGGTGCTAGCAAACACAAAGGAGACCTTTAGCTGTTTGTGCAAACTGCCTGGCTAAAGTTTCATGTCATGCCTTGATGAAGGATCTAATTCTTTGGCTCATTTCATAGGAATCTAGCTTTTGTGACAGTGTGGAAAGGATAGCTTCTTCATGGACTTGGGAAAGAATGGAGAAATTGGATGTACCATCAAGAAAATTTGTGATACTTAAAGGATTAGGTTATATAAGACTACTAATAACGATATTGGATATTATACTAACAGTTAACTATGTTGAACACTTCCTCAACTGAAGACTATTTTTAGGGTCTATTATATCACTTACTTGAATGAGACATTATAGTGAAATGTCATTTTTTCAATATTATATGTATTCAAATAAAACATGAAGTATAAAGCTAACTTCAGTGATTGCTTTTACAATTCAGAGGTAATCATTTTGAAACACATAAATGAATTAAATTAACAGGCTGTATGCCTTAACTTATACAATGTTATACATCATTTATATCTCAAAAGAGCTGGGAAAAAGAATTCAAACTGCTTTAAGTAATTAATGTATTTAAAGTATTGTTCTATTTTTTGGAAAATAAATTTTCTCATTCAAGAATATATCTAGGATGCTAAAAAGAAATGTCACAGTTAGAAGTGCTAATTGCTCTAACTATTCAAACAGTATTCCTATANGAAAAAGAATTCAAACTGCTTTAAGTAATTAATGTATTTAAAGTATTGTTCTATTTTTTGGAAAATAAATTATCTCATTCAAGAATATATCTAGGATGCTAAAAAGAAATGTCACAGTTAGAAGTGCTAATTGCTCTAACTATTCAAACAGTATTCCTATATGAAGGTTGACTAAATTTATAGAAGTCAATCCATCAATATATTAGAATTTTGCCATCCAGAAAAGTCATATATTGTTGATGAGAGTTTTTTCTACATATGCATTTATAATAATCATTAAAGTTATAAAAATTATATGTATACATGAATGCAAAGTAGAAACCATACTTATGAGTGAAGAAGTGATGATGTATTTTTACAAGCATAGCACTAAATGAATTTTGCAATATTGGATACGTATCAGTTCACTATGATAATCACCAAGTCAATTAGGTTGGATTTTCTTAAAATGAAGAGGATATTTATCTAACAGAGTTTAGGATTAATGAAGTGAGATAGACAAAATTTCATTAGACGTTCATAGTTAGATAAAAGGGTCCTGAGTCCCACTGTGTTATTTGAATCACAAGTCCCAGTTAATCAGGGTAGGTAAATTTTTTAGTTGTCTTCTTACCTGGCCCAAACATTGCTTCCCTCAGATCTCTCCTCAACACCTTCTCACCTCCATCCCTCTTTGCCCATTGCGTACTAAGCTGTGTGGATTGGAGAGAGGTATGTTGAACTTATTTTGGCTCTCTGGGAATGAAATCTGCCTTATCTCTATAGTGTATTGTTCTGCAGTCAAACAGTTGATATCTAATAAGGCTTTCAGGAATACTGTATATGCAAATGGTGGAAATGCCTCCAGCACTTTGAGTGACTTAAAAAGTGTCTACTGAAGTACAGTGACTGGAAAAGAGCTGGAAATGGACATCAAAGAAAATATAAAAAAATAAAAAGGTTTAACACAATTTGGCTTTTAGAAAACAAAGTCACAAGCTAGTGATGTTTTCAAATGTGGTGGTTTTGAAAGTTTTACAAGTAATTTAATGTNTTTTTTTTATCGTATAGAGGAAGCCAAGGGAAACCATGCTTAATCAAATGGCAAAAGCATATACATATGAAGATAAAAATTAATATCTTATGTAGTGTCAGTTCAGTTGAGTTGTTCGGTCATGTCCAACTCTTTGTGACTCCATGGACTGCAGCACGCCAGGCCTCCCTGTCCATCACCAACTCCTGGAGCATGGTCAAATTCATGTCCATCCAGCCAGTGATGCCATCTCATCCTCTGTCATCCCCTTCTCCTCCTGCCTTCAATCTTTCCCAGCATTACGGTTTTTTCCAATGAGTCAGTTCTTTGCATCAGGTGGCCAAAGTATTGGAGTTTCAGCTTCAGCATTAGTCCTTCCAATGAATATTCAGGACTGATTTCCTTTAGCATGGACTGGTTGGATCTCCTTGCAGTCCAACGGACTCTCAAGAGTCTTCTCCAAGACCATAGTTCAAAAGCATCAATTCTTTGATGCTCAGCACTCATGTAGTATAGTTTCAGAAAATAACTTCATTATTTTAAGTTTCAGCAAATTGATTAATTGTGAATGTCGTCTATCATATCTATAAACAAGGGCATGTCTATAGCTCTAACAATATTGATGAAGAAAAAGCTTTTATAACATTTATGCTCATTAGCTATTATATTCATTAAAAAAAACATCCGGTCAGAGCATATGATTGAACAGCTAACTTGGTAGATCCTGGAAGTCCAAAGATCAAGAGAAAGCCTTTGTAGCCCTTTAGCATCTCTCAGTTAGGTAATGAACAAATGAATTTGCTCTTGTGTAATCTATTTTGTGCAGTTTTATCCAGGTCCAAGGGATTATGATTTTACACTCAAAGAAATTGTTCAAAAGCTTTCTAGTAACAAAGAATCACAGGTAGCAATACTCATGTGTGCAACCAGATTGGGTGGTGATCACAAGGCATTTCTGCAGGATGAAATTTTCATTCAACTCAAGTTCCCTTTGGTGTTTTCTTTCAGTGCATGCCTCTAAGAAAATTAAACTCCTCTAGGAAGCTCCTCAAATTGCCTAAAAAAGTTAATTTGCCCTCTGGATCCTAATCAGTTCAGTTGATCCTAATCAGTTCAGTCTCTCAGTCATGTCTGACTCTTTGCGACCCCATGGACAGCAGCACGCCAGGCTTCCCTGTCCATCATCAACTCCTGGAGCCTAATAGTGAAATTTAAAGGCACTATTTGCTGAATTTCTCAAATACTCTGTGGAGTGATGTGGCTGTTGAGATTCCTGAATAGGGCTCTTGTCATTTCTCAATCCAACAAGAGTCCAATTGCAAGGTATAAATAATTTTCAAAATGCTATATACACACATATGTGTGTTTGTATATACGTGTGTCTGTCAAGTTGCTTCAGTTGTGTCCAGCTCTTTGCAGTCCTATAGACTGTAGCCTGCCAGGCTCCTCTGTCTATGGAATTCTCCAGGAGAGAATACTGGAGTGGGTTGCTATGTCCTCTTCCAAGGGATCGAACTCTCTTTTCTTATGTCTCATGCATTGGCCGGTGGGTTTTTTTTCACCACTATTGCCACCTGGGAAGCCATATATATATACACACATAGCCAAATAATAANGGGTTGCTATGTCCTCTTCCAAGGGATCGAACTCTCTTTTCTTATGTCTCATGCATTGGCCGGTGGGTTTTTTTTCACCACTATTGCCACCTGGGAAGCCATATATATATACACACATAGCCAAATAATAAATATTATTAAACTCATTTTAAGATGAAAGGCAAAACTCCCAAGTAGATTGATAAAGGACACACACTAAGTTAAACGGCAGATCAGTGATTATGGCTGACTCCATCAACATAATGAATAAACTAGAAATGTGTTAAAGTAGACCTTTCAAGTACCGGTTTGATTGATAGCAGCTCTTTTCAGAATTTTAGCAGTTTTAACAGCCTTTTGGTAACTTATATGGAAATGAATATTAAATTCTAAATTATGAATTTAAATTTATTTCTAAATTATGAACAGAAGTGAATATTAAATTCTAAATTATGTTTTAAAATTTGTGTCTTTAAAAATGCTTGCATCATGAACGTACAATTATATTAACATCTGCTGGTTGTTACTAGAGGACATATTTTACATTTGATATAGTGCAAACAACAGATTAAGCTGATTTTCCACGAAAGCTTGACAAATTTGTACAGGGCTGCTGAGACTGCTGAAGTAACTGCTTCTTATACAACTTTATACGCAGACTGCAGGGTCTCCACTAGAGGGAGATCATTAGGAAATGCAGTGACATTTTTCCTATACACCAGTGAAAAGCAGAAATAGAAATCTCCTTTCCGTACAATCAGGCTTTCCCTCACTCTTTACTAATGTAAGTTTGTATGTGGAAAGAAGCAATCTTTGACTTTTCTGCTCACGTATCTCAAAAAATATTTAATTTAAGAATAAATTCTTAGGTAACTTCTTCTTGAAATATTTCTCTACTTTTTACAGGAACATTTTTGGGAAGTAGTGTTCAAATACATTTCCTATAGATTTAAAAAAGGCATGTGTTGATTAATTCACTAAAATTATTGAACATTCTCATGTCCACATTTAATAATCTCTGTAGCTGCCACTAGTAACATTATTAAGAAATGATAAAAATAATCATACTTAGATACTGTGTATTAGCATTCTTGAAAAGTATAGTTATCCATCTTAAGGGACAGAAGAGTTGAACTATATAAAGATATATATTGAATTCCAGACATTTTTCTGTGTCAGAAATCAATCAGAAATACAATTCTTTTTAAAAAAATAAAAAAAAATGAATAGCCAATTTAAAAAAGGCAGTAGAAATATTTNTAGTTATCCATCTTAAGGGACAGAAGAGTTGAACTATATAAAGATATATATTGAATTCCAGACATTTTTCTGTGTCAGAAATCAATCAGAAATACAATTCTTTTTAAAAAAATAAAAAAAAATGAATAGCCAATTTAAAAAAGGCAGTAGAAATATTTCTTTCTTTTCTTTTTTTTTTTTACTTTATTTTACTTTACAATACTCTATTGGCTTTGCCATACATCGACATGAATCCACCACAGGTGGATTGGAGCTCCCAATCCTGAATCCCCCTCCCACGTCCCACCCCACAACATCTTTCTGGATCATCCCCGTGCACCAGCCCCAAGCATCCTGCATCCTGCATGTCTTTCATTTTAGAAATTATGTTTCAGTGTAAACCTAACATGCATTGGTTTAATATAAATAGCAGTGTTTCTAGGTATTTTAAAAATGTTAATTTTTAATTACCAGATGTGGGTTTCTAAACCCTTAATGATGAGTTGTTAAAATATAATGACTCTAACCAATTCCTTTATTTTTTTTTAAGTGACAAGAATTACTTGACATGCTCCTTCTTTCCTTTCCTCCCGCCCTTCTTTCCTTTCTTTCTCTTTCTACCTTCCTTTCTTTTCTTTCCTTGTTTCATTTCTCTAATAATCTAGCAGAAATGGACACTAAAGTAAAAATTTTGACTTTTCAAATTTGCATGACTAATGACAAAAACAGGGTAAAGTAAGGGAAAATTTTATAGAAAAGTGTATCTTTTTTTGATTTACAAAAAAGAGTAATAAAGAGACTTTGAGTAACCCGAGTCATTTTAATCTACCTCAGTGTCGATAACTATGTTTACCAAGAGTTAAAATACTGTTGTGAAAATGTCTTTTTAAAGACTTGTTAATTAAGTGGACATTTCTGCGATTTTTTGATACCAAGGAACCCCAATTTACATATGTTTAAAACTTATTTACTGTGATTGTTGGTGGGAGTTCAACGATTTTGGAGAGGAAAAAGGTTCTTTCTGTCGCCTTCTGTCATGGTGAACAATAGCATCACAATACTAAACTCAACTAGTGTTCATGACTGTTGTGTTCAATTTCACACTAAATTTGGTCCCTTTCTCATGGGGGTAAGACTTTAATTCTGTTGGTTATTTGATATGGGAAAGCACTCTGTCACGATAATATCTGCTATGTGATCAATGGATAACAGAAAGACTTTTAAATTGATTTAGAATTATTCATTATAAACATCCACTATCTTGTTAAATGGAATTAATTTTTCTCATAAAAATTATTCAGAACTTAAACTACTGTCTTAAAGGCCATAACAGACTATAATTTTGGTCAGAGACAATATTAGAATGTAGGATGACTTGAAGAAAGCTTATTTTATCTAATAAGCCATATAGTGTATTGATAGTTCTTTGAGTTCACATTTCTTAGTATATATACATTTTTAGAAATGTGAATATAATACAAATTTAATTGTGTATTCTGATTTGCTGACTTTAATTACTTTTTATGTAAACAAAGTGAGCACATTATAGAGAAGGAAAAGTAAGGAGGAAAAGTAAAATGTATGCCTTTAACTCCAATTAACTTGATTTACTTATGCAAAAGGATTGCCATCAGCAAAACACTCAATATTTTGAGAACAGTTAGTAATATTTTTAATGCTTGAAAAATTTATCTTCATTCCATTGAGGAGATAAATTATTTGGGTTATAATAATAACAACCAATTGTTGCTGATAACTAGTCATACCGTGATTGAAAACTAACATTTTGATTCCTTTAGATTAATGTGTGTGCACTTGTAATGATTTACACATTTGCTAAACTTTAAGCAGAAGAAAATCAAGAATTCAGTTTGGCAAGTTTATCAGGGAAAAATTGGAGAGAAATAATTTAGTATACAACTGAATATAAATGATAGTATGACTTATTTATTTTCCAAAATAAAACTCTAGGAAAACTTCTAAAATAATGTTTTTCTAGGGAAATGATTTTATTTTTTAATATATTTNGTTTGGCAAGTTTATCAGGGAAAAATTGGAGAGAAATAATTTAGTATACAACTGAATATAAATGATAGTATGACTTATTTATTTTCCAAAATAAAACTCTAGGAAAACTTCTAAAATAATGTTTTTCTAGGGAAATGATTTTATTTTTTAAAATATTTAGTTTCTTTTATAAAAGGGAAACTCTATTAATTATCAGTTAGTGAAAGAGAAAACATATCCTAATGAAGAAATCTAAACCTCATCTAAATTCTCTTTAAAAATTTTCTAAAAAATGTTACTTAAATCATGCATCAAGGCTTATTTATACAGAAATTCAATCAATACAAAAATTATAAAACATAAAGCTGATAATTTCTAATCCCAGTGATTAATATTAATCGTTTTAGGTGAACAGCTACTTCTCTTACTTTCTCTCTCTCTNGCCTGACTTCAGGCTCTACTACAAAGCCACAGTCATTAAGACAGTATGGTACTGGCACAAAGACAGAAATATAGATCAATGGAACAAAATAGAAAGCCCAGAGATAAATCCACACACCTATGGACACCTCATCTTCGACAAAGGAGGCAAGAATATACAATGGAGTAAACACATTCAATTTTAATTAGACTACTTCTGAGTAAGAACTCATGGAATGACACAATACATTATTAAAACTTTCATGATATTTAAGGTAGAAAAATTACATGATAAACAGCATGCATGGAATTTTAAAAGGCACAGTATAAATTAAAATATAATATGTGAACACCAAAATACAAGAAAGATAAATAGCAAGTTCTAACTATCCTCAAGTTATCTGAGTACCCAAAGCATTGAGGTTTCATAGAAAAGTGAATTTTGTTGTAACAGAAAATATCCATTAGCAAATTCATCTATTATAAGTATATTCCTTTTAAACATTGTTTTCCACTTGTGTCTAGAACCTGTCTCCACTCTCTTAAGTCAGTCTTTGTAGATCAGTCTCAGCTAATCCAATAATCTGAAGTACACACAATATATATCTCTTGTAAAGTAAAACTGCAAATCTTACAATAGATACAAGATCTCACAAAAAAAGAGATTTCCATCAAAGCATTGTTGGAGAACTGCTTGTATTACACAAAAAAATATTAACAGATGAGATTTTTCAGAGTAAGACCAGTTGAAGGTTTAGACTGAGAAAGTCTGTTAAGTATGACAAGATGGTTTGCTTCACAAAGAATAAGACAACTCGGATAATATCAAATGTGAGTGATGGATATAAGATCTTTCTATCACACAGTATTTATCAGAGAAATTGTGTGAGATTAGGTGCTTGATTCATTATCCAAGACAGTTGCAAACATAAAACATATTTAACTGAGGATGACATAAATTACTTTTCTAAGTTGTGGTTTATTTTTTAAAAGTCCTAATTACTTTTTAAATTTTAATAAAATGTACTCTTGCCTTTTGTGTCTGTTCCTGTGTGTATGAATTCTCTTTAAGTGAAATTTGTTCTACTACAGATGGGTAATAAAGACTGCTTGCATGTTAAAATTTGGGGTTTTGATGATATTTTTTCACTTTTTGCTTTTCTTTATTTTTCTAAATTACATGTATTGGTAGCATATTAATTATGTAATCATTAAAACCTTCAATATGTCATTTTTAGAAATTGGGGAATACTTGTGGATTGCTTAATTAAAAGAAGATTATTAATTGACACATATAAATATTTTAAAATATTATCTTTCTAAAATTACCATTTGGCTGACATGAAGTGTTAAAGCATTTTTAAACTCAAAGAATAAAATTTTCCCTTGACAAAAAACAAGTTAAATCATAGAGGATACAGGTATCTAAAGCGCTGTAATTTAATCTTGATAAAAACAATCAAATATATTTATACTCTATGTCAGACTGCTCGTTAAATACCAAAAATGCATCACATGTATTTTATTTCATGTTTTAAGTCCTCCCTAAAACTTTGATTTTAGTTGAACTTCTTGATTCTGATAGTTGCTTACAAAGCAAATTTAAGTCAATTAGTATGAATTACAAAAACAATTATTTTTTATCAACAATACCTTTTCTTTGATGCATAGAAAATAATACAAGATGCATCTATACAAATGTCTAATTTATGTAAGGCAGCAGAAGTAATTGGGTAGTTACTGTTACTTGTGTGAAAACTGTACTTCTGTCATTGAAAATGGCCTTATTTTGACATTTTCTCCACCTTTCACTTGTTCACCTACATAGTTACTAATAAACACCAAGAACAAATAAGTCCATTCAACTACTTTTACAAGTTAATACAGTCATTTTAATACTCATTTTGACAAGTTCTTGAGAAATCTATTGGTTTACAATAAAATGGATATAACAATTTGTTTCCACAAGCTTCTCTTTAATTTTTACTTTAAAGATAAGGGCAATCATCCATTGTTGAGTACAATTCTGAATTTTTCTCCTTCTACAACTTTTCTCCTTGTAGAAATAGTGTTGTTAGTGGAAACAAGATAGAAATACCTAGAGAAAGGTTGCTTAAGACTGGGGCTGCCTGGTTGTCCAGTGGCTGACTCAGTGCTTCTAAAGCAGGGAGCCTTTCCTTTGCTCAGGGAAGTAGATCCTACCTGCCACAACTAAAGATCCCGTGTGCCACAAGGAAGACCTGACATAGGCAAATAAATATAGGCTTCCCTGGTGGCTCAGTCAGTAAAGAATCTGCTTGCAATGTGGGAGACCTGGGTTTGATCCCTGGGCTGGGAAGATCCCCTGGAGGAAGGCATGAACCCACTCCAGTAATCTTGCCTGGGAACCCCCATGAACAGATGAGCCTGGTGGGTTACCAGTTCACAAGGTCATAAAGAGTTGGATATGACTGAGCTATTAAGCAAAGATTAAGACTAAACTACAAGGATATTAAAGGCTGTGGTGAATAGGGGTGTCCTGTTTTGGAGTAATGTCTTGGTTAAATTATGGAGTGAATAGTCTGATTCCCTTTAGAACATTTTCACTAATGAGGATTTCTGTGGGTAACCCTTTCCTAGAAACGGTAATTTAATTTTGTACTGTTCTCTGTGAAAGGACTTTGTATGTCTCCACTGGTTAAATTTTAAAATTGAAAAAAATATAATGAACAGACATATTTACTCATAATTACAAGGTGCATATATTTTAAAGCAAACAATGAATCACACTATTTGGTGTATCTCTTCTTATTCTTGATGTTAAGCTACATTGTAATGTCTCTTTAATTTTCTTAAGACAGTAAAACACATTTCAGGCATTTGTTTCTGGATTAGATCTTTAGAATCTGAGGTCATGTCTGACCTGAATGAACATTAAAACTCAACACATCAAAAACATACTTTATAAGATTTATAAAGTAAAGTTGAATAAAGTTCATTTCTTCTTTCTTTTGGCTTTATTTTACAATAGCTGTGTAAATTTAAGATACTTTTCCAAAGTTCTATCATATATCATCTTCAAAATGCAGATGCTAGCATAAAACATATGATAAGCAAACTATGTCATATTATATACAAAAATCTGATAGAACCTTGATAATTCTTAAAAATCAATGTCCCTTTCATAATATGTTTTTAATCTCAAATTATGAAATACTTCGTATATGCAGAAAACCACACAAATATAATAAGTAGTCATTTACACTTCACATAAACCATCATTAAATTTTTGCCCCATTTGGATTAAATACTTTTTAAAATAGAAACTAAAAATTACAGATTCTGCTATAGCTGTATCCTTCTCTCTTTCTACTCCTCACTTCCCCAGAGATAATTAGCATCTTGAAGTTGATGTAAATCATTCCCCACATGTTTTTTATACTTTTACTAGATATGTAAGTTCTTATTTCATCTGTAAAATTAAAGTGTTATACTTAATAAATTGATATATCATTATTATTAGTTTTAAAAATTTTAATAGCACTAAAATTAAAATCGACTAGACTCCTGCCAAGACTTCAATCTTTAAAATTGATTTTAGGGAAATAAAAAGCTCTTTATGTAACAGTTATGAAGTGTTCCATTCTTTTTCATGACCTTTGTTTCCCACTTGTATAATTATTTATACTGAAATTCATTAGCCTGCTCCTGAAGAGAAGCACTAAAGGCTATATAAGTAACTAGAGGTTAATTGGATAACTGTGGTAATTTGAAAGTATATACATGCTGACTTGCAGTTATTAATAATACATGAAGCTTACTTCTGATAACCATTACCTTGATGTGGGAAGCGAATGAGAATAGAAACTAGATTCCCTGTATGTGATAAGTGGCAATTCAGGAAAACTGCTTTAATCTGTTTCTGACTCAGTTTCCTCATCTCTGAAGCAAAGATAGTAAAATCCACTCTGCCAAGCTGCTGGGAAGATTATATATGTGTGTGTGTTAAGTCGCTTCAGTTGTGTCTGACTCTTTGCGACCTTATGGACTGTAGCTCACCAGGCTCCTCTGTCCATGGGATTCTCCAGGCAAGGGGATCTTCCCCACCCAGGGACTGAACCTGTGTCTCTTATGTCTCCTGCATTGGCAAGCAGATTCTTTACCACTAGCACCATCTAGGAAGCCCCAGGATTGTATGAGAAAATGCCAAACAAACAGTGTTACATGCCTACTAGATTTAAGTTAGCACAGGGAACGACAATTGTGTTTATTTTGCACTTTCAGAAATAAGTTCATTTACAGACTTGAAAGACTTAAATATAAGGAATTTTCATTTCTATGTTGCCTCTTGATATCTCATTTTTTAAGTAAGACATAGCTTCTTTGGTATGCTTCTTAAGCTGATGTACCCTAGAGGTAATTCATTATTGGGTAAGACTGCTGGCAGAAATATCAATAACCTCAAATATGCAGATGGCACCACCGTTATGAGAGAAACTGAAGAGGAACTAAAGAGCCTCTTGATGAAAGTGAAAGAAGAGAGTAAAAAAGTTGTCTTAAAACTCAGCATTCGGAAAACTAAGATCATGGGATCTGGTCCCATCACTTTATGGCAAATAGATGGGGAAACAGTGGAAACAGTGAGAGACTTTACATTTTTGGGGCTCCAAAATTGCTGCAGATGGTGACTGCAGCCATGAAATTAAAAAATGCTTGTTTCTTGGAAGAAAAGCTATGTCAAACCTAGATAGCATATTAAAAAGCAGAGATATTACTTTGTTGACAAACGTCTGTCTAGCCAAAGCTATGTTTTTTCCAGTGGTCATGTGTGGATGAGAGAGTTGGACCATAAAGAAGATTGAGCACCAAAGAATTAATGCTTTTGAACTGTGGTGTTGGAGAAGACTCTTGAGAGTCTTGACTGCAAGATTTGACTGCAAGGAAGTCAAACCAGTCCATCCTAAAGGAAATCAGTCGTGAATATTGACTGGAAGGACTGATGCTGAAGCTCCAAAAATTTGGCTACTTGATGTGAAGAGCCAACTCATTGGAAAAGACTCTGATACTTGGAAAGATTGAAGCCAGGAGGAGAAGGATGACAGATAGGTGGATGGCATCATAGACTCAGTAGACATGAGTTTAAGCAGGCTGCAAAAGATGGTGAAGGATAGGGAAGCCTGGTGTGCTGCAGTCCATGGGATTGCAAAGTGTCAGACATGACTGAGTGGCTAAACAAAGACAAATTTTTTCAGGAGTCTAGCTTCTCTTTTTTCCAAGAGTTTTGAAAGCACCTAATTGCCTGTATTAAAGTCCTTTCTTATTAAAATATCTAGTGAAATTTCTTGTTCCTTTAACCCTACCAACTGCTCCCAAAAACCTCAACAGTTTTTGAAAACAGAGACCCACCAGGCAATCACTAGTTGTTACTCCCAGGACCTCTAGGATGAGAATCTGGCATTTGTTACCTCACTTGCTTGATTAGAAGTGAGTACAATCTGAATGCAATTAGAAAATGAGCCTCTAATGTAGATTTTAAAGATCTCATCACAAGAAAAAACAATTGAAACTTCTTATGGTGATGGATGCTAACTAGACTTATTGTGGTGATCATTTTGCAAACTATACAAATATTGAATCATTTTGTTGTACATTTGGAAGCTAATATAATATTATCCATCAATTAGATCTGAATTAAAAAATTAGAATAGAAAAAGAAAATGAGAACCTAGCTATTTGTATTCTAAAGTTGCAAAACAGTATCATGATACAACTCCTATGGTCACCTGTAATGAAATGCCAACTGAGAAAGGCTTTGATGGGCTTTACAGTTTTTGCAGTAGTTCAGTTCAGTTCAGTCACTCAGTCATGTCCGACTCTTTGTGACCCCATGAATCGCAGCACGCCAGGCCTCCCTGTCCATCACCAACTCCCGGAGTTCACTCAGACTCACATTGATCAGGTCAGTGATGCCATCCAGCCATCTCATCCTCTGTCATCCCCTTCTCCTCCTGCCCCCAACCCCTCCCAGCATCAGAGTCTTTTCCAGTGAGTCAACTCTTCGCATGAGGTGGCCAAAGTACTGGNGCCTTTTCTAAAACCAGCTTGAACATCTGGAAAATGCTTGAAATTCTTTGTCATAATGGGGAGGGAGGAATCCATATGACTATCAAGCATCTGACATGTGGCTGATCTAAATCAAGATGTCCTTAAAGAGTAGAATAGAGCTATCTTAATGATAATTTTAATATGGATTACATATTGAAATAATAATATAGTCTTTATTAGGTTAAGCAAAATATAATTTAAAAAACAATTTCAGTTATTTCTTTTTACTGTGTTTTAAAATATGGCTTTTAGAAAATGTGTATGTATACATGTGGTTTGCATCTGTGGCATGCATTTATAATTTTATTGGGCTGATATAGAGGGATTCAAATGTTGGAGTGGATTTATCATTTGTGACATATATACCCATTCTCTAATTTTGTTTCCTGCAAGGGCCCATTAGACAATCCCATCAACAAGGCATTTTGTACTATGCTCCAAAGAGGAGCCCATGCATCCTTGAAAAGCACTGTAGCCTTTGTTCTTTGAAGGCTGGGATGAAATTAGAAAGCACTGTCATTGTAATGAGCTCCCTGATTTCAATGTGGATGATAGGGTCATGGGGTGAAAAGTGAAAGTCACTCAGTCATGTTGGACTCTGCAACTCCATGGACGATATGGTCCATGGAATTCTCCAGGCCAGAATACTGGAGTAGCCATTCGCTTCTCCAGAGGATCTTCCCAACCCAGAGATCAAACCCAGGTCTCCCACATTGCAGGCAGATTCTTTACCAGGGTCATAGGGTGGCCAAGACCAAATGGTTGCAATTAACTATCAGAGACAAAGTGAGCACGGTCTTCCCAATAGTCACCCAACTCCCATCGATTTTTGTTGTGGTTTACACATCATGAGTTCCTAAAATTAAAATAGTTGTGAAGTGACCAAAGCATAATTAAGTTTTAAATAAAGAAAGAACTCTAGGTTTGGTGAAAAAAGACCTGACTTGAGTCCGCTACCCAATTGCCAGACCATGAGTGGTCACCTAGTGAGTGAGTTTGAACCCCCATAACTGAAGGAGAGGCCTGGTGGTTATGAAGAAGGGTCATGCAATAACCTTTACATAAATCAAATTTATGTACTATGACTTTATTTCTGGATTTCCCTAAAGGAAGCCCATTTATCAAGACGTCTGATTTGATGAAAGGGAGATGCAGACTGTGTGATATTAATATCTAGAGATCTGGAACACAAGTGCGTTTCATCAGTCAAATGATAGAGCTTTGTCTTAACACATCTGCCAGTGTGCCTGAAAAATCCATCTTGTGACAATCTTTTTAGTTTTTGAAAACGTAGTTGAATCAACAATTGGCAAAATAACAGCTGTCTCATTGATCCATTGAATGAAGGCTTTTAAAATTTATTTATTTAAAAAACCTTTTATTTTCTGGCTGTGCCATGGGATTTCTGGGATTTTAGTTCCCCAACTCGGAGAAGGCAATGGCACCTCACTCCAGTACTCTTGCCTGGAAAATCCCAATGAATGGAGGAGCCTGGTGGGCTACAGTCCATGGGGTTGCACAGAGTCGGATACGACTGAAGTGACTTAGCAGCAGCAGCAGCAGCAGCAGCAGTTCCCCAACAGTGAGAGCCCTGAATCCTAACCATTGGACCACTAGGGAATTTTTTTTTTTTTAATAGTAAGAAGTGTTTAGAATTGCTGCTCTATGTAAAACCAACAAATCAAATGAGATAACCTATCTCTGTGATTATTTTGCCAACAAAGGCCCATCTCCCCAAAGCTACGGTTTTTCCATTAGTCATGTACGGATGTGGGAGTTAGACCATAAAGAAAGCTGAATTCCAAAGAATTGATGCTTTTGAACTGTGTGTTGGAGAAGACTCTTGAGAGTCCCTTGGACTGCAAGGAGATTTAATGAGCCCATCCTAAAGGAAATCATTCCTGAATATTCATTGGAAGGACTGATGCTGAAGCTGAAGCTCCAATAATTTGGCCACCTGGTACAAAGAACTGACTCCTTAGAAAAGATCCTGATGCTGGGAAAGATTGAAGGCAGGAAGTTGGAGATGGTTGTATGGCATCACTGACTCGATGTACATGAGTTTGAGCAAACTCTGGGAGTTGGTGAAGAACAGGGAAGCCTGGCACTCTGCAGTTCATGGGGTCGCAAAGGCAGACACAATTGAGTGACTAAATTGATCTCTGTGGAAACATGAGCCAATTCTTGCCAATTTCAAGGACCATTTCATTGTACAATGAGCATCTAACCTTATCTTTTCTCCACTTCCCTGGTGGCTGAGAGGTTAAAGCGTCTGCCTGCAATGTGGGAGACCTGAGTTTGACCCTGTGGTTGGGATGATCCCCTGGAGAAGGAAATGGTAACCCACTCCACTATTGTTGCTGGAGAATCCCATGGATGGAGGAACTTGGTGGGCTACAGTCAATGGGGTCGCAAAGAGTCGGACACGACTGAGTGATTACACTTCACTTCACTTTCTCCATTAAACTAAGTCCTGGGATAACAGAGATAGGGTTAGGAGAAATGACAAGAAATGACAATCAGGAGATTTAAGTGTTAAAGAATCTTGCATATATTTTCTTTTTACCAGAGAAAATTAACAGACACTGGCACATAAAATGCAGCTACTATTCCGGTAAATTCATTCTTCTCCCATAAAGAAATCATACCAGAATAATTTTCCTTTCACTTGGTAGGCATGGTGCTTCATATCTTATCCAAGGGTACATCAACCCTCTGTCTTTATTCCTCTGAGATCTTGATCATCTCACTAACCCCAAGTCAACATCCTGGTCCTCTAGATTGTTGAAATCATGCCCATAAATCTTGGTGAACAGTAAGCAGCATTTGCTCTATGACTTTGTAAGAACTAAGCATTCCAAAGGATGTGAGATAAAAATCCCATTAAAAAAAAACAGGTCCTGCCTACTATTTCTGTGAAGTTTAATGGTATGTTCCTGTCGGGATATTTTTGCCAAAGTGACCCGCATTTTTTAGTAATATGCCTGCTTGTTGGGTATCTTTGGATAATGGCGGAAATATATAACACATTTGGGTGAGCTTTTCCTTCCTATTAATCAACTGCCCTCAGTGCTATCCCTTTTGAGTGTGACACAGAGCAAGAGAAGGCTGCTCTACTGATCCAGCTTGCCATGCAAATCAGATTTCTTGTCTGGGCCACATGACTGGGAAAATCCATTGTGCAGTGATGGGACATGAGTGAGTGAGTGAAAGTTGCTCAGTCATGTCTAACTGTTTGTGACTCTGTGAACCATAGCCTACCAGGCTCTTCCATCCAGGGAATTCTTCATGCAAGAATACTGGAATGGCTTGACATGCCCTCCTCCAGGAGAGCTTACAGACCCAGGGATCAAACCCTGGTCTTATGCACTGTAGGCAGATTCTTTACTATCTGAGCCTCCAGTAAAGCCCAATGGGACTTGGTACAATGGCAAATTCTGGCAGTAGAATCACAGCATTGAGCACCTTGGGCTTCAGGGGAAAGCGATGATCCCATAGTTGTGTACTAACCTTTAGCTGATTCAATAGTTTCTTACAGCAATGTAAAATAATAATAATAAACTACTTTAATTTTATAGCAAATGCTATGTACTGATTACATGACCCTCCAAGTATTAATTCTTTGGATAACTGAAGTCTATGAATTGTGGGAAAAAGTCTATAGAAATAACTGTAAGGAGAAAAAGAAAAGATCATTTCCTATAAATCTAAAAATTAAAGATCAGGAAAGATTAGCTAATTCTGTTTAAAGTTTCAAAATATTAGTGAACAAATATTATTTCCCTTTTATGAATTGGAGAAGCTAAAACAAAATGTGGAGCAGTTTCCATAGGACTTTAAGCAGGGTTCTGAAGAAGTGCAGGCATGAGACTCTACTCATGACTGTAAGCTGACAGTTCATGGCTGGAACCTAAGCAT
This sequence comes from Neotragus pygmaeus, assembly GCA_006410875.1. Taxonomy (NCBI): domain Eukaryota; kingdom Metazoa; phylum Chordata; class Mammalia; order Artiodactyla; family Bovidae; genus Neotragus; species Neotragus pygmaeus. The sequence continues at coordinate 502,341 of SJYV01042559.1, forward strand.
CATGTTGCTGGCACATATGGCTTTGGGCTTCCCTGGTGGCTCAGTGATAAAAAAAAGTGTGCCTTTCAATGCAGGAGATATGGGTTTTGATCCCTGGGTTGGGAAGATCCCCTGGAGAAGGAAATGGCAACCCACTCCAGGATTCTTGCCTGGAGAATTCCATGGAAAAAGGAGCCTGGCAGATTACAGTCCATGGGGTCACAGAGTCGGACAAGGCTTAGTGACTAAACAACAACAATGAAAACTGCTTGGAAGGCTTTGGACTTGGGATGTGTCTTACTAGGTTATGAGGTAGTCATTTCCAAAGTTTTGCCTCTGTAGTCAAAGTGGAGAATAGTTAAACTAAAATATTAATTGCTTTGCGTAAATTGTTGTGTAAATGAAGATCTTACTGAGTTTTTGAGATAATTAGGTTGTCCATTTTACTGTGGCTGATACAAGACAAGAATTATTTATTTCTTCAAAATTCGTTAAACCTCTCTAAAAACTCTTACTCTGAATCCCTCATATGCATAGGAGCTCTGTCTTCAGAATGTCATTCACCCTTAAAAAGGGCCTAATACTTTATTTTAGGGGGCTCCAAAATCACTGCAGATGGTGATTGGAGCCATGAAATTAAAAGATGCTTGCTCCTTGGAAGAAAAGTTATGACCAACTTAGACAGCATATTAAAAAGCAGAGACATTACTTTGCCCACAAAATTCTGTCTAGTCAAAGCTATGGTTTTTCCAGTAGTCATGTGTGGATATGAGACTTGGACTATAAAGAAAGCTGAATGCTGAAGAATTGATGCTTTGAACTGTGGTATTGGAGAAGACTCCTGAGAGTCTCTTGGACAGCAAGGAGATCCAACCAGTCCATCCTGAAAGAAATCAGTCCTGAATATTCATTGGAAGGACTGATGTTGAAGCTGAAATTCCAATATTTTGGCCACCTGATGCAAACAACCGACTCATTTGAAAAGACCCTGATGCTGGGAAAGATCGAAGGTGGGAGGAGATGGGGACGCAGAGAATGAGATGGTTGGATGGCATCACTGACTCAATGGACATGAAAGTCTGGAGTGCTGTAGTCCACGGGGTCACAAAGAGTTGGACACGACTGAGCAACTGAACTGAACTGACTTTATCTTTCAGAGTGTATCTACATTATCTACTCATCTCTAAAATTTGTTACTTTGGGATATATTCAAAAAATCAAAAGAAAAGCATTCTTTCAAAAATTCAAATAAAAACTCTTCATGCAAAGTGTTTTCTCCTCTGGAACATCTAACTAAGAAAATAAAGTTAGATGAAATTTTGGTATTAAAGTTTTTCCATTTTATAGAAGCTGAGATACTTTACTCTTTCCTCCTCTACTCAAAATGTGTAGCTACAAGGTTTTACAGATTGAAAATGTTTTAAATACTAAATATAACAATCAGTGCCTTAGTCAATACCTTTTTGTAATGATTTAAATCTCTAAAACATTCATTACAAACTCTGGGATTATAATTATTGTTAACAATATTAGGATAACGCAAAATTTGATTTTTAATATAAAAAATTAATTGAAATAGACTGCTTTGAAATCTTCTTTCATAGAATCCCATTGTTGTTATGATTCAACTTAATTTTCAATTCTCAAGTCCACCTGAAGCTTCCATGTTCCATGTCCCTTAAACTTTAGGAAGGCAAACTTAGGTATGTCTACTGCCTATGTCAATTATCACAAAAATAAAGCCAGTTTTCCTTTTGCTTTAATTAAAGAAGCAAGAATTTCGGAATGGCATACATAAGTGCAACCCAGTATCCCAATCTTCTGTCTCATTTGCTTCCTTTTCGTATTTTCAGATAACTGGCAGAACTGCCTGAAAATTGAGGTCATTCAAAAAAAAAAAAACCGAAAAACAAAACCCAGACATTTTACAGTTTTATAAACCTGGAAAAAATGTGTCTCTTTCCCTTTACTTTGAAAGACTAAACCTATTGGTTAGATTGATATGATACTATGATTTTCTTCCCAATATGGGTTAACAGAAAGTAGAGATGGTTTAACTTATCATTTTAGTGAATGTTTATTAATTCCCTATGATGCGCAAATGTGTGATGCACAAGTTGCAAAGAAGAAGTTAATTAGGGATTCATCAGATATAATAATCCAAAGAAGAGTCATGCATGGTACTGATTTTAACAAAATTTAAATCTTAAATACCCCGTGTCCCCAGTACAATGCCTTCCCCGGGGTATGTACTTAATATGAATAAAATTCAATTATTAACTCCAGAAAAAACTGGTTTTGTTTATGTAAATAAATAAATGATCACTCAAATATTTCATAAAGAGTAGCATAGGTATTTTATATGAATTTGCATATTAGTATGTTATTTTCTAGAGCCAAATAGAAAGGGTTAAAAATATATTAATATGTAACCACTTAAGGGTAGCGTTAATTTTAATGTGTTCAGTAGTTTATTTTCTTACATGTCCTCATTTCCAATTGACTCTATGACATATTTTAAGTTAAAAAATGCACTAAAAGTCAGATTTGAGAGACATGGTTCTAGTTAAGTTTTCATTGCTAAATATCTATACTATCGTTGTTAGATCATAATAACTTTATGAGTCTCAGTTTTCTCACCTATGAACTGATTATGAAGAGACTTCTAATAACTTACCCATATATTAGAAGACTCAGAAAGGGAAAGGGAAAGTCACTGTGTCCTGTCCGACTCTTTGCAACCCCATGGACTGTAGCCTGTCAGGCTCCTCTGTCCATGGAATCCTCCAGGCAAGAATACTGGAGTGGGTAGCCATTCCCTTCTCCAGGGGATCTTCCAAACCCAGGGATGGAACTCACGTCTCCTGCATTGAAGGCAGATTCTTTACCAACTGAGCCACCAGGGAAACCTAAAGACTCAGAGGTTTAGCATAAAAAGCAGTTGTCATTAAAATTAGTTTGAAATCTTGACTTACGGAAGTTCTTTAGACATCAAATGATAAGAAAGACCTCTCAGAAACATATCACAATAAACAGATGAAATATTTTGCTAAAAGCATTGGTAGACAATAAATATCAAGGATGTTTCCCAGAAAGTAGGAGAGAAAACAACACAGAGTTAGAAATTAGGAAAGAAAAGACATGAGACTTAATGAATCAGTGTAAGGGGTTCACACTCTGATTAACAGCAATTTCAGAACAGGGAATGTAGAGATGGGAATTATCAAAAAGTAATTTAAGAAAATCTCCCTTTGAGTGACTGAACTGAATGACTGATCCAGGACCCAACATTTGAACAAATAAGCAAGCAAACATGGATAAGCCACAATAAAGTTAATTACAGTAAAAGTTCTTTGCTCTTGATGTTTTAAAAGTTTTATTATGATATATTTTGTGAAGACTAGGCTTCTGTTAAAGAGAAGACAAACCAGGAAAGTGGAAGAACTGACTTCTGGGAAATAGGAGAACTAATATAAGAGAGTGATGAAAGAAGGTCCGAAAGTCCCAGGTCTAGAGAGAAATCAGTTTGGGACAAAAATGGAGGCTTTTATGAGAAAGACATCTGAAAAAAACCTCCGATCACTGGAATATTGGACATAACTAAGCACTTAGGAAGTTAAAATTCAATGATCAGTCCCAGAAAATGAACAGTCTTGTACAAAGACGGCAATGCAATTTTAGTATTTTACTTGTCTCTGTGGTAGATTCACAAAGAGACAGGTTGTTTAAGCCCTACCAATGTAAACTCTGACTGTTAATTTAACAAAGAATGTGATAGTGGAAGAAAAGGAAAAAAGACTATGAGATAATGTATAAAACTGACAAGTCAAGAAGTATTTGCAGATTCAACTTATTTAAAAATATAAAGGAAATTATCAGAAGAAATATCTAAAAGAGTAAGAAAATAGACTAAAGGGAGGTAGATTCAAGAAAAAGGAGGGAGAGTGGGGACCTACTTATCCTTGTTTAAAGCTTTTGTCTTATTTGATTTAAACAACATGTGCAATACTTCTTTTTCTGCCCTGATTGCTGTGGCCAAAACTTCCAGAACTATACTGAATAGTAGCGGTGAGAGTGGGCTCCCTTGTCTTGTTCCTGACTTTAGGGGAAATGTTTTCAATTTTTTGCCATTGAGGATAATGTTTGCTGTGGGTTTCTCATATATAGCTTTTATTATGTTGAGGTATGATCCTTCTATTCCTGCTTTCTGGAGAGTTTTTATCATAAATGGATGTTGAATTTTGTCAAAGGCCTTCTCTTCATCTATTGAGATAATCATATGACTTTTATTTTTCAATTTGTTAATGTGGTGAATTACATTGATTGATTTGC